>CM072681.1:26691728-26753786 GCA_036884735.1 Huso huso
TTCCCCAGTTTGGCCACTATTGCTATTTCTTTACCCCAATTGTAGTTTTGCACAAGTTTAGGCAGTTGCCTAGGTAGTAACAACTTGTTAAAAAAAAAAAAAAAAAAAAAAACTTCAATCCGAGACACTCTGTAAACTATCCCATATCTGAAACAAATGATTTAAATGCATCAGATTTTGCTATGTTGAATAAAAGAGAACTTGACCTTTTTAAAAAAAAAACTCTGTTTTGTTAATTACTCTACCAACCATATCACAAGTTAATATCCATGTTTATTTAGCAGCGCCAGGGTTCCAACAGAACAAAAACACGTGAACATATCTCCCTGTGCTAGCAGCCCTAAATGGGTTCCCAGTGCGGTCTCACGAGTGGTTTTAAGGTCCTGTTGCTAACCTATGAAGCCCTGAAGGACCCTAACGATCCCAAGGGCTTTAAGTAAAACACAGGTAGAGCGTTCAGTTGTAGGGCCTTTGTACTGTGGAACGCTGTCCCTGGCTCTATTGAAAATTAATTTATGATCTATCGTTTCCATTCTTACTATTCTGCTGTTTTATGGCTCGTGCAGTTTTATTGATATTTTAACTATGTTAAGCGCCTCTGCCATCAAAATGTTTTGATTTGAAATTTTCATTATTAAAAGGCGTGTTCAAAGCGAAAAAAAAGCCAAGGTAGGAAAAGAACTGTCATTTTAAGTATTTTTTCTGTAAATATCATAACATTTTTATAACATTCAGCTGAAATAGTGGAGGACATAGGGAAATAAAACCGGTTTTCAGATAAGCAACTTTACCTTTTAATGGTTGCAACACGTCAATTTTAAAAGGTTACTTGAACACATGATTTCCACTACACGAGTAGATGTTAAAACTTCATGCTGATTTGAACTCGGCTCTCGCCAAGATAAGCACCAACTAAGACGTAGCTTTACAGTAAACTAATGTTGTCCATCTGTGTCTCCATCCATTTGCGCTTCCTTCCATATGATGATGTAGATATCTTTCTGTCTGGTGTTGATGGCTGAAGTGTAATGCTGGCTCCAGGGATCAGCTTATTGCCTCCCTAGCGCATCAGCACACACAACAGCTTGCGATGCTGGCTCCGGGATCAACCAAGAGTGCAGTCTCCCCAGCGCATCAGCATGACAACCGTCTGGATTGAGCTAAGTAGGGTACATCTCTGGGGTTTTCAAGTGGGCACCTTCCATCCTCTGTGTTTCGATCGACCAGCCAGCCCACGATACCTCAAGGTGTCGATGGTGAGTCTGGTGTCCCTCAACTCAGTCCCCACTCAACTCAGCCCAGCTTACTTACCCGTACATCAGCGTTTCTTTTCTTTTCTATTGTGAGATCCCCAGCCAGAATCTTTCCGTCTCAACCACAGCCAGTCGGATAACTTCAGATAAGTTCTTCACTGTGCGACGCAACTCTTGGCCAAGGAGCTGAACTGAGACCAAGACCCCCTCTTCCATGCTGAACTTGCCCCATGATAACACCAATTTGAAGGGCAACCTTTACATCCTCCACAGCTTTCTTTGCCGTCCACTTTCTTCCAGTTTTCAACACAGGTGCTGCCTCCCTTACTCATTTGTCACGTGACTCTACTAATGTCATTTCCAGGCTGACCTTGGCGCACTTTAAACTCCTCGGTTAGGCGGAGACTGGTAGCTGCAGTATTCGCTTTACCATAAAGTCCCACTCTGCTGAGGCATCATTGAACTCCCAACCATTTGCTGATGTATGAACTGATTAAAGCTTCCAGCTTTCTACTGTTGTCAAAGAAACCTGTACACAGTCAGTGGCCACAGCAACCTCGGGTAGTAGACCAAACTGAAAGCACCAGAGTTTTAGTTTACCTGGTTAAGCACTGCTGTCTATCCTGTTCAACCCTTCCACTGCTTGTTGTCTAACTTCTAGCACACAAATTGTGTCCTTTAGATCCCCGTCGTACCATCTCCCAAGACTCTTCACTGGCTTCTCAGACATTGTTGGTATTGCCTCACCTTTACCCAATTTGATGCCGTAATGATTACTTCCATTGCCATGGTAAAAGCCAGTGGAGAAATGGTGCATTAGCCAAATCCAGGAATGTCATGGAGCTCCTTCCTCTCCTTTTAGCCGATTTGAATTTGTTGCCAGATCACATTAATGTGTTCTAAGCATCCTGGGAAACCTGGAATGCCCGCTTTTTGTATTGAAGTGTCAATGAAGCAGTTCTTTTTATAGGTCAATTGTATTTAATTACAGTAAATTGATACAGCTAAATATAAATAGCCTAATTACTTCTCAGGCACCTTTACAGATTATTTTCCCAAAAAGGAAAAGAATCCTTTGATTCAAATTTTCTAGAAAGATATAGGGTGTGTTCATAAACTCAATCTGACACTGAAAGAGCGTCCGAGGAATCTCCTTAGGTGCTTAAGAGCACTTTTTTTTTTTTCTTTTAGTTTTTCAACGACCTAAAATGGTTTGAAAATGGAAGTCGTCAGTGAGAAACACAATGATTGAAAACACCTTTGTTAATATTTTACAAGATCTTCAGTCTGACAGTGAGGACGAAAATGTAAGCTGGCCGTTCGTGGAAAATGATAGTACTATTAACTGTCATTTATAACCGATTATTTTGTTTTCAACTCAAGTCTAATACTGGGGATGGGGTAAAAAGCCGAACGGAACTTTAATGAATTCAATTGCTTTTAAAAACAGCATAAAAGTTAGACACATGGGAGAATATTTTAACAATCAGAACCGATTAATAACGCTGTCATTAACCCGTTCTGGGCCAGAACCCTTTTATCACCAAAAGCTCCCAGGAACACTGGGTTCGAAGGTGCAAAGTCGACGAACATTATACACACAATACAACTAAGTGGGAACAACATAACATTATTGAAAAAACCCACCGAACTGCTCATTCCGTGCAATAAACAGTTGTATAGACAAAACCGTCCGAACACAGGGTTCGAAGCTGCAAAATTATGACAATGATACACACAATACAACTAAGTGAGAACAACATAACACTATTGAAAGAACCCACCTTTAACTGCCCATTCCGGTAATAAAACTATTTTGTTTTTATATTATCTATCTCTAATATTATTTTAGCAGAACCATATTGGTTAACATAGTTTTTATCTTTTTCTTTATAGTGGAATATAGTGAGGCCTTCTTTCTACTTTGCAGGAAGGAGGTGATAAAGTAACAGTATTTGCACAAGTAGAACCATTGCAAAGGTCTAGAATTGCTGGTAGCCCCTAACTGTAACAGTTAGTATATATGTGATTTAAAAAATAACACGTATATATATAGCTGCAACAGTTTCATAACTTTTGTTCTTGCTTACAATAATAAAGTTTAAATGTATTTAACATATTCATATATACATACAGTATATTTCATACAAAATGGATACAATGCAATTTCAGTGCAAAGGCAAGCAAACACACAATTATGTAGTTTACAACATGTAAGGAAAAACGAGCAAACAAAGAAAAGCAGTTTAGATTTTAATGTTATGCAGGGTGACTTCAAATACAGAAACCTTGATGCATTTCCCATTTTCTTCAAAAAATGAATTTGTTTTTACATTGCGTGTCATATGCATAAATAAAATAAACAGAATAAACATTTTCATAAATCGCTTTTGTCTAATTTGGGAACCTCCTGTCTTGTCTAGTGCTGTGTGTGTCTGAATACGAGAGCGAAATGAAACAATGTATTCTTGCTCTAAATGAGTTGCTGCTATAGTAAACTATGTAACAGTGTAATGCCTGAGAGAACGACTGAACCCCTGAAACAATGTATCAAATTGAAGTATTTGGCTGTAACTAACAGACAGCACTAGTTTGTGCAATATGAGAATTGAAACGAAATTGTGTTTTAAATAAATTTGACTATTTTACATCCCTGCCATTTTTATTGTGTTTGTGTTGTATTTGGTCAAGACCTTATCCCCTGGCCCAAATAAAATAACCTGGTGATAACCACCTAAAAAATATTTAACTTAATTTAAGGTAGTGCCTTCAGTGGCATAGGCAGCTACCATAAATTATATTTTAAACTCGGTTTAGCCCTCGCTACAGTGTCACCTTTATTGCTAATAAGTAGCGGAATGTTTAGTCACCAACGCGGTATTTACTGCTGAAGTCTAATTGAATATATGGCTTTCAAATGTGGAGCCATGCACAAAATCTGTGCGTTTTAATCAATTTGCATGGCTTTTTTAGTATTAGAAGGCTCTATAGATCAGAACCCCTGTGGGTTCTTTGGGTGTTTTAGGGTTTCTTATTAATCCTTCGAGATTCCAACGTTTATTTACGGTTGATTAGCCTGCTGTTTAAAAAGGTTCTTTGTGTACTATTTGGAACCCCTGAAATACGGTTTCTTGGAATACTTTTTCAAGAGTGTGAGATTTTTAAACCTCACGAATGTTTTAGAATATTCCTGGGAGGTGTTAGTAATAAATCCGACACTTGATGCAAGTGTAACCCATCAATCAACAAAACCTTTATTTAACTTCCAGTACAGTACCAAACAATATTAAGTAGTAAGCAGTAAAAAGGAATGGTTATTACCCGTTCTCAATGGGAATTTGGGTGCGGTCTGGAGTTTCTGCATCAAGCAGTTTTGCCTCTTAATAATTCATTATTATTAATTAGTCATTTTAGCAGATGCTTCTATCCAAAGCGACTTCCAGAGACTAGGGGTAAACTATGCATCACAGTCACCTCCAATAGGACCTCGGTTTTACGTCTCAAGGAGACAAAGTGATTTGCTCTGGGTCACACACAGTGCGAGTTGGGATTTGAACCGGGAACCACCTGGTATGAACAGGCCCACCGAGAGGATAGGGAAATTTCCCCGGGGCCCAACGCCTCGAAGCGGGTCCCTGATGAAGGGGGATTTTTTTTAATATATATATATATATATTCCTATAATATTTTAAAACTAGCCCTGCACAAGACTCTTTGTTCCCACCACCTCATTAAAAAGAAAAACTGCCGTACTGCACACCGAGCCAAAGTGCTTCTGTTGTGTAATGATTGTGTATCCAGGCACTGTCAAACACTTCCTTTCACACAATGATTTGAACTTTCGCATTTCATATTTTACTACACCAAAAAGCTGAAAAAAGGCATAGCAATATTGTGTTTTTTTTTGTTTGTTGTTTTTTTTTTTAAGACTTTTGATAACTTTAAAAGAACCCTAAAGTTGCACAATATTTACCACAGTATGAATTATTCTATTAAGATCTATAATTTGCTCAAAACAACGTGATGCAGCAGTTTGTTAGAAAAATGGTATTGTGTAAACTAAAGTACTTTCTTCACCTGGTGGTAAACACAATTAGAGAATGATCGGTATTGCTTAAAATACAAATTTACCAATACAGGCTATTGGTTAAGAGCAGAGATGAGTGGTTTATTTTTGCACGGGATAAATAAAATAGTGTATAGCAACACCATTAAAATGTAGTTTATGCTAAAAACGTATGTTATTTGATGTTAAGTAAGCTTCCGATTAGTGACTATTACACGTGGAGTTTGTACAAAAATATTTATTCACTTGCCTAAAAAAAAGTTTTAATACTGTAAATAACTTAAACAATTACTTTGAGAAAGTAAACTATCCTGCTGCAGATTTTAATTGAGATATTGAAACTTCTAGGCATCGTTGACAGTTTCCTTCAAACCCATGATCAAAATAATGTATCGGTTGAAATGATCTTCCTCAGACACTGCTAAGATTGCAAGTATCATTGCTTTGTTTAGAAGCTTGGTTTAGACTACAGTACACTACAAAGTCGAATGAATGTAGTACCATGGAGGGGGAGGGGGAGGAGGAGGGGGACATACCAATCCTTCCCCGTGGCCCATGACGGCTCTCGGCGGTCCTGGGTATGAAGCCTTTGTCTTTAACCACTGGGACCTTACCCAAGCTTCATCGAATACCTAGCTAATTCACATTTTTAACTCTCGACTCTCGCTCTTTTCTTATGTCATTCTTAGCCAAGTGCATGACAGTTAGTCCAATAATTACACTGTAGCCTATAATATTCTGTGCACAGAGGGAGCACATTTACTAATGTAACAGGAGGAGGAGGTGTTTTGGGCAGGGTTGTGTTGGGGGCTATTGTTGGTTGTTCAGCCAGGGAGGGAGTGACCAATTACTGAATGGCTGGATATTGTGAGCAAGGGTGTGGAGTGTGATTGTGGGGTTATCTGGGGGGGTTTATTATTGGGCTTTGTTGTGGCCGCCGGGGTTTACAAATAACTTTTATTTGCTCCGAGTTCCCGTTACCTTTTTCTTATTAATTTAATAAACACTGGCTTGTGTTGTGTTATAAAAAAAAAAAAAAAAAAAAACCCACAGGGGTTGTATCTTACATTAAAAGCTAATGAAACCCCAATCTCATCATGCCCAACACATAGGTTTACTGACGTTAAAAATGAGATCCAGTTTAACAATCCTCCTGTTAAACTGGATCTCATTTTTAACCCTCTCCTTCACTCCTTCGACTTCTGTCTCTCTCCGTCCCCTCCTACCCACAAAGCTGGCCGTCAACTGGACCTCACCTTCTCCAGGGCCTGCTGCCCCTCCACCCTCTCTGTCCCCCTGGACCTCTCTGATCACTATTTCATCTCTTTTTCTGTCTCTCCCCCCTCTCCCTGCTCCTCCTAACCCCACTATCACCTCTCGCCGTAACCTCCGCTTTCTCTCTCCCCTCTGTCCTTGCCTCCTGCTCTCTCTCACCTCCCTCCCTATCGACTCCTTTTCACAACTCTCCAGAGACTCTGCTACCTCCACCCTCTTCTCCTCCTCACCTCCTCCCTCGACTCCTTCTGTCCCCTCACCTCCCGACCTGCTCGCCCCTCCCTCCCCATCCCTGGCTCTCCTCTGCTCCGCTGGCAAGAATCACACTGCGATCTGCTGAAAAGAAATGGAAGAGAACCAAACTCCCTGCTGCCCTAGACCTTTACCGCACTCTCCTCTCCTCCTTCTCCTCTACTCTCTCCTCTGCTAAATGTGCTTATTTCCAATCTGTAATCCAAGCCTCCACTAACAACCCACGTAAACTATTCTCACCTTCTCCTCCTCCTAAACCCTCCCCCTCCTCCTCCCTCCTCTATCTCCCCTGATGACTTTGCCTCCTTCTTCTCTTCTAAAATCTCAGATATCCGCAAACTCTTTAACACCTCTCCCTCCCCCGCCCCCCCTCCTGCTCCAACCCCTACACCCACTACATCCCCTACTTACTCGCCCTCCTTCTCCACCTTCTTGCCCCTCTCAGACTCTGACCTCTCCTCCCTGCTCCAGGGTCACAAACCCACCACGTGTGCCTTGGACCCCCTCCCCACTCACCTCTTTCAAGCTGCTGCTCCTGCTCTACCCCCCTTCATCTCCTCCCTCCTCAACACCTCTCTACTTTCTGGTATCTTTCCCTCTGCCTTCAAAAAGCCTCTATCACTCCCTCCTCAAAAACCTACCCTCGACCCCACCTACCTCCAGAGCTACTCTCCTGTCTCCCTCCCTACCCTTCCTCTCCAAAACCCTCGAGCGGACTGTACACCGCCAGCTCTCTGCTTTCCTGTCCAACCACTCTGCTTGACCCTCTCCAATCTGGCTTCCGCTCTGCTCACTCCACTGAAACCGCCCTCCTGTCTGTCACCAACTCACTTAAGTGTGCCCAAGCTGCCCTCTCTCCTCTGTCCTAATTCTCCTCGACCTCTCTGCTGCCTTTGACACTGTTGATCACTCTATTCTACCATCATCTCTTGCTGACCTGGGGATCTCTGGCACTGCTCTGGCCTGGTTCTCCTCCTACCTCTCCAACCGCACTTACCAGGTAACCTGGGTGGAGCAACCTCCACACCTCACCCTCTCTTAACTGGAGTCCCCCAAGGGTCAGTCTTGGGTCCTCTCCTGTTCTCTCTCTACACCCGCTCCCTGGGCCCCCTCATCGCATCCTATGGTTTTCTCATACCATTTCTATGCTGAGGATGCTCAGATTTTCCTCTCCTTCCCCACCTCTGACTCCACCATCTCCTCCCGTATCTCTACCTGTCTGTCTGCTATTTCCTCCTGGATGCACTCGCATCACCTCAAACTCAACCTCTCTAAATCTGACCTCCTTTTTTACCTCCTCCTCCCCCCCTCCTCTGATCTCTCTCTCTCTGTTCCTCTGGAATCTACCACACTCTCTCCCTCTTCCTCAGCTAAGAACCTTGAGTCACCCTGGACCCCTGCCTCTTATTCCCAGCACATCTCCACTCTGGCACGCACTTGCCGATTCTTCCTGAGCAACATCCGAAGAATCCGACCCTTCCTCACCAACTATGCTACCCAGCTCCTGGTCCAGGCCCTGGTACTCTCCCCGCCTAGACTACTGCAACTCCCTCCTGGCTGGCCTCCCTGCATCCGCCACCTGTCCGCTCCAGCTCATCCAGAACTCTGCTGCCCGCCTGGTGTTCTCTCTGCCTCGCCGCCCACGCTACTCCACTACTCCGCTCGCTCCACTGGCTACCGATCACCGCCGCATCCAGTTCAAGACTCTTGTACTAGCCTACAGATGCCTTGACCAGACTGCACCCAGCTACCTCCAGACCCTCATCTCTCCCTACACCCCCACTCGACCTCTCCGCCTCCGCCTGCACTAGAAGACTAGCTCTACCTCCGCCACGCCTCCCCTGCCTCCAGAGCCGGTCCTTCTCCACCCTTGCTCCGCAGTGGTGGAATGACCTTCCTACAGATGTCAGGACTGCCCAGTCCCTGACCACATTCCGGCGCCTCCTTAAGACTCACCTCTTCAAACAGCACCTGTAGAACTCCTCTGTTTGTATCCTGGGACACTATCACCCTTCATGTAAATGTGCTTTATTTTGCTCTTCTTAACCCCCCTATTTTACTGCATTTAATCCTGTACTTCAGAATACTGTAATCTGCCAAGTGTTTAACCTGTAGTACTTTGTATTTAATCACATCCTGATGTAACTATCACTATTTAATCATATCCTGAAGTAACTATCACTATTTTCTGCTGTATTATTGAATTTTGGTTTGTCACACTTGTACTTTGCTTGAACAAAAGTTATTGTATTTCTTGCTCTTATTGTATTACTTGTATTGTAACACTTGAAATGTATTTGTTACGATTGTAAGTCGCCCTGGATAAGGGCGTCTGCTAAGAAATTAATAATAATAATAATAATAACAATCCGACCCACATCTCACTCGTTTACATTGCAATCTTAATAGCACACATTTACTACTGCCGCTTTTTGCATCTCACTCTAAAAACAGTCTCATCAACAACACTAGCTTGTTAAAGTGAACAATCAACAATTTATATGTGGTTACACCGTCAACATCTTTAAAAGTAGACACACATGTTTCTTATGACTCTCTTAAAATATGTACATCTAGTAATATGGACAAATTCTCTCATTAGTGATGCATGGACCAAGAAGCACATGGGAACCCAGGAGCAAGCTGATGTTCTCTAACCCCTATACTCTCATCATTCAGTCTACAACATCATCCAGTGTACCACAAACTTACCAACACAAGCTGGAATGGTTGTCAACGCTAACACATTCAGCAGAGAAATGAGTACAGAGTTCCCAGCATACTGCATGGACTATTAAACTGATTATTATAAAGTACAAATACAGAATCTTACATGTGGTTTCAAACAGCACCAGATAAACGGTTCCACATCTAAGACATAGAACCATTTTTGCTCCATTTTGTTTTCCTGCAAGTATAACACATAGCTGAAATTTGCTTCTAGTGCTTAATTACTAAAAACAAGATCTGGTCAATAACATGATATTCTCTGTCATCACTGAAATTGTAGGCAAATGTAGTGTTATGATCCAGTACAATAGTAAAGTACTAATCAGTGGCTCTTTGCAGGTGTTGTATCAAGGCTGAAAAGTGTAGTTGTATAGGGTGTCAGCTTCAACAACATTACTGGGGAGTTGGTTCCAGACCCTCACAATTCTCTGTGTAAAAGAGTGCCTCCTATTTTCTGTTCTGAATGCCCCTTTATCTAATCTCCATTTGTGACCCCTGGTCCTTGTTTCTTTTTGCAGGTCAAAAAAAATCCCCTTGCTAGGTCATTTGTAGTATGACTCAAACACCAATCATGATAAAGTCGTTATATGTTTGACCGCGTTGCCATAGTAACCAAATGAACAGCGCTGATAAAAGTATGAATTCATAGTGTGAAATACTGTAAGAAATGAAATGCCATTTTTTCAGGTCAGAGAAGTCCCCTGGGTTGACATTGTCTATACCTTTTAGGATTTTGAATGTTTGAATCAGATCGCCGCGTAGTCTTCTTTGTTCAAGACTGAATAGATTCAATTCTTTTAGCCTGTCTGCATAAGACATGCCTTTTAAGCCCGGGATAATTTTGGTTGCTCTTCTTTGCACTCTTTCTAGAGCAACAATATCATTTATGTAACGAGGTGACCAGAACTGAACACAATATTCTAGGTGAGGTCTTACTAATGCACTGTAAAGTTTTAACATTACATCCCTTGATTTAAATTCAACACTTCTCACAATATATCCGAGCATCTTGTTGGCCTTTTTTGTAGCTTCCCCACATTGTCTAGATGAAGACATTTCTGAGTCAACATAAACTCCTAGGTCTTTTTCATAGTTCCCTCCTTCAATTTCAGTATCTCCCATATGATATTTATAATGCATATTTTTTTATTTCCTGCATGCAATACTTTACACTTTTCTCTATTAAATTTCATTTGCCATGTGTCTGCCCAGTTCTGAATGCTGTCTAGATCATTTTGAATGACCTTTGCTACACAACACTGTTTGCCACTCCTCCTATTTTTGTGTCGTCTGCAAATTTAACAAGTTTGCTTGCTATACCAGAATCGAAATCATTAATGTAGATTAGGAATAGTAGAGGACCTAATACTGATCCCCGTGGTACACCACTGGTTACCTCGCTCCATTTTGAGGTTTCTCCTCTAATCAATACTTTCTGTTTTCTACCTGTTACCACTCCCCTAATCCATGTGCATGCATTTCCTTGAACTACTGCGTTCAGTTTGAGAAGTAATCTTTTATGCGGGACTTTGTCAAAAGCTTTTGGAAATCTAAATAAACCAGCAATTATCCATTTTCAATGTTGCATCCTCAAAAAAGTCAAGTAGGTTAGTTAGACACAATCTCCCTTTCCTAAAACCATGCTGACTGTCTCCCAGGATATTGTTACCATATAGGTAATTTTCCATTTTGAATCTTATTATAGTTTCCATATAATAGAAGTCAGGCTTATTGGTCTGTAGTTACCTGGTGTAACAGCAGCAGGAATGTGAGACAGCAGGGAGGGGGTTAAAACCTCCCTGCGAGAGAAACGTGCAGAATGCACCTTTTTGTTTGATTGTTTGATTTTATTGTTTCATTTAATTTGTTAATTGTTTTATTACTAATTATCCCCTGCACCTGGTAGCTATTGTTAAATTGGGACCAGGTGCAGGGTATTTAAGACGAGCAGTCAGACTGCGCAAGGCTGCTGAATAGAAGGAGGCAGAAGAGGTGCTGTCTCCGAGTAGCCCTAATTAAAAGTAAGTGCTGTGTTAAGCACGTGTGGTTTTGGTGTTTGGCAGGTAAACGGCCTAGCCGTCCTGCGAGTTAGTGAGGGAAATAACCTGGTGTTTATTTTGTGTTTATTATTAAAAATACAGCGCGTCAGCGCGGAAAATCAATTTCCTGCATCCTGGGTCGTATTTTTAAAGTTATGTTGTTCCCATTTAGTTGTATTGTGTGTGTGTGTAATTTTCGTCGTCTTTTGCACCTTCAGAACCCAGTGTTACGGGAGCTTTTTGGTGATAGAAAGGGTTCTGGCCCGGAACGGGTTAATGACAGCGCGTTATTAATTGGTTCTGATTTGTTAAAATATTCTCCTCATATGTCTAACGTTTTATGCTGTTTTTTTAAGCAATTGAATTCATTAAAGTACCGTTCCGTCTCGTTCCGGCTTTTACCCCATCCCCTAATACTGTATTACTGTAATTAAGTCTGCTTCTGTTCAGGTGTGGGGTGTGTGGGGTTTTTTTTTATTTGCGTCGGTAGAATACCATCAGTCCAGGGGCGTAGCTACACCCTAGAGAAAATGGTTCTTTGCACCCTTTAAGGGTTCTTTACAGCATTCAATGGTTTCATATAGAACCGTTTTCATTCTCAAGTCAAAGGGTTCTTTTAAAGAACCATTTTAAATAGGCAGTTCAACATGTCTCGTGAGTCTCTGCCTCGAGAAAATCTCAATATAATTGTCAGGCGTTCCAGACTTGGAGGAAAGCGGTTGGTAATTAAACCTTTACACTTTATAGCCAATATTTTAATTTGCTGCTAGAAATAATAACGTTACCTATTGTTAGCCTAAGTTTTTACCGCTCTTTATTAATGTATTTATACCAATGTATTCATTTGTTGTGTTCCTTTTAAGAATTAAGATTCTGTTTTATTTGTATTTATTTTTCTCCTGTACAGCGCTTTGAGGAAACTTTTAATGTTTAGCCGCTATATAAAAACAAACATTGAATATTGTATGTTCAAATGAATTGCTAGCAAATATATTTAAATTAAATAAGTGTAAATAGTTCACGCAAATCAGAAAAGGTAAGGTTGACACTAAAAGTTGCCAAAGCCCTAAAGCGCAGATGAGAAAATCGAAAAAACGTCATAGGTGGAGTTTAGCGGGCCAAGAAAATCAAGCAGCGCCTGAGAAGAATGTTGTGATTTTCAAATTGAGAATTCTGACCGCCTTCCCTCCCTTCAAGTTAATACGAAACTCGATAACATCCGGTTACTGCCTATGAGGCAGATACAAGTGTTTGTAGGATTTAGTAATTGATTATGTGAGCAAAAACAATATTATATATATATATGACTGTACGAAATGAAACAGTAAGTTACGCGTGTCTGACACCCATAAAGCGTACCTGTTTTCGTGTACTGCTGCGTGCGTGAATGAATTTCTGTTTCATTGGCACACTTGCCTGCCTGCCTGCGTGAGTGTCTGTGTGCGAGTGACGTCACCCACATAATGGTGATCGAGGCGCCAACGGGTGACAAGTGGACGGAGTCCGCAGCTCTGGAGTGGAGAGCGACAGAATGTGCTTTTGAAAGGAGGGTGACTGCAAAGAGGGAAGGATATTTGGGCGGGCCACAATTTATGGTGTCTGGATAATTACGTCACAACACCCACCCCAAGTACAAAAAAAACTAGGTTAAACTCCTTAAATAAGAACTGTAAGGATTTCATTCAAACACAGCCATTCAAATATACAGTTACAGTACATAATACGTTTGACGTAACTATTTTTTCCTGAAGCTTTTCACCCCCCCCCATAAGCCTACATTCCGCCCCCCCCCCCGTTATGAGAACCGCTAATTAAAATAAGTTAAAAGCCAAATGCGGCACACATTGACCTGTAAATACATTTTAATTGGTGCTTTTGGTTTTCGACGACTTTTTCCTCTCCTTTTTAACAATTTACCGATACAATTTACTGTGACCTATGCATTTTGTTGTGGTACACATTAAGTGTGACTTTGAAACAATGTAATCAATCACATTTCTAACACATTTTAAATGCTTTAGTTATTATACATTTATAAAATTTGTGACTCCATTATTTATTCGTTTTTCAGAGTCTTGCATGCACCTCTACACGAGGTACATGAAAATCCTGGAGTTGTAGGAGCTTTGCCCATGTTTCCACCTATGATGAGGACAGCCCTGCAAAATCAGCATGACTAACTTAAATCTGCAAAAAGGACAAAGATAAACAGCCTTGCTGCAAGTGCTGTTTGACCATCTCAGTTCCTTCACAATGTAAGTTTAAAATCCCGGATCCAACAGAATAGAGCTTTTGCAGTTACTTTTCTCCACCCTCTTTCGCCCTCCCACACAGCCAACCAACACCCCACAATAACATGCGAGAGTGACAAACGCACTCCAGTCCCTGCAGAACACACTTTTCCCACACCAGGCGACCAACCATCGCCACACATCTGCAAGCCCCAAACCTCAACCTGCAATGCACGCTGATGATTGGACTAAAAGCCAGACCCAGTCTCTAACAAAGTTCCAACACACAGACATAGACTGTTCTACACAAACGCATAGGCAACTGTTTACAATTATAAATATCCAAAGTCTCTGTCTTTTGCCTGGGCCGCTATAATATTTTCTAGATTACAACATAAATTGTGTATATTAATCATAAAGGGTACCCGTACCATTAGCAATATGTGGAGTTGTTAGCATCGCTAGTAACACATTTCCCATTTCTTTGAGAAAAAACTGGATCAGGCTATAAGTCATTTTATTTACTTTCCTATCCTTTTCCCACTGCCTCCAGAAGATGCTAACTAATGCATTTAAGTTAAATATGATTGCATAACAAAGTTTGACAACAAGCGATCATCAATCAAAATGATACGTATTAGAACAAAAGAACATAAGAAAGTTTACAAACGAGAGGAGGCCATTCAGCCCATCTTGCTCGTTCGGTTGTTAATAGCTTATTGATCCCAGAATCTCATCAAGCAGCTTCTTGAATGATCCCAGGGTGTCAGTGTCAACAACATCACTGGGGAGTTGGTTCCAGACCCTCAATTCTCTGTGTAAAAAAGCGCCTCCTATTTTCTGTTCTGAATGCCCCTTTATCTAATCTCCATTTGTGACCCATGGTCCTTGTTTCTTTTTTCTAGTAAAAAAAGTCACCAGGGTTGACCATTGTCTATACCTTTTAGGATTCTGAATGCTTGAATCAAATCACCACGTAGTCGTCTTTATTCAAGATTGAATAGATTAAATAATTTTAGCCTGTCTGCATACGACATGCCTTTTAAACCCAGAATAATTCTGGTTGCTCTTCTTTGCACTCTTTCTAGAGCAGCAATATCCTTTTTTGTAACGAGGTGACCAGAACTGAACACAATATTCTAGGTGAGGTCTTACTAATGCATTGTAGAGTTTTAACATCCCTTCCCTTGATTTAAATTCAACACTTCTCACAATATATCCGAGCATCTTGTTGGCCTTTTTTGTAGCTTCCCCACATTGTCTAGATGAAGACATTTCTGAGTCGACATAAACTCCTAGGTCTTTTTCATAGTTCCCTCCTTCAATTTCAGTATCTCCCATATAATATTTATAATGCACATTTTTATTGCCTGCATCCAATACTTTTCACTTTTTCTCTATTAAATTTCATTTGCCATGTGTCTGCCCAGTTGTGAATGCTGTCTAGATCATTTTGAATGACCTTTGCTGTGCAACAGTGTTTGCCACTCCTCCTATTTTTGTGTCATCTGCAAATTTAACAAGTTTGCTTACTATACCAGAATCTAAATCATTAATGTAGATTAGGAATAGCAGAGGACCTAATACTGATCCCTGTGGTACACCACTGGTTACCTCGCTCCATTTTGAGGTTTCTCCTCTAATCAGTACTTTCTGTTTTCTACATGTTAACCACTCCCTAATCCATGTGCATGCATTTCCTTGAACCCCTACTGCGTTCAGTTTGAGAATTAATCTTTTATGCGGGACTTTGTCAAAAGCTTTCTGGAAATCTAAATAAACCATGTCGTATGCTTTGCAATTATCCATTGTTGATGTTGCATCCTCAAAAAAATCAAGCAGGTTAGTTAGACATGATCTCCTTTTCCTAAAACCATGCTGACTGTCTCCCAGGATATTGTTACCATAAAGGTAATTTTCCATTTTAGATCTTATTATAGTTTCCATAAGTTTACATATAATAGAAGTCAGGCTTATTGATCTGTAGTTACCTGGCTCAGTTTTGTCTCCCTTTTTGTGGATCGGTATTACATTTGCAATTTTCCAGTCTGTCGGTACAACCTCTGTGTCAAGATACTGTTGCATGATCTTGGTTAGCGATTTGTAAATATCTTCTCTCATTTCTTTGAGTACTATTGGGAGGATCTCATCCGGCCCAGGGGATTTGTTTATTTTAAGAGCTCCTAGTCCCTTTAACACTTCTGCCTCTGTTATGCTAAAGTTATTTAAAACTGGATAGGAACAGGTCGAAATGTGGGGCATGTTGTCCGTGTCCTCTTTTGTAAAAACTAGTGAAAAGTAATCCTTTAATATATTTGTTGTTTTTTTTTTCGTCTATGATTTTGCTATTTGTGTCTCTTAGACATTTAACCTCCTCTTTGAATGTTCTCATGCTGTTATCATATTGGAAAAACATTTTGGAATTGGTTTTAGCCCCCTGAGCAATATTGATTTCTATCTCTCTCTTGGCCTTTCTAACTTCCTTTTTGACTTGTGTTTGCAGTTCCAAGTACTCTTTCTGTGTACTTTGTTTTTGGTCCCTGTAAACGCTCTGTAAAGTGCCTTTTTTTGCTGAATATTTTTTTTAATTTGTCTATTAAACCATTTTGGCCATTTTGTTTTAGGTTTAGATTTGTCTACTTTTGGGATTGAATTGTTTTGTGCCTCTATTAGCACATTTTTAAAAAACAGCCATCCTTTTTCTGTGGATGTTTGTTTTCTCTATTTTACTCCAATCTAGTTTTGTTAGTCTCTGTTTCATACCTTCCTAGTTTGCTTTTCTAAAATTGTAAACCTTAGCTTTAGTCATTACTTTTGGGGTTTTAAAAAACATTTCAAATGAGACCATGTTGTGGTCTGAGTTTCCCAATGGCTCTCTGACCTCTGTTTCAGTTATTCTGTCTTCGTTATTTGAAAAGACTAAATGCAGGCATGCCTCCCCTCTCGTCGGTGCCTTAAGGGGCGTCTGCTAAGAAATAAATCATAATAATAATAATAATAAAGGCGGGAAAAAATAAGACGCGTGTTTCAGGAGATGCAG
Source organism: Huso huso (assembly GCA_036884735.1). NCBI lineage: Eukaryota > Metazoa > Chordata > Actinopteri > Acipenseriformes > Acipenseridae > Huso > Huso huso. The sequence goes on from CM072681.1 coordinate 26,708,615, forward strand.
AGAGGAGACATTTAATAGAACACAATAATAAAGCAAGTACATCAGGACAAAGAGGAAGAGCTCCTATTTTACTGTAGCCTTTTTTTAAAAAAATGTATTTCTTAGATGCCCTTAGCCAGGGCGGCTTACAGTTGTTACAAAATATCACATTACATATAAAAGCAGTTAAAATTACAATATAGTTAGTAGTAACAGCAAAATCAAATAGAGAAGATAAACCGTAAATAATTACGTTTGAGAGCGAATGTTAATTAGGTACCCGCTTAATTTGCATAACATCCTTCATACTGTCTGAATCAGGGATTTTTGCTCGGAACAAGTCGGAAAGTTAAAATCCCGCCACAAAAGCGATCCCCGACGGTCAGAAAAGCTTTAATATTAACAATTGAACTGATAATTGACTTAATTAGACCTTTTAATTGTTTTTCAGCTCTAAACAGTTGCAGAGTTAGTGGACTGATAAAATGTTATAGCTAACTTGAAATCTCCAACTTTAAAGGTGAAAACAAGTATTAACTGGCTATTAAAAATGATCCGTGAAATGAAAGGCCTAGTTAACTGGGAGTTAGGCAGGAATGAAAGCCAGCAGACACGGGAGGTGTTCATAAGACACTATAACATTTTGGTATGTCATCTTTTGATCATTATAAAAAAAATGAAATGAAACAAATGAGAATAAGAGGTGAGCCAAGAATCCAAAAAGGAAACTAAAAGTTCAAACTCATGTGGCCAGTTTGGCAGGAAATGGGTTAAGTTAGAGTTCCCTCTGGTGGACGCACCCTGGATTTTATTTGTATAAATTGAGAACACCTGTGGCATTGGGGCAGCTTTGTTTGGAAGGATGCTTTAACTGTTTGAAAAGGTTTTAAATCTTTTTTAAAACTGTGTGCTATGAATTAGATTAAGGAATATGTTTGTTGCATGCTGCTTGTGGTTTCTTGATACAATATAATTCGATTTGCTTGGTGTTGATAATGGCTGTGTTTCATTTGTGTTTGGTTTTGATCGTGTATATTTATACTGATTTTGTTTGCTTGTTTCCCCCAGTTTGGCCACTATTGCTATTTCTTTACCCCAATTGTAGTTTTGCACAAGTTTAGGCAGTTGCCTAGGTAGTAACAACTTGTTAAAAAAAAAAAAAAACTTCAATCCGAGACACTCTGTAAACTATCCCATATCTGAAACAAATGATTTAAATGCATCAGATTTTGCTATGTTGAATAAAAGAGAACTTGACCTTTTTTAAAAAAAAACTCTGTTTTGTTAATTACTCTACCAACCATATCACAAGTTAATATCCATGTTTATTTAGCAGCGGCCAGGGTTCCAACAGAACAAAAACACGTGAACATATCTCCCCTGTGCTAGCAGCCCTAAATGGGTTCCCGGTGCGGTCTACGAGTGGTTTTAAGGTCCTGCTGCTAACCTATGAAGCCCTGAAGGACCCTAACAATCCCAAGGGCTTTGAAGTAAAAAAACACAGGTAGAGCGTTCAGTTGTAGGGCCTTTGTACTGTGGAACGCTGTCCCTGGCTCTATTGAAAATTAATTTATGATCTATCGTTTCCATTCTTACTATTCTGCTGTTTTTATGGCTCGTGCAGTTTTATTGATATTTTTAACTATGTTAAGCGCCTCTGCCATCAAAATGTTTTGATTTGAAATTTTCATTATTAAAAAAAGGCGTGTTCAAAAAAAAAAAAAAGCCAAGGTAGGAAAAGAACTGTCATTTTAAGTATTTTTCTGTAAATATCATAACATTTTTATAACATTCAGCTGAAATAGTGGAGGACATAGGGAAATAAAACCGGTTTTCAGATAAGCAACTTTACCTTTTAATGGTTGCAACACGTCAATTTTAAAAGGTTACTTGAACACATGATTTCCATTACACGAGAGTAGATGTTAAAACTTCATGCTGATTTGAACTCGGCTCGCCAAGATATGCACCAACTAAGACGTAGCTTTACAGTAAACTAATGTTGTCCATCTGTGTCTCCATCCATTTGCGCTTCCTTCCATATGATGATGTAGATATCTTTCTGTCTGGTGTTGATGGCTGAAGTGTAATGCTGGCTCCAGGGATCAGCTTATTGCCTCCCCCTAGCGCATCAGCACACACAACAGCTGCGATGCTGGCTGGGATCAACCGCAGTGCAGTCTCCCCAGCGCATCAGCATGACAACCGCCTGGATTGAGCTAAGTAGGGTACATCTCTGGGGGTTTTCAAGTGGGCACCTTCCATCCTCTGTGTTTCGCCGACCAGCCCACGATACCTCAAGGTGTCGATGGTGAGTCTGGTGTCCCAGCATCACCCCACCAGTCCCCCACTCAACTCAGCCCAGCTTACTTACCCGTACATCAGCGTTTCTTTCTTTTCTATTGTGCTTGAGATCCCCAGCCAGAATCTTTCCGTCTCAACCACAGCCAGTCGGATAACTTCAGATAAGTTCTTCACTGTGCGACGCAACTCTTGGCCAAGGAGCTGAACTGAGACCAAGACCCCCTCTTCCATGCTGAACTTGCCCCATGATAACACCAATTTGAAGGGCAACCTTTACATCCTCCACAGCTTTCTTTGCCGTCCACTTTCTTCCAGTTTTCAACACAGGTGCTGCCTCCCTTACTCATTTGTCACGTGACTCTACTAATGTCATTTCCAGGCTGACCTTGGCGCACTTAAACTCCTCGGTTAGAGCGGAGACTGGTAGCTGCAGTATTCGTTTACCATAAAGTCCCACTCTGCTGAGGCATCATGGAACTCCCAACCATTTGCTGATGTATGAACTGATTAAAGCTTCCAGCTTCTCTACTGTTGTCAAAGAAACCTCATTACACAGTCAGTGGCCACAGCAACCTCGGCAGTAGACCAAACTGAAAGCACCAGAGTTTTAGTTTACCTGGTTAAGCACTGCTGTCTATCCTGTTCAACCCTTCCACTGCTTGTTGTCTAACTTCTAGCACACAAATTGTGTCCTTTAGATCCCCGTCGTACCATCTCCCAAGACTCTTCACTGGCTTCTCAGACATTGTTGGTATTGCCTCACCTTTACCCAATTTGATGCCGTAATGATTACTTCCATTGCCATGGTAAAAGCCAGTGGAGAAATGGTGCATTAGCCAAATCCAGGAATGTCACATGGAGCTCCTTCCTCTCCTTTTTAGCCGATTTGAATTTGTTGCCAGATCACATTAATGTGTTCTAAGCATCCTGGGAAACCTGGAATGCCCGCTTTTTGTATTGAAGTGTCAATGAAGCAGTTCTTTTATAGGTCAATTGTAATTCATTACAGTAAATTGATACAGCTAAATACAAATAGCCTAATTACTTCTCAGACACCTTTACAGATTATTTTCCCAAAAAGGAAAAGAATCCTTTGATTCAAATTTCCTAGAAAGATATAGGGTGTGTTCATAAACTCAATCTGACACTGAAAGAGCGTCCGAGGAATCTCCTTAGGTGCTTAAGAGCACTTTTTTTTTTTCTTTTAGTTTTTCAACGACCTAAAATGGTTTGAAAATGGAAGTCGTCAGTGAGAAACACAATGATTGAAAACACCTTTGTTAATATTTTACAAGATCTTCAGTCTGACAGTGAGGACGAAAATGTAAGCTGGCCGTTCGTGGAAAATGATAGTACTATTAACTGTCATTTATAACCGATTATTTTGTTTTCAACTCAAGTCTAATACTGGGGATGGGGTAAAAGCCGGAACGGAACTTTAATGAATTCAATTGCTTTTAAAAACAGCATAAAAAGTTAGACACATGGGGAGAATATTTTAACAATCAGAACCGATTAATAACGCGCTGTCATTAACCTGTTCTGGGCCAGAACCCTTTTTATCACCAAAAAGCTCCCGGGAACACTGGGTTCCGAAGGTGCAAAGACGACGAACATTATACACACAATGCAACTAAGTGGGAACAACATGACATTATTGAAAAAACCGACCAAACTGACCTTTAACTGCTCATTCCGTGCAATAAACAGTTGTATAGACAAAACCATCCTGAGCACGGGGTTCCGAAGCTGCAAAGATTATGACAATGATACACACAATACAACTAAGTGAGAACAACATAACACTATTGAAAGAACCCACCTTTAACTGCCCATTCGGGTAATAAAACTATTTTGTTTTTATATTATCTATCTCTAATATTATTTTAGCAGAACCATATTGGTTAACATAGTTTTTATCTTTTTCTTTATAGTGGAATATAGTGAGGCCTTCTTTCTACTTTGCAGGGAAGGAGGTGATAAAGTAACAGTATTTGCACAAGTAGAACCATTGCAAAGGTCTAGAATTGTTGGTAGCCCCTAACTGTAACAGTTAGTATATATGTGATTTAAAAAAATAACACGTATATATATAGCTGCAACAGTTTCATAACTTTTGTTCTTGCTTACAATGATAAAGTTTAAATGTATTTAACATATTCATATATACATACAGTATATTTCATACAAAATGGATACAATGCAATTTCAGTGCAAAGGCAAGCAAACACACAATTATGTAGTTTACAACATGTAAGGAAAAACGAGCAAACAAAGAAAAGCAGTTTAGATTTTAATGTTATGCAGGGTGACTTCAAATACAGAAACCTTGATGCATTTCCCATTTTCTTCAAAAAAAAAATGAATTTGTTTTTTACATTGTGTGTCATATGCATAAATAAAATAAACAGAATAAACATTTTCATAAATCGCTTTTGTCTAATTTGGGAACCTCCTGTCTTGTCTAGTGCTGTGTGTGTGTGAATACGAGAGAAATGAAACAATGTATTCTTGCTCTAAATGAGTTGCTGCTATAGTAAACTATGTAACAGTGTAATGCCTGAGAGAACGACTGAACCCCTGAAACAATGTATCAAATTGAAGTATTTGGCTGTAACTAACAGACAGCACTAGTTTGTGCAATATGAGAATTGAAACGAAATTGTGTTTTAAATAAATTTGACTATTTTACATCCCTGCCATTTTTATTGTGTTTGTGTTGTATTTGGTCAAGACCTTATCCCCTGGCCCAAATAAAATAACCTGGTGATAACAACCTAAAATATTTAACTTAATTTTAAGGTAGTGCCTTCAGTGGCATAGGCGGCTACCATAAATTGTATTTTAAACTCAGTTTAGTCCTCGCTACAGTGTGACCTTTATTGCTAATAAGTAGAGGAATGTTTAGTCACCAACGCGGTATTTACTGCTGAAGTCTAATTGAATATATGGCTTTCAAATGTGGAGCCATGCACAAAATCTGTGCGTTTTAATCAATTTGCATGGCTTTTTTAATATTAGAAGGCTCTATAGATCAGAACCCCTGTGGGTTCTTTGGGTGTTTTAGGGTTTCTTATTAATCAAAAGATTTTGCATTGTATCCAGGACAGTGATATTTTGAAATTTACCTATTTTCCAGAACATTCCAGATAGATTCAGTGCTGAGTAAACTTGGAGTAACTTCTAGAACTTTCCAGTAATATAGATAGTAGTATAAATGTAGGGGCCTCAAGCCCACCAGTTCATTTTAGTTCCAGCTGCCTAAGTGGATACATATCTGCATTTTTTCTGAGATGGCATCAAGAAGGTTGCAAGCATCCGGCAGAATGGGATTTTGCTATGTCTGGGCCAATTTATCAAAGACGAAAAAAAAGTACTTCGTGGAAGCATCTAATAAGATTTAGCAGAGGCGGGACTGGCCACAGCGGACCGAGTTCTCTGTGGGGAGGAACAACGTCAAGTGGGAGCCACTGGTGGACCCCGGAAGGTGCTGATGCCACCACTGCACATCAGATTGGGCCTTATGAAACAATTTGTCAGAGCTCTAGATAAGGAGTCGGCAGCCTTCAAGTACCTTCAAGACTTCTTCCCTAAGCTGTCTGAGGCAAAGGTCAAAGCCGGTGTCTGGGTCGGACCACAGATAAAGAAGATCCTGGAGTGCAATGAATTCCCCAAGAAGCTCACTAGTAAGGAGAAAGCGGCTTGGAACAGCTTTGTCGCAGTGGTTCGGGGCTTCCTGGGCATTTTTCACAAGGCCGAAAATATGTGGAGCTGGTTGAGACTCTTTGAAGAACTACGGCACAATGGGCTGTAGGATGTCCCTCAAAGTCCATATCCTTGATGCTCATCTTGATAAATTCAAGGAGAACATGGGAGTGTATCCAGGGAGGAGCAAACAGCGCTTCCACCAGGATATTGGACTTTGAACGCCGCTACCAAGGACAGTATAAGCTGAGAACATGATGGGAGACTACATTTGGGGCTGATTGTTGAAAGTGATTTACAGTATAATCGTAAATCTTTAAAAAACTACTCACTTCTAAATCTTTTGTAGTCATTTTTGTATTACTTTAGTATAAATACAGTGCCTTTGAAAGTATTGGCCCCTTGAACTCAAACAAGACCAGTTTTTTGCCACATTTCAGGCTTCAAACATAAAGATATGAAACTGTAATTTTTGTGAAGAATCAACAACAAGTGGGACACAATCATGAAGTGGAGAGAAATTTATTGGATATTTCAAACTTTTTAACAAATAAAAACTGAAAAAATTGGGCGTGCAAAATTATTCAGCCCCTTTACTTTCAGTGCAGCAAACTCTCTCCAGAAGTTCAGTGAGGATCTCTGAATGATCCAATGTTGACCTAAATGACTAATGATGAAAAATAGAATCCACCTGTGTGTAATCAAGTCTCCGTATAAATGCACCTGCACTGTGATAGTCTCAGAGGTCCGTTTAAAGCGCAGAGAGCATCATGAAGAACAAGGAACACACCAGGCAGGTCCGAGATACTGTTGTGGAGAAGTTTAAAGCCGGATTTGGATACAAAAGATTTCCCAAGCTTTAAACATCCCAAGGAGCACTGTGCAAGCGATAATATTGAAATGGAAGGAGTATCAGACCACTGCAAATCTACCAAGACCTGTCCCTCTAAACTTTCAGCTCATACAAGGAGAAGACTGATCAGAGATGCAGCCAAGAGGCCCATGATCACTCTGGATGAACTGCAGAGATCTACAGCTGAGGTGGGAACCTCTGTCCATAGGACAACAATCAGTCGTATACTGCACAAATCTGGCCTTTATGGAAGAGTGGCAAGAAGAAAGCCATTTCTTAAAGATATCCATAAAAGTGTCATGACAGTTTGTCCACAAGCCACCTGGGAGACACACCAAACATGTGGAAGAAGGTGCTCTGGTCAGATGAAACCAAAATCGAACTTTTGGCAACAATGCAAAACGTTATGTTTGGCGTAAAAGCAACACAGCTCATCACCCTGAACACACCATCCCCACTGTCAAACATGGTGGTGGCAGCATCATGGTTTGGGCCTGCTTTTTTCTTCAGCAGGGACAGGGAAGATGGTTAAAATTGATGGAAGATGGATGGAGCCAAATACAGGACAATTCTGGAAGAAAACCTGATGGAGTCTGCAAAAAGACCTGAGACTGGGCTTGAGATTTGTCTTCCAACAAGACAATGATCCAAAACATAAAAGCAAAATCTACAATGGAATGGTTCACAAATAAACATATCCAGGTGTTAGAATGGCCAAGTCAAAGTCCAGACCTGAATCCAAACGAGAATCTGTGGAAAGAACTGAAAACTGCTGTTCACAAATGTCTCCATCCAACCTCTCCTACCCTCAAGCTGTTTTGCAAGGAGGAATGGGCAAAATTTCCAGTCTCTCGATGTGCAAAACTGATAGAGACATACCCCAAGCGACTTACAGCTGTAATCGCAGCAAAAGGTGGCGCTACAAAGTATTAACTCTTAAGGGGCTGAATAATTTTGCACGCCCAATTTTTCAGTTTTTATTTGTTAAAAAAGTTTGAAATATCCAATAAATTTCGTTCCACTTCATGATTGTGTCCCACTTGTTGTTGATTCTTCTGTCCCAAAAAATTACAGTTTCATATCTTTATGTTTGAAGCCTGAAATGTGGCAAAAGGTCGCAAAGTTCAAGGGGGGCTAATACTTTCGCAAGGCACTGTACATGTTAATTTGGATTCATATGTTGTTTTTTCTGACTTTATGTGAACTAAAAAGACACAAATTCTCCGTTTTCTCATTGAAATAGGTACATTTCAAAATATCACTGTCCTGGTCACAAAAGCAAAGTTTTGGGGAATAATAGCCATTTTCTATACTTTGAGGCATAAGCAATTAGGAAATAACACTTACTACCCAGGAACAAAATTGTGTTACATAGTGTAATTCATTATTATTAATTGGTCATTTTAGCAGATGCTTCTATCCAAAGCGACTTCCAGAGACTAGGGGTAAACTATGCATCACAGTCACCTCCAATAGGACCTCAGTTCTACGTCTCAAGGACGGAGCACAAGGAGACAAAGTGATTTGCTCTGGGTCACACACAGTGCGAGTTGGGATTTGAACCGGGAACCACCTGGTATGAACAGGCCCACCGGGCCCAACACCTCGAAGCGGGTCCCTGATGAAGGGGGATTTTTTTTAATATATATATATATATATATATATATATATATTATATATATTCCTATAAAATATTTTAAAACTAGCCCTGCACAAGACTCTTTGTTCCCACCGCCTCATTAAAACAAAAACTGCCGTACTGCACACCGAGCCAATGTGCTTCTGTTGTGTAATGATTGTGTATCCAGGCACTGTCAAACACTTCCTTTCACACAATGATTTGAACTTTCGCATTTCATATTTTATTACACCAAAAAGCTGAAAAAAGGCATAGCAATATTGTGTTTTTTGTTTTTTTAAGACTTTTAAAAACTTTAAAAGAACCCTAAAGTTGCAAATATTTACCACAGTATGAATTATTCTATTAAGATCTATAATTTGCTCAAAACAACGTGATGCAGCAGTTTGTTAGAAAAATGGTATTGTGTAAACTAAAGTACTTTCTTCACCTGGTGGTAAACACAATTAGAGAATGATCGGTATTGCTTAAAATACAAATTTACCAATACAGGCTATTGGTTAAGAGCAGAGATGAGTGGTTTATTTTTGCACGGGATAAATAAAATAGTGTATAGCAACACCATTAAAATGTAGTTTATGCTAAAAACGTATGTTATTTGATGTTAAGTAAGCTTCCGATTAGTGACTATTACACGTGGAGTTTGTACAAAAATATTTATTCACTTGCCTAAAAAAAAGTTTTAATACTGTAAATAACTTAAACAATTACTTTGAGAAAGTAGACTATCCTGCTGCAGATTTTAATTGAGATATTGAAACTTCTAGGCATCGTTGACAGTTTCCTTCAAACCCATGATCAAAATAATGTATCGGTTGAAATGATCTTCCTCAGACACTGCTAAGATTGCAAGTATCATTGCTTTGTTTAGAAGCTTGGTTTAGACTACAGTATACTACAAAGTCGGATGAATGTAGTACCATGGAGGGGGGCAGGGACATACCAATCCTTCCCCGTGGCCCATGACGGCTCTCAGCGGCCCTGGGTATGAAGCCTTTGTCTTTAACCACTGGGACCTTACCCAAGCTTCACCGAATACCTAGCTAATTCACATTTTTAACTCTCGACTCTCGCTCTTTTCTTATGTCATTCTTAGCCAAGTGCATGACAGTTAGTCTAATAATTACACTGTAGCCTATAATATACTGTGCACAGAGGGAGCACATTTACTAATGTAACAGGAGGAGGAGGTTTTTGGGCAGGGTTGTGTTGGGGGCTATTGTTGGTTGTTCAGCCAGGGAGGAGTGACCAATTACTGAATGGCTGGATATTGTGAGCAAGGGTGTGGAGTGTGATTGTGGGGTTATCTGGGGGTTTATTATTGGGCTTTGTCGTAATCACATCGGGGTTTACAAATAACTTCAGTCTTTTATTTTGCTCGAGTTCCGTTACCTTTTTCTTATTAATTTAATAAACACTGGCTTGTGTTGTGTTTGTAAAAAAAAAAAAAAAAACCCACAGGGGTTGTATCTACATTAAAAGCTAATGAAACCCCAATCTCATCATGCCCAACACATAGGCCTACCATGTTAAAAAAATGAGATCCAGTTTAACAATCCGACCTACATCTCACTCGTTTACATTGCAATCTTAATAGCACACATTTACTACTGCCGCTTTTGCATCTCACTCTAAAAAAAACAGTCTCATCAACAACACTAGCTTGTTAAAGTGAACAATCAACAATTTATATGTGGTTACACCGTCAACATCTTTAAAAGTACACACACATGTTTCTTATGACTCTCTTAAAATATGTACATCTAGTAATATGGACAAATTCTCTCTCATTAGTGATGCATGGACCAAGAAGAAGCACATGGGAACCCAGGAGCAAGCTGATGTTCTCTAACCCCTATACTCTCATCATTCAGTCTACAACATCATCCAGTGTACCACAAACTTACCAACACAAGCTGGAATGGTTGTCAACACTAAGCACATTCAGCAGAGAAATGAGTACAGAGTTCCCAGCATACTGCGTGGACTATTAAACTGATTATTATAAAGTACAAATACAGAATCTTACACGTGGTTTCAAACAGCACTAGATAAACGGTTCCAGATCTAAGACATAGAACCATTTTTGCTCCATTTTGTTTTCCTGCAAGTATAACACATAGCTGAAATTTGCTTCTAGTGCTTAATTACTAAAAACAAGATCTGGTCAATAACATGATATTCTCTGTCATCACTGAAATTGTAGGCAAATGTAGTGTTATGATCCAGTACAATAGTAAAGTACTAATCAGTGGCTCTTTGCAGGTGTTGTATCAAGGCTGAAAAGTGTAGTTTGTATAGGGTGTCAGCTTCAACAACATTACTGGGGAGTTGGTTCCAGACCCTCACAATTCTCTGTGTAAAAGAGTGCCTCCTATTTTCTGTTCTGAATGCCCCTTTATCTAATCTCCATTTGTGACCCCTGGTCCTTGTTTCTTTTTGCAGGTCAAAAAAAGTCCCCTTGCTAGGTCATTTGTAGTATGACTCAAACACCAATCATGATAAAGTCGTTATATGTTTGACCGCGTTGCCATAGTAACCAAATGAACAGCGCTGATAAAAGTATGAATTCATAGTGTGAAATACTGTAAGAAATGAAATGCCATTTTTTTTCAGGTCAGAGAAGTCCCCTGGGTTGACATTATCAATCCTTTTAGGATTTTGAATGTTTGAATCAGATCACCACGTAGTCGTCTTTATTCAAGATTGAATAGATTAAATAATTTTAGCCTGTCTGCATACGACATGCCTTTTAAACCCAGAATAATTCTGGTTGCTCTTCTTTGCACTCTTTCTAGAGCAGCAATATCCTTTTTTGTAACGAGGTGACCAGAACTGAACACAATATTCTAGGTGAGGTCTTACTAATTCACTGTAAAGTTTTAACATTACATCCCTTGATGTAAATTCAACACTTCTCACAATATATCCGAGCATCTTGTTGGCCTTTTTTGTAGCTTCCCCACATTGTCTAGATGAAGACATTTCTGAGTCGACATAAACTCCTAGGTCTTTTTCATAGTTCCCTTCTTCAATTTCAGTATCTCCCATATAATATTTATAATGCACATTTTTATTGCCTGCATCCAATACTTTTCACTTTTCTCTATTAAATTTCATTTGCCATGTGTCTGCCCAGTTGTGAATGCTGTCTAGATCATTTTGAATGACCTTTGCTGTGCAACAGTGTTTGCCACTCCTCCTATTTTTGTGTCATCTGCAAATTTAACAAGTTTGCTTACTATACCAGAATCTAAATCATTAATGTAGATTAGGAATAGCAGAGGACCTAATACTGATCCCTGTGGTACACCACTGGTTACCTCGCTCCATTTTGAGGTTTCTCCTCTAATCAGTACTTTCTGTTTTCTACATGTTAACCACTCCCTAATCCATGTGCATGCATTTCCTTGAACCCCTACTGCGTTCAGTTTGAGAATTAATCTTTTATGCGGGACTTTGTCAAAAGCTTTCTGAAATCTAAATAAACCATGTCATATGCTTTGCAATTATCCATTGTTGATGTTGCATCCTCAAAAAAATCAAGCAGGTTAGTTAGACATGATCTCCTTTTCCTAAAACCATGCTGACTGTCTCCCAGGATATTGTTACCATAAAGGTAATTTTCCATTTTAGATCTTATTATAGTTTCCATAAGTTTACATATAATAGAAGTCAGGCTTATTGATCTGTAGTTACCTGGCTCAGTTTTGTCTCCCTTTTTGTGGATCGGTATTACATTTGCAATTTTCCAGTCTGTCGGTACAACCTCTGTGTCAAGATACTGTTGCATGATCTTGGTTAGCGATTTGTAAATATCTTCTCTCATTTCTTTGAGTACTATTGGGAGGATCTCATCCGGCCCAGGGGATTTGTTTATTTTAAGAGCTCCTAGTCCCTTTAACACTTCTGCCTCTGTTATGCTAAAGTTATTTAAAACTGGATAGGAACAGGTCGAAATGTGGGGCATGTTGTCCGTGTCCTCTTTTTGTAAAAACCAGTGAAAAGTAATCCTTTAATATATTTGTTGTGATTTTGCCATTTGTGTCTCTTAGACATTTAACCTCCTCTTTGAATGTTCTCATGCTGTTATCATATTGGAAAAACATTTTGGAATTGGTTTTAGCCCCCTGAGCAATATTGATTTCTATCTCTCTCTTGGCCTTTCTAACTTCCTTTTTGACTTGTGTTTGCAGTTCCAAGTACTCTTTCTGTGTACTTTGTTTTTGGTCCCTGTAAACGCTCTGTAAAGTGCCTTTTTTTGCTGAATATTTTTTTTAATTGATCTATTAAACCATTTTGGCCATTTTGTTTTAGGTTTAGATTTGTCTACTTTTGGGATCGAATTGTTTTGTGCCTCTAGTAGCACATTTTTAAAAAAACAGCCATCATTTTTCTGTGGATGTTTGTTTTCTCTGTTTTACTCCAATCTACGTCTGTTAGTCTCTGTTTCATACCTTCATAGTTTGCTTTTCTAAAATTGTAAACCTTAGCTTTAGTCATTACTTTTGGGGTTTTAAAAAACATTTCAAATGAGACCATGTTGTGGTCTGAGTTTCCCAATGGCTCTCTGACCTCTGTTTTAGTTATTCTGTCTTCGTTATTTGAAAAGACTAAATGCAGGCATGCCTCCCCTCTCGTCGGTGCCTTAAGGGGCGTCTGCTAAGAAATAAATCATAATAATAATAATAATAATAAAGGCGGGAAAAAATAAGACGCGTGTTTCAGGAGATGCAGAGAGGAGACATTTAATAGAACACAATAATAAAGCAAGTACATCAGGACAAAGAGGAAGAGCTCCTATTTTACTGTAGCCTTTTTTTAAAAAAAATGTATTTCTTAGATGCCCTTAGCCAGGGCGGCTTACAGTTGTTACAAAATATCACATTACATATAAAAGCAGTTAAAATTACAATATAGTTAGTAGTAACAGCAAAATCAAATAGAGAAGATAAACCGTAAATAATTACGTTTGAGAGCGAATGTTAATTAGGTAACCGCTTAATTTGCATAACTTCCTTCATACTGTCTGAATCAGGGATTTTTGCTCGGAACAAGTCGGAAAGTTAAAATCCCGCCACAAAAGCGATCCCCGACGGTCAGAAAAGCTTTAATATTAACAATTGAACTGATAATTGACTTAATCAGACCCTTTAATTGTTTTTCAGCTCTAAACAGTTGCAGAGTTAAAGTTAGTGGACTGATAAAATGTTATAGCTAACTTGAAATCTCCAACTTTAAAGGTGAAAACAAGTATTAACTGGCTGTTAAAAATGATCCGTGAAATGAAAGGCCTAGTTAACTGGGAGTTAGGCAGGAATGAAAGCCAGCAGACACGGGAGGTGTTCATAAGACACTATAACATTTTGGTATGTCATCTTTTTGATCATTATAAAAAATGAAATGAAACAAATGAGAATAAGAGGTGAGCCAAGAATCCAAAAAGGAAACTAAAAGTTCAAACTCATGTGGCCAGTTTGGCAGGAAATGGGTTAAGTTAGAGTTCCCTCTGGTGGACGCACCCTGGATTTTATTTGTATAAACTGAGAACACCTGTGGCATTGGGGCAGCTTTGTTTGGAAGGATGCTTTAACTGTTTGAAAAGGTTTTAAATCTTTTTTAAAACTGTGTGCTATGAATTAGATTAAGGAATATGTTTGTTGCATGCTGCTTGTGGTTTCTTGATACAATATAATTCAATTTGCTTGGTGTTGATAATGTGGCTGTGTTTCATTTGTGTTTGGTTTTGATCGTGTATATTTATACTGATTTTGTGTTTGCTTGTTTCCCCCAGTTTGGCCACTATTGCTATTTCTTTACCCCAATTGTAGTTTTGCACAAGTTTAGGCAGTTGCCTAGGTAGTAACAACTTGTTAAAAAAAAAAAAAAACTTCAATCCGAGACACTCTGTAAACTATCCCATATCTGAAACAAATGATTTAAATGCATCAGATTTTGCTATGTTGAATAAAAGAGAACTTGACCTTTTTTAAAAAAAACTCTGTTTTGTTAATTACTCTACCAACCATATCACAAGTTAATATCCATGTTTATTTAGCAGCGGCCAGGGTTCCAACAGAACAAAAACACGTGAACATATCTCCCCTGTGCTAGCAGCCCTAAATGGGTTCCCGGTGCGGTCTACGAGTGGTTTTAAGGTCCTGCTGCTAACCTATGAAGCCCTGAAGGACCCTTACAATCCCAAGGGCTTTGAAGTAAAACACAGGTAGAGCGTTCAGTTGTAGGGCCTTTGTACTGTGGAACGCTGTCCCTGGCTCTATTGAAAATGAATTTATGATCTATCGTTTCCATTCTTACTATTCTGCTGTTTTTATGGCTCGTGCAGTTTTATTGATATTTTTAACTATGTTAAGCGCCTCTGCCATCAAAATGTTTTGATTTGAAATTTTCATTATTAAAAAGGCGTGTTCAAAGCGAAAAAAAAGCCAAGGTAGGAAAAGAACTGTCATTTTAAGTATTTTTTCTGTAAATATCATAACATTTTTATAACATTCAGCTGAAATAGTGGAGGACATAGGGGAAATAAAACCGGTTTTCAGATAAGCAACTTTACCTTTTAATGGTTGCAACACGTCAATTTTAAAAGGTTACTTGAACACATGATTTCCATTACACGAGAGTAGATGTTAAAACTTCATGCTGATTTGAACTCGGCTCTCGCCAAGATAAGCACCAACTAAGACGTAGCTTTACAGTAAACTAATGTTGTCCATCTGTGTCTCCATCCATTTGCGCTTCCTTCCATATGATGATGTAGATATCTTTCTGTCTGGTGTTGATGGCTGAAGTGTAATGCTGGCTCCAGGGATCAGCTTATTGCCTCCCTAGCGCATCAGCACACACAACAGCTGCGATGCTGGCTCCGGGGATCAACCGCAGTGCGGTCTCCCCAGCGCATCAGCATGACAACCGTCTGGATTGAGCTAAGTAGGGTACATCTCTGGGGTTTTCAAGTGGGCACCTTCCATCCTCTGTGTTTCGTCGACTAGCCCACGATACCTCAAGGTGTCGATGGTGAGTCTGGTGTCCCAGCATCACCCCACTCAGTCCCCCACTCAACTCAGCCCAGCTTACTTACCCGTACATCAGTGTTTCTTTCTTTTCTATTGTGCTTGAGATCCCCAGCCAGAATCTTTCCGTCTCAACCACAGCCAGTCGGATAACTTCAGATAAGTTCTTCACTGTGCGACGCAACTCTTGGCCAAGGAGCTGAACTGAGACCAAGACCCCCTCTTCCATGCTGAACTTGCCCCATAATAACACCAATTTGAAGGGCAGCCTTTACATCCTCCACAGCTTTCTTTGCCGTCCACTTTCTTGCAGTTTTCAACACAGGTGCTGCCTCCCTTACGCATTTGTCGCGTGACTCTACTAATGTCATTTCCAGGCTGACCTTGGCGCACTTAAAACTCCTCGGTTAGAGCGGAGACTGGTAGCTGCAGTATTCGTTTACCATAAAGTCCCACTCTGCTGAGGCATCGTTGAACTCCCCACCATTTGCTGATGTATGAACTGATTAAAGCTTCCAGCTTCTCTACTGTTGTCAAAGAAACCTCGTACACAGTCAGTGGCCACAGCAACCTCGGCAGTAGACCAAACTGAAAGCACCAGAGTTTTAGTTTACCTGGTTAAGCACTGCTGTCTATGTTCTTCAACCCTTCCACTGCTTGTTGTCTAACTTCTAGCACACAAATTGTGTCCTTTAGATCCCCGTCGTACCATCTCCCAAGACTCTTCACTGGCTTCTCACATTGTTGGTATTGCCTCACCTTTACCCAATTTGATGCCGTAATGATTACTTCCATTGCCATGGTAAAAGCCAGTGGAGAAATGGTGCATTAGCCAAATCCAGGAATGTCACATGGAGCTCCTTCCTCTCCTTTTTAGCCGATTTGAATTTGTTGCCAGATCACATTAATGTGTTCTAAGCATCCTGGGAACCTGGAATGCCCGCTTTTTGTATTGAAGTGTCAATGAAGCAGTTCTTTTTATAGGTCAATTGTATTTAATTACAGTAAATTGATACAGCTAAATATAAATAGCCTAATTACTTCTCAGGCACCTTTACAGATTATTTTCCCAAAAAGGAAAAGAATCCTTTGATTCAAATTTTCTAGAAAGATATAGGGTGTGTTCATAAACTCAATCTGACACTGAAAGAGCGTCCGAGGAATCTCCTTAGGTGCTTAAGAGCACTTTTTTTTTCTTTTAGTTTTTCAACGACCTAAAATGGTTTGAAAATGGAAGTCGTCAGTGAGAAACACAATGATTGAAAACACCTTTGTTAATATTTTACAAGATCTTCAGTCTGACAGTGAGGACGAAAATGTAAGCTGGCCGTTCGTGGAAAATGATAGTACTATTAACTGTCATTTATAACCGATTATTTTGTTTTCAACTCAAGTCTAATACTGGGGATGGGGTAAAAGCCGGAACGGAACTTTAATGAATTCAATTGCTTTTAAAAACAGCATAAAAAGTTAGACACATGGGGAGAATATTTTAACAATCAGAACCGATTAATAACGCGCTGTCATTAACCCGTTCTGGGCCAGAACCCTTTTTATCACCAAAAAGCTCCCGGGAACACTGGGTTCCGAAGGTGCAAAGTCGACGAACATTATACACACAATACAACTAAGTGGGAACAACATAACATTATTGAAAAAACCCACCGAACTGCTCATTCCGTGCAATAAACAGTTGTATAGACAAAACCGTCCGGAACACGGGGTTCCGAAGCTGCAAAGATTATGACAATGATACACACAATACAACTAAGTGAGAACAACATAACACTATTGAAAGAACCCACCTTTAACTGCCCATTCCGGGTAATAAAACTATTTTGTTTTTATATTATCTATCTCTAATATTATTTTAGCAGAACCATATTGGTTAACATAGTTTTTTATCTTTTTCTTTATAGTGGAATATAGTGAGGCCTTCTTTCTACTTTGCAGGGAAGGAGGTGATAAAGTAACAGTATTTGCACAAGTAGAACCATTGCAAAGGTCTAGAATTGCTGGTAGCCCCTAACTGTAACAGTTAGTATATATGTGATTTAAAAAATAACACGTATATATATAGCTGCAACAGTTTCATAACTTTTGTTCTTGCTTACAATAATAAAGTTTAAATGTATTTAACATATTCATATATACATACAGTATATTTCATACAAAATGGATACAATGCAATTTCAGTGCAAAGGCAAGCAAACACACAATTATGTAGTTTACAACATGTAAGGAAAAACGAGCAAACAAAGAAAAGCAGTTTAGATTTTAATGTTATGCAGGGTGACTTCAAATACAGAAACCTTGATGCATTTCCCATTTTCTTCAAAAAAATGAATTTGTTTTTACATTGCGTGTCATATGCATAAATAAAATAAACAGAATAAACATTTTCATAAATCGCTTTTGTCTAATTTGGGAACCTCCTGTCTTGTCTAGTGCTGTGTGTGTCTGAATACGAGAGCGAAATGAAACAATGTATTCTTGCTCTAAATGAGTTGCTGCTATAGTAAACTATGTAACAGTGTAATGCCTGAGAGAACGACTGAACCCCTGAAACAATGTATCAAATTGAAGTATTTGGCTGTAACTAACAGACAGCACTAGTTTGTGCAATATGAGAATTGAAACGAAATTGTGTTTTAAATAAATTTGACTATTTTACATCCCTGCCATTTTTATTGTGTTTGTGTTGTATTTGGTCAAGACCTTATCCCCTGGCCCAAATAAAATAACCTGGTGATAACCACCTAAAATATTTAACTTAATTTTAAGGTAGTGCCTTCAGTGGCATAGGCAGCTACCATAAATTATATTTTAAACTCGGTTTAGCCCTCGCTACAGTGTCACCTTTATTGCTAATAAGTAGCGGAATGTTTAGTCACCAACGCGGTATTTACTGCTGAAGTCTAATTGAATATATGGCTTTCAAATGTGGAGCCATGCACAAAATCTGTGCGTTTTAATCAATTTGCATGGCTTTTTTAGTATTAGAAGGCTCTATAGATCAGAACCCCTGTGGGTTCTTTGGGTGTTTTAGGGTTTCTTATTAATCCTTCGAGATTCCAACGTTTATTTACGGTTGATTAGCCTGCTGTTTAAAAAGGTTCTTTGTGTACTATTTGGAACCCCTGAAATACGGTTTCTTGGAATACTTTTTCAAGAGTGTGAGATTTTTAAACCTCACGAATGTTTTAGAATATTCCTGGGAGGTGTTAGTAATAAATCCGACACTTGATGCAAGTGTAACCCATCAATCAACAAAACCTTTATTTAACTTCCAGTACAGTATCAAACAATATTAAGTAGTAAGCAGTAAAAAGGAATGGTTATTACCCGTTCTCAATGGGAATTTGGGTGCGGTCTGGAGTTTCTGCATCAAGCAGTTTTGCCTCTTAATAATTCATTATTATTAATTAGTCATTTTAGCAGATGCTTCTATCCAAAGCGACTTCCAGAGACTAGGGGTAAACTATGCATCACAGTCACCTCCAATAGGACCTCGGTTTTACGTCTCAAGGAGACAAAGTGATTTGCTCTGGGTCACACACAGTGCGAGTTGGGATTTGAACCGGGAACCACCTGGTATGAACAGGCCCACCGAGAGGATAGGGAAATTTCCCCGGGGCCCAACGCCTCGAAGCGGGTCCCTGATGAAGGGGGATTTTTTTTAATATATATATATATATATTCCTATAATATTTTAAAACTAGCCCTGCACAAGACTCTTTGTTCCCACCACCTCATTAAAAAGAAAAACTGCCGTACTGCACACCGAGCCAAAGTGCTTCTGTTGTGTAATGATTGTGTATCCAGGCACTGTCAAACACTTCCTTTCACACAATGATTTGAACTTTCGCATTTCATATTTTACTACACCAAAAAGCTGAAAAAAGGCATAGCAATATTGTGGGTTTTTTTGTTTTTTGTTTTTTTTAAGACTTTTGATAACTTTAAAAGAACCCTAAAGTTGCACAATATTTACCACAGTATGAATTATTCTATTAAGATCTATAATTTGCTCAAAACAACGTGATGCAGCAGTTTGTTAGAAAAAATGGTATTGTGTAAACTAAAGTACTTTCTTCACCTGGTGGTAAACACAATTAGAGAATGATCGGTATTGCTTAAAATACAAATTTACCAATACAGGCTATTGGTTAAGAGCAGAGATGAGTGGTTTATTTTTGCACGGGATAAATAAAATAGTGTATAGCAACACCATTAAAATGTAGTTTATGCTAAAAACGTATGTTATTTGATGTTAAGTAAGCTTCCGATTAGTGACTATTACACGTGGAGTTTGTACAAAAATATTTATTCACTTGCCTAAAAAAAAGTTTTAATACTGTAAATAACTTAAACAATTACTTTGAGAAAGTAAACTATCCTGCTGCAGATTTTAATTGAGATATTGAAACTTCTAGGCATCGTTGACAGTTTCCTTCAAACCCATGATCAAAATAATGTATCGGTTGAAATGATCTTCCTCAGACACTGCTAAGATTGCAAGTATCATTGCTTTGTTTAGAAGCTTGGTTTAGACTACAGTATACTACAAAGTCGGATGAATGTAGTACCATGGAGGGGGGGCAGCGGGACATACCAATCCTTCCCCGTGGCCCATGACGGCTCTCAGCGGCCCTGGGTATGAAGCCTTTGTCTTTAACCACTGGGACCTTACCCAAGCTTCATCGAATACCTAGCTAATTCACATTTTTAACTCGACTCTCGCTCTTTTCTTATGTCATTCTTAGCCAAGTGCATGACAGTTAGTCTAATAATTACACTGTAGCCTATAATATACTGTGCACAGAGGGAGCACATTTACTAATGTAACAGGAGGAGGAGGTTTTTTGGGCAGGGTTGTGTTGGGGGCTATTGTTGGTTGTTCAGCCAGGGAGGGAGTGACCAATTACTGAATGGCTGGATATTGTGAGCAAGGGTGTGGAGTGTGATTGTGGGGTTATCTGGGGGGGTTTATTATTGGGCTTTGTCGTGGCCGCCGGGGTTTACAAATAACTTTTATTTGCTCCGAGTTCCCGTTACCTTTTTCTTATTAATTTAATAAACACTGGCTTGTGTTGTGTTGTAAAAAAAAAAAAAAAAAAAAAACCCCACAGGGGTTGTATCTTACATTAAAAGCTAATGAAACCCCAATCTCATCATGCCCAACACATAGGCCTACCACGTTAAAAATGAGATCCAGTTTAACAATCCTCCTGTTAAACTGGATCTCATTTTTAACCCTCTCCTTCACTCCTTCGACTTCTGTCTCTCTCCGTCCCCTCCTACCCACAAAGCTGGCCGTCAACTGGACCTCACCTTCTCCAGGGCCTGCTGCCCCTCCACCCTCTCTGTCACCCCCCTGGACCTCTCTGATCACTATTTCATCTCTTTTTCTCTGTCTCTCCCCCCTCTCCCTGCTCCTCCTAACCCCACTATCACCTCTCGCCGTAACCTCCGCTTTCTCTCTCCCCCTCTGTCCTTGCCTCCACTGCTCTCTCTCACCTCCCTCCTATCGACTCCTTTTCACAACTCTCCGTAGACTCTGCTACCTCCACCCTCTTCTCCTCACTCACCTCCTCCCTCGACTCCTTCTGTCCCCTCACCTCCCGACCTGCTCGCCCCTCCCCTCCCCATCCCTGGCTCTCCTCTGCGCTCCGCTCGGCAAGAATCACACTGCGATCTGCTGAAAAGAAATGGAAGAGAACCAAACTCCCTGCTGCCCTAGACCTTTACCGCACTCTCCTCTCCTCCTTCTCCTCTACTCTCTCCTCTGCTAAATGTGCTTATTTCCAATCTGTAATCCAAGCCTCCACTAACAACCCCGTAAACTATTCTCTACCTTCTCCTCCCTCCTAAACCCCCCCCCCTCCTCCCTCCTCTATCTCCCCTGATGACTTTGCCTCCTTCTTCTCTTCTAAAATCTCAGATATCCATAAACTCTTTAACACCCTCCCCCCCGCACCCCCTCCTGCTCCAACCCCTACACCCACTACATCCCCTACTTACTCGCCCTCCTTCTCCACCTTCTTGCCCCTCTCAGACTCTGACCTCTCCTCCCTGCTCCAGGGTCACAAACCCACCACGTGTGCCTTGGACCCCCTCCCCACTCACCTCTTTCAAGCTGCTGCTCCTGCTCTACTCCCCTTCATCTCCTCCCTCCTCAACACCTCTCTACTTTCTGGTATCTTTCCCTCTGCCTTCAAAAAAGCCTCTATCACTCCCCTCCTCAAAAAACCTACCCTCGACCCCACCTACCTCCAGAGCTACTCTCCTGTCTCCCTCCTACCCTTCCTCTCCAAAACCCTCGAGCGGACTGTACACCGCCAGCTCTCTGCTTTCCTGTCCAACCACTCTCTGCTTGACCCTCTCCAATCTGGCTTCCGCTCTGCTCACTCCACTGAAACCGCCCTCCTGTCTGTCACCAACTCACTTAAGTGTGCCCAAGCTGCCTCTCTCTCCTCTGTCCTAATTCTCCTCGACCTCTCTGCTGCCTTTGACACTGTTGATCACTCTATTCTACCATCATCTCTTGCTGACCTGGGGATCTCTGGCACTGCTCTGGCCTGGTTCTCCTCCTACCTCTCCAACCGCACTTACCAGGTAACCTGGCGTGGAGCAACCTCCACACCTCACCCTCTCTTAACTGGAGTCCCCCAAGGGTCAGTCTTGGGTCCTCTCCTGTTCTCTCTCTACACCCGCTCCCTGGGCCCCCTCATCGCATCCTATGGTTTCTCATACCATTTCTATGCTGAGGATGCTCAGATTTTCCTCTCCTTCCCCACCTCTGACTCCACCATCTCCTCCCGTATCTCTACCTGTCTGTCTGCTATTTCCTCCTGGATGCACTCGCATCACCTCAAACTCAACCTCTCTAAATCTGACCTCCTTTTCTTTTACCTCCTCCTCCCCTCCTCTGATCTCTCTATCTCTGTTCCTCTGGAATCTACCCTCTCTCCCTCTTCCTCAGCTAAGAACCTTGGAGTCACCCTGGACCCCTGCCTCTCTTATTCCCAGCACATCTCCACTCTGGCACGCACTTGCCGATTCTTCCTGAGCAACATCCGAAGAATCCGACCCTTCCTCACCAACTATGCTACCCAGCTCCTGGTCCAGGCCCTGGTACTCTCCGCCTAGACTACTGCAACTCCCTCCTGGCTGGCCTCCTGCATCCGCCACCTGTCCGCTCCAGCTCATCCAGAACTCTGCTGCCCGCCTGGTGTTCTCTCTGCCTCGCCGCCCACGCTACTCCACTACTCCGCTCGCTCCACTGGCTACCGATCACCGCTCGCATCCAGTTCAAGACTCTTGTACTAGCCTACAGATGCCTTGACCAGACTGCACCCAGCTACCTCCAGACCCTCATCTCTCCCTACACCCCCCCACTCGACCTCTCCGCTCCGCCTGCACTAGAAGACTAGCTCTACCTCCGCCTCGCTCCCCTGCCTCCAGAGCCGGTCCTTCTCCACCCTTGCTCCGCAGTGGTGGAATGACCTTCCTACAGATGTCAGGACTGCCCAGTCCCTGACCACATTCGGCGCCTCCTTAAGACTCACCTCTTCAAACAGCACCTGTAGAACTCCTCTGTTTGTATCCTGGGACACTATCACCCTTCATGTAAATGTGCTTTATTTTGCTCTTAACTGCCCCCTATTTTACTGCATTTAATCCTGTACTTCAGAATACTGTAATCTGCCAAGTGTTTAACCTGTAGTACTTTGTATTTAATCACATCCTGATGTAACTATCACTATTTAATCATATCCTGAAGTAACTATCACTATTTTCTGCTGTATTATTGAATTTTGGTTTGTCACACTTGTACTTTGCTTGAACAAAAGTTATTGTATTTCTTGCTCTTATTGTATTACTTGTATTGTAACACTTGAAATGTATTTGCTTACGATTGTAAGTCGCCCTGGATAAGGGCGTCTGCTAAGAAATTAATAATAATAATAATAATAACAATCCGACCTACATCTCACTCGTTTACATTGCAATCTTAATAGCACACATTTACTACTGCCGCTTTTGCATCTCACTCTAAAAACAGTCTCATCAACAACACTAGCTTGTTAAAGTGAACAATCAACAATTTATATGTGGTTACACCGTCAACATCTTTAAAAGTAGACACACATGTTTCTTATGACTCTCTTAAAATATGTACATCTAGTAATATGGACAAATTCTCTCTCATTAGTGATGCATGGACCAAGAAGCACATGGGAACCCAGGAGCAAGCTGATGTTCTCTAACCCCTATACTCTCATCATTCAGTCTACAACATCATCCAGTGTACCACAAACTTACCAACACAAGCTGGAATGGTTGTCAACGCTAAGCACATTCAGCAGAGAAATGAGTACAGAGTTCCCAGCATACTGCATGGACTATTAAACTGATTATTATAAAGTACAAATACAGAATCTTACATGTGGTTTCAAACAGCACCAGATAAACGGTTCCACATCTAAGACATAGAACCATTTTTGCTCCATTTTGTTTTCCTGCAAGTATAACACATAGCTGAAATTTGCTTCTAGTGCTTAATTACTAAAAACAAGATCTGGTCAATAACATGATATTCTCTGTCATCACTGAAATTGTAGGCAAATGTAGTGTTATGATCCAGTACAATAGTAAAGTACTAATCAGTGGCTCTTTGCAGGTGTTGTATCAAGGCTGAAAAGTGTAGTTTGTATAGGGTGTCAGCTTCAACAACATTACTGGGGAGTTGGTTCCAGACCCTCACAATTCTCTGTGTAAAAGAGTGCCTCCTATTTTCTGTTCTGAATGCCCCTTTATCTAATCTCCATTTGTGACCCCTGGTCCTTGTTTCTTTTTGCAGGTCAAAAAAAGTCCCCTTGCTAGGTCATTTGTAGTATGACTCAAACACCAATCATGATAAAGTCGTTATATGTTTGACCGCGTTGCCATAGTAACCAAATGAACAGCGCTGATAAAAGTATGAATTCATAGTGTGAAATACTGTAAGAAATGAAATGCCATTTTTTTCAGGTCAGAGAAGTCCCCTGGGTTGACATTGTCTATACCTTTTAGGATTTTGAATGTTTGAATCAGATCGCCGCGTAGTCTTCTTTGTTCAAGACTGAATAGATTCAATTCTTTTAGCCTGTCTGCATAAGACATGCCTTTTAAGCCCGGGATAATTTTGGTTGCTCTTCTTTGCACTCTTTCTAGAGCAACAATATCATTTATGTAACAAGGTGACCAGAACTGAACACAATATTCTAGGTGAGGTCTTACTAATGCATTATAAAGTTTTAACATTACTTCCCTTGATTTTAAATTCAACACTTCTCACAATATATCCGAGCATCTTGTTGGCCTTTTTTTGTAGCTTCCCCACATTGTCTAGATGAAGACATTTCTGAGTCAACATAAACTCCTAGGTCTTTTTCATAGTTCCCTCCTTCAATTTCAGTATCTCCCATATGATATTTATAATGCATATTTTTTTATTTCCTGCATGCAATACTTTACACTTTTCTCTATTAAATTTCATTTGCCATGTGTCTGCCCAGTTCTGAATGCTGTCTAGATCATTTTGAATGACCTTTGCTACACAACACTGTTTGCCACTCCTCCTATTTTTGTGTCGTCTGCAAATTTAACAAGTTTGCTTGCTATACCAGAATCGAAATCATTAATGTAGATTAGGAATAGTAGAGGACCTAATACTGATCCCCGTGGTACACCACTGGTTACCTCGCTCCATTTTGAGGTTTCTCCTCTAATCAATACTTTCTGTTTTCTACCTGTTACCACTCCCTAATCCATGTGCATGCATTTCCTTGAATCCCTACTGCGTTCAGTTTGAGAAGTAATCTTTTATGCGGGACTTTGTCAAAAGCTTTCTGGAAATCTAAATAAACCAGCAATTATCCATTTTCAATGTTGCATCCTCAAAAAAGTCAAGTAGGTTAGTTAGACACAATCTCCCTTTCCTAAAACCATGCTGACTGTCTCCCAGGATATTGTTACCATATAGGTAATTTTCCATTTTGAATCTTATTATAGTTTCCATATAATAGAAGTCAGGCTTATTGGTCTGTAGTTACCTGGTGTAACAGCAGCAGGAATGTGAGACAGCAGGGAGGGGGTTAAAACCTCCCTGCGAGAGAAACGTGCAGAATGCACCTTTTTGTTTGATTTTATTGTTTTATTACTAATTATCCCCTGCACCTGGTAGCTATTGTTAAATTGGGACCAGGTGCAGGGTATTTAAGACGAGCAGTCAGACTGCTCAAGGCTGCTGAATAGAAGGAGGCAGAAGAGGTGCTGTCTCCGAGTAGCCCTAATTAAAAGTAAGTGCTGTGTTAAGCACGTGTGGTTTTGGTGTTTGGCAGGTAAACGGCCTAGCCGTCCTGCGAGTTAGTGAGGGAAATAACCTGGTGTTTATTTTGTGTACTGTTTTGTTTGTTTGATTTTGTGTTTATTATTAAAAATACAGCGCGTCAGCGCGGAAAATCAATTTCCTGCATCCTGGGTCGTATTTGTAAAGTTATGTTGTTCCCATTTAGTTGTATTGTGTGTGTGTGTAATTTTCGTCGTCTTTTGCACCTTCAGAACCCAGTGTTACGGGAGCTTTTTGGTGATAGAAAGGGTTCTGGCCCGGAACGGGTTAATGACAGCGCGTTATTAATTGGTTCTGATTTGTTAAAATATTCTCCTCATATGTCTAACGTTTTATGCTGTTTTTTTAAGCAATTGAATTCATTAAAGTACCGTTCCGTCTCGTTCCGGCTTTTACCCCATCCCCTAATACTGTATTACTGTAATTAAGTCTGCTTCTGTTCAGGTGTGGGGTGTGTGGGGTTTTTTTTATTTGCGTCGGTAGAATACCATCAGTCCAGGGGCGTAGCTACACCCTAGAGAAAATGGTTCTTTGCACCCTTTAAGGGTTCTTTACAGCATTCAATGGTTTCATATAGAACCGTTTTCATTCTCAAGTCAAAGGGTTCTTTTAAAGAACCATTTTAAATAGGCAGTTCAACATGTCTCGTGAGTCTCTGCCTCGAGAAAATCTCAATATAATTGTCAGAGGCGTTCCAGACTTGGAGGAAAGCGGTTGGTAATTAAATCCCTTTACACTTTATAGCCAATATTTTAATTTGCTGCTAGAAATAATAACGTTACCTATTGTTAGCCTAAGTTTTTACCGCTCTTTATTAATGTATTTATACCAATGTATTCATTTGTTGTGTTCCTTTTAAGAATTAAGATTCTGTTTTATTTGTATTTATTTTTCTCCTGTACAGCGCTTTGAGGAAACTTTTAATGTTTAGCCGCTATATAAAAACAAACATTGAATATTGTATGTTCAAATGAATTGCTAGCAAATATATTTAAATTAAATAAGTGTAAATAGTTCACGCAAATCAGAAAAGGTAAGGTTGACACTAAAAGTTGCCAAAGCCCTAAAGCGCAGATGAGAAAATCGAAAAAAACGTCATAGGTGGAGTTTAGCGGGCCAAGAAAATCAAGCAGCGCCTGAGAAGAATGTTGTGATTTTCAAATTGAGAATTCTGACCGCCTTCCCTCCCTTCAAGTTAATACGAAACTCGATAACATCCGGTTACTGCCTATGAGGCAGATACAAGTGTTTGTAGGATTTAGTAATTGATTATGTGAGCAAAAACAATATTATATATATATATGACTGTACGAAATGAAACAGTAAGTTACGCGTGTCTGACACCATATAAAGCGTACCTGTTTCGTGTACTGCTGCGTGCGTGAATGAATTTCTGTTTCACTGGCACACTTGCCTGCCTGCCTGCGTGAGTGTCTGTGTGCGAGTGACGTCACCCACATAATGGTGATCGAGGCGCCAACGGGTGACAAGTGGACGGAGTCCGCAGCTCTGGAGTGGAGAGCGACAGAATGTGCTTTTGAAAGGAGGGTGACTGCAAAGAGGGAAGGATATTTGGGCGGGCCACAATTTATGGTGTCTGGATAATTACGTCACAACACCCACCCCCAAGTACCAAAAACTAGGTTAAACTCCTTAAATAAGAACTGTAAGGATTTCATTCAAACACAGCCATTCAAATATACAGTTACAGTACATAATACGTTTGACGTAACTATTTTTTCCTGAAGCTTTTCACGTCCCCCCATAAGCCTACATTCCGTGCCCCCCGTTATGAGAACCGCTAATTAAAATAAGTTAAAAGCCAAATGCGGCACACATTGACCTGTAAATACATTTTAATTGGTGCTTTTGGTTTTCGACGACTTTTTCCTCTCCTTTTTAACAATTTACCGATACAATTTACTGTGACCTATGCATTTTGTTGTGGTACACATTAAGTGTGACTTTGAAACAATGTAATCAATCACATTTCTAACACATTTTAAATGCTTTAGTTATTATACATTTATAAAATTTGTGACTCCATTATTTATTCTTTTTTCAGAGTCTTGCATGCACCTCTACACGAGGTACATGAAAATCCTGGAGTTGTAGGAGCTTTGCCCATGTTTCCACCTATGATGAGGACAGCCCTGCAAAATCAGCATGACTAACTTAAATCTGCAAAAAGGACAAAGATAAACAGCCTTGCTGCAAGTGCTGTTTGACCATCTCAGTTCCTTCACAATGTAAGTTTAAAATCCCGGATCCAACAGAATAGAGCTTTTGCAGTTACTTTTCTCCACCCTCTTTCGCCCTC
Organism: Huso huso; assembly: GCA_036884735.1. Lineage (NCBI taxonomy): Eukaryota > Metazoa > Chordata > Actinopteri > Acipenseriformes > Acipenseridae > Huso > Huso huso. The sequence continues at coordinate 26,736,842 of CM072681.1, forward strand.
CCACACAGCCAACCAACACCCCACAATAACATGCGAGAGTGACAAACGCACTCCAGTCCCTGCAGAACACACTTTTCCCACACCAGGCGACCAACCATCGCCACACATCTGCAAGCCCCAAACCTCAACCTGCAATGCACGCTGATGATTGGACTAAAGCCAGACCCAGTCTCTAACAAAGTTCCAACACACAGACATAGACTGTTCTACACAAACGCATAGGCAACTGTTTACAATTATAAATATCCAAAGTCTCTGTCTTTTGCCTGGGCCGCTATAATATTTTCTAGATTACAACATAAATTGTGTATATTAATCATAAAGGGTACCCGTACCATTAGCAATATGTGGAGTTGTTAGCATCGCTAGTAACACATTTCCCATTTCTTTGAGAAAAAACTGGATCAGGCTATAAGTCATTTTATTTACTTTCCTATCCTTTTCCCACTGCCTCCAGAAGATGCTAACTAATGCATTTAAGTTAAATATGATTGCATAACAAAGTTTGACAACAAGCGATCATCAATCAAAATGATACGTATTAGAACAAAAGAACATAAGAAAGTTTACAAACGAGAGGAGGCCATTCAGCCCATCTTGCTCGTTCGGTTGTTAATAGCTTATTGATCCCAGAATCTCATCAAGCAGCTTCTTGAATGATCCCAGGGTGTCAGTGTCAACAACATCACTGGGGAGTTGGTTCCAGACCCTCAATTCTCTGTGTAAAAAAGCGCCTCCTATTTTCTGTTCTGAATGCCCCTTTATCTAATCTCCATTTGTGACCCATGGTCCTTGTTTCTTTTTTCTAGTCAAAAAAGTCACCAGGGTTGACCATTGTCTATACCTTTTAGGATTCTGAATGCTTGAATCAGATCACCACGTAGTCGTCTTTATTCAAGATTGAATAGATTAAATAATTTTAGCCTGTCTGCATACGACATGCCTTTTAAACCCAGAATAATTCTGGTTGCTCTTCTTTGCACTCTTTCTAGAGCAGCAATATCCTTTTTTGTAACGAGGTGACCAGAACTGAACACAATATTCTAGGTGAGGTCTTACTAATGCATTGTAGAGTTTTAACATCCCTTCCCTTGATTTAAATTCAACACTTCTCACAATATATCCGAGCATCTTGTTGGCCTTTTTTGTAGCTTCCCCACATTGTCTAGATGAAGACATTTCTGAGTCGACATAAACTCCTAGGTCTTTTTCATAGTTCCCTCCTTCAATTTCAGTATCTCCCATATAATATTTATAATGCACATTTTTATTGCCTGCATCCAATACTTTTCACTTTTCTCTATTAAATTTCATTTGCCATGTGTCTGCCCAGTTGTGAATGCTGTCTAGATCATTTTGAATGACCTTTGCTGTGCAACAGTGTTTGCCACTCCTCCTATTTTTGTGTCATCTGCAAATTTAACAAGTTTGCTTACTATACCAGAATCTAAATCATTAATGTAGATTAGGAATAGCAGAGGACCTAATACTGATCCCTGTGGTACACCACTGGTTACCTCGCTCCATTTTGAGGTTTCTCCTCTAATCAGTACTTTCTGTTTTCTACATGTTAACCACTCCCTAATCCATGTGCATGCATTTCCTTGAACCCCTACTGCGTTCAGTTTGAGAATTAATCTTTTATGCGGGACTTTGTCAAAAGCTTTCTGGAAATCTAAATAAACCATGTCGTATGCTTTGCAATTATCCATTGTTGATGTTGCATCCTCAAAAAAATCAAGCAGGTTAGTTAGACATGATCTCCTTTTCCTAAAACCATGCTGACTGTCTCCCAGGATATTGTTACCATAAAGGTAATTTTCCATTTTAGATCTTATTATAGTTTCCATAAGTTTACATATAATAGAAGTCAGGCTTATTGATCTGTAGTTACCTGGCTCAGTTTTGTCTCCCTTTTTGTGGATCGGTATTACATTTGCAATTTTCCAGTCTGTCGGTACAACCTCTGTGTCAAGATACTGTTGCATGATCTTGGTTAGCGATTTGTAAATATCTTCTCTCATTTCTTTGAGTACTATTGGGAGGATCTCATCCGGCCCAGGGGATTTGTTTATTTTAAGAGCTCCTAGTCCCTTTAACACTTCTGCCTCTGTTATGCTAAAGTTATTTAAAACTGGATAGGAACAGGTCGAAATGTGGGGCATGTTGTCCGTGTCCTCTTTTGTAAAAACTAGTGAAAAGTAATCCTTTAATATATTTGTTGTTTTTTTTTTTTCGTCTATGATTTTGCTATTTGTGTCTCTTAGACATTTAACCTCCTCTTTGAATGTTCTCATGCTGTTATCATATTGGAAAAACATTTTGGAATTGGTTTTAGCCCCCTGAGCAATATTGATTTCTATCTCTCTCTTGGCCTTTCTAACTTCCTTTTTGACTTGTGTTTGCAGTTCCAAGTACTCTTTCTGTGTACTTTGTTTTTGGTCCCTGTAAACGCTCTGTAAAGTGCCTTTTTTTGCTGAATATTTTTTTTAATTGATCTATTAAACCATTTTGGCCATTTTGTTTTAGGTTTAGATTTGTCTACTTTTGGGATTGAATTGTTTTGTGCCTCTATTAGCACATTTTTAAAAAACAGCCATCCTTTTTCTGTGGATGTTTGTTTTCTCTATTTTACTCCAATCTAGTTTTGTTAGTCTCTGTTTCATACCTTCCTAGTTTGCTTTTCTAAAATTGTAAACCTTAGCTTTAGTCATTACTTTTGGGGTTTTAAAAAACATTTCAAATGAGACCATGTTGTGGTCTGAGTTTCCCAATGGCTCTCTGACCTCTGTTTCAGTTATTCTGTCTTCGTTATTTGAAAAAGACTAAATGCAGGCATGCCTCCCCTCTCGTCGGTGCCTTAGGGGCGTCTGCTAAGAAATAAATCATAATAATAATAATAATAAAGGCGGGAAAAAATAAGACGCGTGTTTCAGGAGATGCAGAGAGGAGACATTTAATAGAACACAATAATAAAGCAAGTACATCAGGACAAAGAGGAAGAGCTCCTATTTTACTGTAGCCTTTTTTTAAAAAAATGTATTTCTTAGATGCCCTTAGCCAGGGCGGCTTACAGTTGTTACAAAATATCACATTACATATAAAAGCAGTTAAAATTACAATATAGTTAGTAGTAACAGCAAAATCAAATAGAGAAGATAAACCGTAAATAATTACGTTTGAGAGCGAATGTTAATTAGGTACCCGCTTAATTTGCATAACATCCTTCATACTGTCTGAATCAGGGATTTTTGCTCGGAACAAGTCGGAAAGTTAAAATCCCGCCACAAAAGCGATCCCCGACGGTCAGAAAAGCTTTAATATTAACAATTGAACTGATAATTGACTTAATTAGACCTTTTAATTGTTTTTCAGCTCTAAACAGTTGCAGAGTTAGTGGACTGATAAAATGTTATAGCTAACTTGAAATCTCCAACTTTAAAGGTGAAAACAAGTATTAACTGGCTATTAAAAATGATTCGTGAAATGAAGGGCCTAGTTAACTGGGAGTTAGGCAGGAATGAAAGCCAGCAGACACGGGAGGTGTTCATAAGACACTATAACATTTTGGTATGTCATCTTTTTGATCATTATAAAAAATGAAATGAAACAAATGAGAATAAGAGGTGAGCCAAGAATCCAAAAAGGAAACTAAAAGTTCAAACTCATGTGGCCAGTTTGGCAGGAAATGGGTTAAGTTAGAGTTCCCTCTGGTGGACGCACCCTGGATTTTATTTGTATAAATTGAGAACACCTGTGGCATTGGGGCAGCTTTGTTTGGAAGGATGCTTTAACTGTTTGAAAAGGTTTTAAATCTTTTTTAAAACTGTGTGCTATGAATTAGATTAAGGAATATGTTTGTTGCATGCTGCTTGTGGTTTCTTGATACAATATAATTCGATTTGCTTGGTGTTGATAATGTGGCTGTGTTTCATTTGTGTTTGGTTTTGATCGTGTATATTTATACTGATTTTGTTTGCTTGTTTCCCCCAGTTTGGCCACTATTGCTATTTCTTTACCCCAATTGTAGTTTTGCACAAGTTTAGGCAGTTGCCTAGGTAGTAACAACTTGTAAAAAAAAAAAAAAAAAAACACTTCAATCCGAGACACTCTGTAAACTATCCCATATCTGAAACAAATGATTTAAATGCATCAGATTTTGCTATGTTGAATAAAAGAGAACTTGACCTTTTTAAAAAAAAAACTCTGTTTTGTTAATTACTCTACCAACCATATCACAAGTTAATATCCATGTTTATTTAGCATGGCCAGGGTTCCAACAGAACAAAAACACGTGAACATATCTCCCCTGTGCTAGCAGCCCTAAATGGGTTCCCGGTGCGGTCTACGAGTGGTTTTAAGGTCCTGCTGCTAACCTATGAAGCCCTGAAGGACCCTAACGATCCCAAGGGCTTTGAAGTAAAACACAGGTAGAGCGTTCAGTTGTAGGGCCTTTGTACTGTGGAACGCTGTCCCTGGCTCTATTGAAAATTAATTTATGATCTATCGTTTCCATTCTTACTATTCTGCTGTTTTTATGGCTCGTGCAGTTTTATTGATATTTTTAACTATGTTAAGCGCCTCTGCCATCAAAATGTTTTGATTTGAAATTTTCATTATTAAAAAGGCGTGTTCAAAGCGAAAAAAAAGCCACGGTAGGAAAAGAACTGTCATTTTAAGTATTTTTTCTGTAAATATCATAACATTTTTATAACATTCAGCTGAAATAGTGGAGGACATAGGGGAAATAAAACCGGTTTTCAGATAAGCAACTTTACCTTTTAATGGTTGCAACACGTCAATTTTAAAAGGTTACTTGAACACATGATTTCCACTACACGAGAGTAGATGTTAAAACTTCATGCTGATTTGAACTCGGCTCTCGCCAAGATATGCACCAACTAAGACGTAGCTTTACAGTAAACTAATGTTGTCCATCTGTGTCTCCATCCATTTGCGCTTCCTTCCATATGACGATGTAGATATCTTTCTGTCTGGTGTTGATGGCTGAAGTGTAATGCTGGCTCCAGGGATCAGCTTATTGCCTCCCTAGCGCATCAGCACACACAACAGCTGCGATGCTGGCTCCGGGGATCAACCGCAGTGCAGTCTCCCCAGCGCATCAGCATGACAACCGTCTGGATTGAGCTAAGTAGGGTACATCTCTGGGGTTTTCAAGTGGGCACCTTCCATCCTCTGTGTTTCGTCGACTAGCCCACGATACCTCAAGGTGTCGATGGTGAGTCTGGTGTCCCAGCATCACCCCACTCCGTCCCCCACTCAACTCAGCCCAGCTTACTTACCCGTACATCAGCGTTTCTTTCTTTTCTATTGTGCTTGAGATCCCCAGCCAGAATCTTTCCGTCTCAACCACAGCCAGTCGGATAACTTCAGATAAGTTCTTCACTGTGCGACGCAACTCTTGGCCAAGGAGCTGAACTGAGACCAAGACCCCCTCTTCCATGCTGAACTTGCCCCATGATAACACCAATTCGAAGGGCAACCTTTACATCCTCCACAGCTTTCTTTGCCGTCCACTTTCTTCCAGTTTTCAACACAGGTGCTGCCTCCCTTACTCATTTGTCACGTGACTCTACTAATGTCATTTCCAGGCTGACCTTGGCGCACTTAAACTCCTCGGTTAGAGCGGAGACTGGTAGCTGCAGTATTCGTTTACCATAAAGTCCCACTCTGCTGAGGCATCATGGAACTCCCAACCATTTGCTGATGTATGAACTGATTAAAGCTTCCAGCTTCTCTACTGTTGTCAAAGAAACCTCGTACACAGTCAGTGGCCACAGCAACCTCGGCAGTAGACCAAACTGAAAGCACCAGAGTTTTAGTTTACCTGGCTAAGCACTGCTGTCTATCCTGTTCAACCCTTCCACTGCTTGTTGTCTAACTTCTAGCACACAAATTGTGTCCTTTAGATCCCCGTCGTACCATCTCCCAAGACTCTTCACTGGCTTCTCAGACATTGTTGGTATTGCCTCACCTTTACCCAATTTGATGCCGTAATGATTACTTCCATTGCCATGGTAAAAGCCAGTGGAGAAATGGTGCATTAGCCAAATCCAGGAATGTCACATGGAGCTCCTTCCTCTCCTTTTTAGCCGATTTGAATTTGTTGCCAGATCACATTAATGTGTTCTAAGCATCCTGGGAAACCTGGAATGCCCGCTTTTTGTATTGAAGTGTCAATGAAGCAGTTCTTTTATAGGTCAATTGTAATTCATTACAGTAAATTGATACAGCTAAATACAAATAGCCTAATTACTTCTCAGACACCTTTACAGATTATTTTCCCAAAAAGGAAAATAATCCTTTGATTCAAATTTCCTAGAAAGATATAGGGTGTGTTCATAAACTCAATCTGACACTGAAAGAGCGTCCGAGGAATCTCCTTAGGTGCTTCAGAGCACTTTTTTTTTCTTTTAGTTTGTCAACGACCTAAAATGGTTTGTAAATGGAAGTCGTCAGTGAGAAACACAATGATTGAAAACACCTTTGTTAATATTTTACAAGATCTTCAGTCTGACAGTGAGGACGAAAATGTAAGCTGGCCGTTCGTGGAAAATGATAGTACTATTAACTGTCATTTATAACCGATTATTTTGTTTTCAACTCAAGTCTAATACTGGGGATGGGGTAAAAGCCGGAACGGAACTTTAATGAATTCAATTGCTTTTAAAAACAGCATAAAAAGTTAGACACATGGGGAGAATATTTTAACAATCAGAACCGATTAATAACGCGCTGTCATTAACCTGTTCTGGGCCAGAACCCTTTTTATCACCAAAAAGCTCCAGGGAACACTGGGTTCCGAAGGTGCAAAGACGACGAACATTATACACACAATGCAACTAAGTGGGAACAACATGACATTATTGAAAAAACCGACCAAACTGACCTTTAACTGCTCATTCCGTGCAATAAACAGTTGTATAGACAAAACCATCCTGAGCACGGGGTTCCGAAGCTGCAAAGATTATGACAATGATACACACAATACAACTAAGTGAGAACAACATAACACTATTGAAAGAACCCACCTTTAACTGCCCATTCCGGGTAATAAAACTATTTTGTTTTTATATTATCTATCTCTAATATTATTTTAGCAGAACCATATTGGTTAACATAGTTTTTATCTTTTTCTTTATAGTGGAATATAGTGAGGCCTTCTTTCTACTTTGCAGGGAAGGAGGTGATAAAGTAACAGTATTTGCACAAGTAGAACCGTTGCAAAGGTCTAGAATTGCTGGTAGCCCCTAACTGTAACAGTTAGTATATATGTGATTTAAAAAATAACACGTATATATATAGCTGCAACAGTTTCATAACTTTTGTTCTTGCTTACAATGATAAAGTTTAAATGTATTTAACATATTCATATATACATACAGTATATTTCATACAAAATGGATACAATGCAATTTCAGTGCAAAGGCAAGCAAACACACAATTATGTAGTTTACAACATGTAAGGAAAAACGAGCAAACAAAGAAAAGCAGTTTAGATTTTAATGTTATGCAGGGTGACTTCAAATACAGAAACCTTGATGCATTTCCCATTTTCTTCAAAAAAATGAATTTGTTTTTACATTGTGTGTCATATGCATAAATAAAATAAACAGAATAAACATTTTCATAAATCGCTTTTGTCTAATTTGGGAACCTCCTGTCTTGTCTAGTGCTGTGTGTGTGTGTGAATACGAGAGAGAAATGAAACAATGTATTCTTGCTCTAAATGAGTTGCTGCTATAGTAAACTATGTAACAGTGTAATGCCTGAGAGAACGACTGAACCCCTGAAACAATGTATCGAATTGAAGTATTTCGCTGTAACTAACAGACAGCACTAGTTTGTGCAATATGAGAATTGAAACGAAATTGTGTTTTAAATAAATTTGACTATTTTACATCCCTGCCATTTTTATTGTGTTTGTGTTGTATTTGGTCAAGACCTTATCCCCTGGCCCAAATAAAATAACCTGGTGATAACAACCTAAAATATTTAACTTAATTTTAAGGTAGTGCCTTCAGTGGCATAGGCGGCTACCATAAATTGTATTTTAAACTCAGTTTAGTCCTCGCTACAGTGTGACCTTTATTGCTAATAAGTAGAGGAATGTTTAGTTTTAATATTAGAGGTTTCAAAGAACCCCGGTATTTACTGCTGAAGTCTAATTGAATATATGGCTTTCAAATGTGGAGCCATGCACAAAATCTGTGCAAATGTTTTTAATCAATTTGCATGGCTTGATTTTTCAACAAAACCTTTATTTATTAGAAGGCTCTATAGATCAGAACCCTGTGGGTTCTTTGGGAATTTGTTTTAGGGTTTCTTATTAATGTAACAAAGATTTTGCATTGTATGCCTCAAAAGGAAAATGGATATTCCCCACAAACTTTGCTTTTTTGACCAGGACAGTGATATTTTGAAATTTACCTATTTTCCAGAACATTCCAGATAGATTCAGTGCTGAGTAAACTTGGAGTAACTTCTAGAACTTTCCAGTAATATAGATAGTAGTATAAATACAGGGCCTTAAGCCCACCAGTTCAGTTTAGTTCAGCTGCCTAAGTGGATACATATCTGCATTTTTCTGAGATGGCATCAAGAGGCTGCAAGCATCCGGCAGACGCATTTTGCTATGTCTGCGGCCAATTTATCAAGACAAGAGCGAAAAAGTACTCCGTGGAAGCATCTGCTAAGATGTGTGGCGGGACTGGCCACAGCGGACCCGAGTTCTCTGTGGGGAGGAACAACGTCAAGTGGGAGCCACTGGTGGACCCCCGGAAGGTGCTGATGCCACCACTGCACATCAGATTGGGCCTTATGAAACAATTTGTCAGAGCTCTAGATAAGGAGTCGGCAGCCTTCAAGTACCTTCAAGACTTCTTCCCTAAGCTGTCTGAGGCAAAGGTCAAAGCCGGTGTCTTCGTCGGACCACAGATAAAGAAGATCCTGGAGTGCAATGAATTCCCCAAGAAGCTCACTAGTAAGGAGAAAGCGGCTTGGAACAGCTTTGTCGCAGTGGTTCGGGGCTTCCTGGGCAATCACAAGGCCGAAAACTATGTGGAGCTGGTTGAGACTCTGGTGAAGAACTACGGCACAATGGGCTGTAGGATGTCCCTCAAAGTCCATATCCTTGATGCTCATCTTGATAAATTCAAGGAGAACATGGGAGCGTACTCGGAGGAGCAAGACGAGCGCTTCCACCAGGATATACTGGACTTTGAACGCCGCTACCAAGGACAGTATAACGAGAACATGATGGGAGACTACATTTGGGGCTGATTCGTGAAAGTGATTTACAGTATAATCGTAAATCTCAAAAAAACTACTCACTTCTAAATCTTTTGTAGTCATTTTTGTATTACTTTAGTATAAATACATGTTAATTTGGATTCATATGTTTTTTTTTCTGACTTTATGTGAACGAAAAGACACAAATTTGCCGTTTTCTCATTGGAAATAGGTACATTTCAAAATATCACTGTCCTGGTCACAAAAGCAAAGTTTGTGGGGAATAATAGCCATTTTCTATACTTTTGAGGCATAAGCAATTAGGAAATAACACTTACTACCCAGGAACAAAAACTGTGTTACATAGTGTAATTCATTATTATTAATTGGTCATTTTAGCAGATGCTTCTATCCAAAGCGACTTCCAGAGACTAGGGGTAAACTATGCATCACAGTCACCTCCAATAGGACCTCGGTTTCACGTCTCAAGGACGGAGCACAAGGAGACAAAGTGATTTGCTCTGGGTCACACACAGTGCGAGTTGGGATTTGAACCGGGAACCACCTGGTATGAACAGGCCCACCGGGCCCAACACCTCGAAGCGGGTCCCTGATGAAGGGGGATTTTTTTTAATATATATATATATATATATATATATTTATATATATTCCTATAAAATATTTTAAAACTAGCCCTGCACAAGACTCTTTGTTCCCACCGCCTCATTAAAACAAAAACTGCCGTACTGCACACCGAGCCAATGTGCTTCTGTTGTGTAATGATTGTGTATCCAGGCACTGTCAAACACTTCCTTTCACACAATGATTTGAACTTTCGCATTTCATATTTTATTACACCAAAAAGCTGAAAAAAGGCATAGCAATATTGTGTTTTTTGTTTTTTTAAGACTTTTAAAAACTTTAAAAGAACCCTAAAGTTGCAAATATTTACCACAGTATGAATTATTCTATTAAGATCTATAATTTGCTCAAAACAACGTGATGCAGCAGTTTGTTAGAAAAATGGTATTGTGTAAACTAAAGTACTTTCTTCACCTGGTGGTAAACACAATTAGAGAATGATCGGTATTGCTTAAAATACAAATTTACCAATACAGGCTATTGGTTAAGAGCAGAGATAGTGGTTTATTTTTTGCACGGGATAAATAAAATAGTGTATAGCAACACCATTAAAATGTAGTTTATGCTAAAAAACGTATGTTATTTGATGTTAAGTAAGCTTCCGATTAGTGACTATTACACGTGGAGTTTGTACAAAAATATTTATTCACTTGCCTAAAAAAAAGTTTTAATACTGTAAATAACTTAAACAATTACTTTGAGAAAGTAGACTATCCTGCTGCAGATTTTAATTGAGATATTGAAACTTCTAGGCATCGTTGACAGTTTCCTTCAAACCCATGATCAAAATAATGTATCGGTTGAAATGATCTTCCTCAGACACTGCTAAGATTGCAAGTATCATTGCTTTGTTTAGAAGCTTGGTTTAGACTACAGTATACTACAAAGTCGGATGAATGTAGTACCATGGAGGGGGGGGCAGCGGGACATACCAATCCTTCCCCGTGGCCCATGACGGCTCTCAGCGGCCCTGGGTATGAAGCCTTTGTCTTTAACCACTGGGACCTTACCCAAGCTTCATCGAATACCTAGCTAATTCACATTTTTAACTCTCGACTCTCGCTCTTTTCTTATGTCATTCTTAGCCAAGTGCATGACAGTTAGTCTAATAATTACACTGTAGCCTATAATATACTGTGCACAGAGGGAGCACATTTACTAATGTAACAGGAGGAGGAGGTTTTTTGGGCAGGGTTGTGTTGGGGGCTATTGTTGGTTGTTCAGCCAGGGAGGGAGTGACCAATTACTGAATGGCTGGATATTGTGAGCAAGGGTGTGGAGTGTGATTGTGGGGTTATCTGGGGGGGTTTATTATTGGGCTTTGTCGTGGGCGCCGGGGTTTACAAATAACTTCAGTCTTTTATTTGCTCCGAGTTCCCGTTACCTTTTTCTTATTAATTTAATAAACACTGGCTTGTGTTGTGTTTGTAAAAAAAAAACAAAAAAAAAAAACCCACAGGGGTTGTATCTTACATTAAAAGCTAATGAAACCCCAATCTCATCATGCCCAACACATAGGCCTACCATGTTAAAAATGAGATCCAGTTTAACAATCCGACCTACATCTCACTCGTTTACATTGCAATCTTAATAGCACACATTTACTACTGCCGCTTTTGCATCTCACTCTAAAAACAGTCTCATCAACAACACTAGCTTGTTAAAGTGAACAATCAACAATTTATATGTGGTTACACCGTCAACATCTTTAAAAGTACACACACATGTTTCTTATGACTCTCTTAAAATATGTACATCTAGTAATATGGACAAATTCTCTCTCATTAGTGATGCATGGACCAAGAAGAAGCACATGGGAACCCAGGAGCAAGCTGATGTTCTCTAACCCCTATACTCTCATCATTCAGTCTACAACATCATCCAGTGTACCACAAACTTACCAACACAAGCTGGAATGGTTGTCAACACTAAGCACATTCAGCAGAGAAATGAGTACAGAGTTCCCAGCATACTGCGTGGACTATTAAACTGATTATTATAAAGTACAAATACAGAATCTTACACGTGGTTTCAAACAGCACTAGATAAACGGTTCCAGATCTAAGACATAGAACCATTTTTGCTCCATTTTGTTTTCCTGCAAGTATAACACATAGCTGAAATTTGCTTCTAGTGCTTAATTACTAAAAACAAGATCTGGTCAATAACATGATATTCTCTGTCATCACTGAAATTGTAGGCAAATGTAGTGTTATGATCCAGTACAATAGTAAAGTACTAATCAGTGGCTCTTTGCAGGTGTTGTATCAAGGCTGAAAAGTGTAGTTTGTATAGGGTGTCAGCTTCAACAACATTACTGGGGAGTTGGTTCCAGACCCTCACAATTCTCTGTGTAAAAAGAGTGCCTCCTATTTTCTGTTCTGAATGCCCCTTTATCTAATCTCCATTTGTGACCCCTGGTCCTTGTTTCTTTTGCAGGTCAAAAAAAAGTCCCTTGCTAGGTCATTTGTAGTATGACTCAAACACCAATCATGATAAAGTCGTTATATGTTTGACGCGTTGCCATAGTAACCAAATGAACAGCGCTGATAAAAAGTATGAATTCATAGTGTGAAATACTGTAAGAAATGAAATGCCATTTTTTTCAGGTCAGAGAAGTCCCTGGGTTGACATTATCAATCCTTTTAGGATTTTGAATGTTTGAATCAGATCACTGCGTAGTCGTCTTTATTCAAGATTGAATAGATTAAATAATTTTAGCCTGTCTGCATACGACATGCCTTTTAAACCCAGAATAATTCTGGTTGCTCTTCTTTGCACTCTTTCTAGAGCAGCAATATATCCTTTTTGTAACGAGGTGACCAGAACTGAACACAATATTCTAGGTGAGGTCTTACTAATGCATTGTAAAGTTTTTAACATTACATCCCTTGATGTAAATTCAACACTTCTCACAATATATCCGAGCATCTTGTTGGCCTTTTGTAGCTTCCCCCACATTGTCTAGATGAAGACATTTCTGAGTCGACATAAACTCCTAGGTCTTTTTCATAGTTCCTTCTTCAATTTCAGTATCTCCATATAATATTTATAATGCACATTTTATTGCCTGCATCCAATACTTTTCACTTTTCTCTATTAAATTTCATTTGCCATGTGTCTGCCCAGTTGTGAATGCTGTCTAGATCATTTTGAATGACTTTTGCTGTGCAACAGTGTTTGCCACTCCTCCTATTTTTGTGTCATCTGCAAATTTAACAAGTTTGCTTACTATACCAGAATCTAAATCATTAATGTAGATTAGGAATAGCAGAGGACCTAATACTGATCCCTGTGGTACACCACTGGTTACCTCGCTCCATTTTGAGGTTTCTCCTAATCAGTACTTTCTGTTTTCTACATGTTAACCACTCCCTAATCCATGTGCATGCATTTCCTTGAACCCCTACTGCGTTCAGTTTGAGAATTAATCTTTTATGCGGGACTTTGTCAAAAGCTTTCTGGAAATCTAAATAAACCATGTCATATGCTTTGCAATTATCCATTGTTGATGTTGCATCCTCAAAAAAATCAAGCAGGTTAGTTAGACATGATCTCCTTTTCCTAAAACCATGCTGACTGTCTCCCAGGATATTGTTACCATAAAGGTAATTTTCCATTTTAGATCTTATAATAGTTTCCATAAGTTTACATATAATAGAAGTCCGGCTTATTGATCTGTGGTTACCTGGCTCAGTTTTGTCTCCCTTTTTGTGGATCGGTATTACATTTGCAATTTTCCAGTCTGTCGGTACAACCTCTGTGTCAAGAGACTGTTGCATGATCTTGGTTAGCGATTTGTAAATATCTTCTCTCATTTCTTTGAGTACTATTGGGAGGATCTCATCCGCCCAGGGGATTTGTTTATTTTAAGAGCTCCTAGTCCCTTTAACACTTCTGCCTCTGTTATGCTAAAGTTATTTAAAACTGGATAGGAACAGGTCGAAATGTGGGGCATGTTGTCCGTGTCCTCTTTTGTAAAAACTAGTGAAAAGTAATCCTTTAATATATTTGTTGTTTTTTTTTTTTTTCGTCTATGATTTTGCTATTTGTGTCTCTTAGACATTTAACCTCCTCTTTGAATGTTCTCATGCTGTTATCATATTGGAAAAACATTTTGGAATTGGTTTTAGCCCCTGAGCAATATTGATTTCTATCTCTCTTGGCCTTTCTAACTTCCTTTTTTGACTTGTGTTTGCAGTTCCAAGTACTCTTTCTGTGTACTTTGTTTTTGGTCCCTGTAAACGCTCTGTAAAGTGCCTTTTTTTGCTGAATATTTTTTTAATTGATCTATTAAACCATTTTGGCCATTTTGTTTTAGGTTTAGATTTGTCTACTTTTGGGATTGAATTGTTTTGTGCCTCTAGTAGCAGATTTTTAAAAAACAGCCATCCTTTTTCTGTGGATGTTTTTTCTATTTTACTCCAATCTAGTTTTGTTAGTCTCTGTTTCATACCTTCATAGTTTGCTTTTCTAAAATTGTAAACCTTAGCTTTAGTCATTACTTTTGGGGTTTTAGAAAACATTTCAAATGAGACCATGTTGTGGTCTGAGTTTCCCAATGGCTCTCTGACCTCTGTTTCAGTTATTCTGTCTTCGTTATTTGAAAAGACTAAATGCAGGCATGCCTCCCCTCTCGTCGGTGCCTTAAGGGCGTCTGCTAAGAAATAAATCAGAATAATAATAAATAAAAAAAAAAAAAACACGTGTTTCAGGAGATGCAGAGAGGGAGACATTTAATAGAACACAATAATAAAGCAAGTACATCAGGACAAAGAGGAAGAGCTCCTATTTTACTGTAGCCTTTTTTAAAAAAAATGTATTTCTTAGATGCCCTTAGCCAGGGAAGGACTTACAGTTGTTACAAAATATCACATTACATATAAAAGCAGTTAAAATTACAATATAGTTAGTAGTAACAGCAAAATCAAATAGAGAAGATAAACCGTAAATAATTACGTTTGAGAAGCGAATGTTAATTAGGTAACCGCTTAATTTGCATAACTTCCTTCATACTGTCTGAATCAGGGATTTTTGCTCGAACAAGTCGGAAAGTTAAAATCCGCCACAAAAGCGATCCCCGGACGGTCAGAAAAGCTTTAATATTAACAATTGAACTGATAATTGACTTAATCAGACCCTTTAATTGTTTTTCAGCTCTAAACAGTTGCAGAGTTAAAGTTAGTGGACTGATAAAATGTTATAGCTAACTTGAAATCTCCAACTTTAAAGGTGAAAACAAGTATTAACTGGCTATTAAAATGATTCGTGAAATGAAGGGCCTAGTTAACTGGGAGTTAGGCAGGAATGAAAGCCAGCAGACACGGAGGTGTTCATAAGACACTATAACATTTTGGTATGTCATCTTTTTTGATCATTATAAAAAATGAAATGAAACAAATGAGAATAAGAGGTGAGCCAAGAATCCAAAAAAAGGAAAACTAAAAGTTCAAACTCATGTGGCCAGTTTGGCAGGAAATGGGTTAAGTTAGAGTTCCCTCTGGTGGACGCACCCTGGATTTTATTTGTATAAATTGAGAACACCTGTGGCATTGGGGCAGCTTTGTTTGGAAGGATGCTTTAACTGTTTGAAAAGGTTTTAAATCTTTTTAAAACTGTGTGCTATGAATTAGATTAAGGAATATGTTTGTTGCATGCTGCTTGTGGTTTCTTGATACAATATAATTCGATTTGCTTGGTGTTGATAATGTGGCTGTGTTTCATTTGTGTTTGGTTTTGATCGTGTATATTTATACTGATTTTGTGTTTGCTTGTTTCCCCCAGTTTGGCCACTATTGCTATTTCTTTACCCCAATTGTAGTTTTGCACAAGTTTAGGCAGTTGCCTAGGTAGTAACAACTTGTTAAAAAAAAAAAAAAAAACACTTCAATCCGAGACACTCTGTAAACTATCCCATATCTGAAACAAATGATTTAAATGCATCAGATTTTGCTATGTTGAATAAAAGAGAACTTGACCTTTTTTTAAAAAAAACTCTGTTTTGTTAATTACTCTACCAACCATATCACAAGTTAATATCCATGTTTATTTAGCAGCGGCCAGGGTTCCAACAGAAAAAAACACGTGAACATATCTCCCTGTGCTAGCAGCCCTAAATGGGTTCCGGTGCGGTCTACGAGTGGTTTTAAGGTCCCTGCTAACCTATGAAGCCCTGAAGGACCCTAACGATCCCAAGGGCTTTGAAGTAAAACACAGGTAGAGCGTTCAGTTGTAGGGCCTTTGTACTGTGGAACGCTGTCCCTGGCTCTATTGAAAATTAATTTATGATCTATCGTTTCCATTCTTACTATTCTGCTGTTTTTATGGCTCGTGCAGTTTTATTGATATTTTTAACTATGTTAAAGCGCCTCTGCCATCAAAATGTTTTGATTTGAAATTTTCATTATTAAAAAAAGGCGGTTCAAAGCGAAAAAAAAAAGCCACGGTAGGAAAAGAACTGTCATTTTAAGTATTTTTTCTGTAAATATCATAACATTTTTATAACATTCAGCTGAAATAGTGGAGGACATAGGGGAAATAAAACCGGTTTTCAGATAAGCAACTTTACCTTTTAATGGTTGCAACACGTCAATTTTAAAAGGTTACTTGAACACATGATTTCCACTACACGAGAGTAGATGTTAAAACTTCATGCTGATTTGAACTCGCTCTCGCCAAGATATGCACCAACTAAGGCGTAGCTTTACAGTAAACTAATGTTGTCCATCTGTGTCTCCATCCATTTGCTTCCTTCCATATGACGATGTAGATATCTTTCTGTCTGGTGTTGATGGCTGAAGTGTAATGCTGGCTCAGGGATCAGCTTATTGCCTCCCTAGCGCATCAGCACACACAACAACTGCGATGCTGGCTCGGGGATCAACCGCAGTGCAGTCTCCCCAGCGCATCAGCATGACAACTGTCTGGATTGAGCTAAGTAGGGTACATCTCTGGGGTTTTCAAGTGGGCACCTTCCATCCTCTCTGTGTTTTGGCCGACTAGCCCACGATACCTCAAAGGTGTCGATGGTGAGTCTGGTGTCCCAGCATCA
>CM072681.1:26754286-26798842 GCA_036884735.1 Huso huso
AGGGCACCTGCTAAGTAAATAAATAAATAAATACATAAATAATAAACAGAATTATTCAGAAAAACTGGACTTGTATTTTCCCAGATGAAATTAAACCTGGATAAGCAGTGAGGAAGGAGTGCCCTGCTGCTGCTGATGCACCTGGGAAATAAACAAAATAAGAAAGAAACAAACACTGAAATCATGTATTACAGTTAGGCATATAGAATCATTCTCATACAATAACAAGTGAAAATCATGATTATATTTCCAGTTTTTATTCCCACATGTTAATTATATACAGTGACAGTTTACTTACAAGGCTGTACAGTAAATATAGATGTTGATATATTCATCATTTATTTTTCAGGTCTTCATCAACATCCATTTCTATTAAACAGAAAATAAGTAAAATTTTGAAATTACACTTTTTTGTTGTTGTTCTTTGTTTAGTAAGGAAATAGTTACATACCTGGCTGTTGAGAAGGAGGAGCAGTGCGAGGGGATTAGAAATTGTTGAGGTAGCTCTTGTAGATGGGATGATGTTACCCTGGCTTTCTTTATTATTATTATTTATTTCTTAGCAGTAGTGTCCCCACCTGGGATTGAACCCAACCCTCGGTCAAGAGTCCAGAGCCCTAACCACACTGCTTTATGAGGTACCTGCACGAAAGTCATGCATTTTTGTGCATTGGGGCTGCTCATTATAAATGCAACATAACCATCAGCTATTTTGGTCCATATGTCTCCCCAAGTGTTTTCTGCATGTACCCCAAACCCAACAAGATTGTCATCTTCTGATTTAGGAGGTGGAGCATCTTTCCTGTGTGCCTCATACTTCAGAAGAGCATTTATTTCAGAGTGGCTCAGCAAGTATTCCACGAAGGACAGTAGGTTGTCCTTGCTGTGTCCTTCTGTTACAGTGACCCTGTGACAGAGCAGGGCTCTGCCCTTAGAAATACTGGCAGGGAAGGAGTTAAATTCTCCTCCCTGCCCCGGAGGTTGATGCGTCAGGTGGAGCAATCAACCCACACTATCAATTAAGGACTTAGCCACCTGGCATAAGGAGGCCTCAGCCTCCCCATTTAAGGGAGAGTTCAGAAGGGAAAAAGAAGCAACTGTTTGTCTGTGTGTGCTGTTTTGGTAATCCAGTGAAACTAGCCCAGCCGCAAGTCTTATTTTTTTGAGTTTTTTGTTTTGTGTTTTTTTGTCTATTATTTTTTGTTTAGAAACCTTTTGTTTGGCCCTCGTGCCGATTTATTTTTGTTTTTTTGTATATTAAAAACTTTATTTTGAACTTTATACTGTCTCTGAGTCTCAAACCTCTGTCATCCTTGTCACATTTGGTGCTCAGAAGTGGGACATAGCAGCTTACCTTGAGACTCAGAGACAGTATAAAATTCAAAATAAAGTTTTTTTTACAAAATACAAATAAATCGGCGAGATGACAAAAGGTTTTCTAAACAAAAAATAATAGACAAAACACAAAACTCAAAATAAGGCTTCCAGGCTGGGCGTTGCCTTCACTGGATTACCAAAACTTGCAAAAGCAGCACACACACAGACAAACCCAGTTCTCTGAACTCTCCCCAAATGGGTGGCTGAGGCCTCTTTTATGCCAGGTTAAGTCTTAACCTAATTATGGGTTGATTACTCCCCACCTGATAATCAACCCGGGCAGGGAGGAGAATTTAACTCCTTCCCTGCCCACTCAGGGCAGAAACCCTTTCATCCATCTCCTCCTGCAAATGTTTAATAAGGTAGATAGTGTAGTCTTCATCGTTTTCTAGCAGCCATCTGAATGCTTTTTCCTTGTACCGCCAAATTGCAAGATGTATAAGCCCAATGCTTTTATTTTGTCCGATGCATCTCCTCCCCTTCTTAGCCACCACATCATTTGACATTCCTTTTCACAGTCTCCTGGCCTAAGGTTTGGATTTGTCCCTGAGGATGGGTCATCCTTTCAGATTTTGCTGCTTCCGATGGATCCTGGCATAAATACCTAATTTCGAATTTCACAGCAACTTTTCCAGGAAAGAACACATCCAGTCTTTGAGACATTGTATTTACCTGTGTGATGTTGAACATACATAGCATATCTTATAATGGATATACTGAATAGGTGTTGCATTACTGCTTTGTATCTGCACTACTTATATATGCTCTAATTGTAACTGTATTTTGTTTGTATTGTTCTTGCACTTGCCTGTTTGCACTTACTTGTATCTGCACAACTTGCATTTGCTTTAATTCGTAACTATATTGTAATTGCTCTTACTTGTAACTATATTTACATTTTTTGAACTTGCACTTAAATTATTGTAAGTTACCCTGGATAAAGCATCTGCTAAGCAAACAAATAATAATAATATATAAAATCAGTTATCAATCCATATTAACGGAATATAGAATATACTGTACATTAGTTTTATAATATATAGTTGAATAGCTCCTGTTTGATGTTTACTCACTTTCATACAATAATAATAAGCAATAACAACAATAACCACATTCTAAACTCTGTCACTCCAAGCTGTCTTGTGAAAGCTGTGAAGTTTATAGCAGAATGATGTTTTAATAATAATGACAATATAAAATCAATTATCAATCCATATTAACAATATATATATATATATATATATATATATATATATATATATATATATATATAGATATCTATATATTATTATCTACTCTCTGTGTGTATATATATATATATATATATATATATATATATATATATATATATATAGTTTAATCACTTGTACAATAATAATAATAATAATAATAATAATAATAATAATAATAATAAATAACCAGCTTGATTCTTACCTATTTCTCTCTGGAGCTGAGCAAACAGTAATTTGCTGATATCTCACTCACTGTACTCACTCTTGAGAGTCTGAGGCGGGGAGCTAAGTTTTGGGCAGGCTGGCACAACAGCGCCCAACGCGCGCGTTGCGTACGACGGCAGTATTACATCCGTGGTGTAGTAATACTGACGGAGGGTTGTGGGTTCAATCCAATTGTTGACACTGCTGCTGTACCCTTGAGCAGGTACTTTACTTTAGATTGCTCCAATTACATCCGAGAATGAATGGAAATCGATTTAGGGTGGTTTTAGCTAAACAATTCTCGACAACTAGCCGGGTTCGATTCGGTAATACAACCTCACTTTTTTCATGGAATTCTTAAGAACCTCTTATTTACCATCCACAAAGGAAATTGATTCACATGTTTCATTTAAAACTCTTTCATTTCCACCATCTGGTCAATCTCTTTAAACACTCCAACAGGACCCTGCAAAAGGCGCCCACTAGGCAATCGGCATTAAAAGCTGCACATCAATGGAGAACTGCCGCAGCGTACTCCGCTCTGATTACAAACAAGGGACTTTGGATTGCCCTGCAAAACTGCTCTAAAACTCAAACAGGCTTGGCCTGCAATCCCAGCTACTGGAAGGTTGAGGCTGGCGGATTGCTTGAGCTGCCATGGGCTGTATCGATCAGGAGGTCCACACTAGGCATGGCTTTTCTGGGGGAGCCTCGTGAATCACCCTAATGAGGGGGTGAACCGCCAAGTTTGGAAATGGGCAGGTCAGCCCCGTGTCGATTCACCAAGGAAACATCCATCCATTATCATTAACCACTTACTCCTTTACAGGGTTGCGGTGAGCCAGAGCCTAACCCGGCATACACAAGGAGCAAGGCGAGACTACACCTGGACGGGGCGCCAGTCCATCGCAGGGCACCACACACACGGCAATTTAGGTGACCAATCAACCTGGACAGCATGTCTTTGGACTGTGGGGAGGAAACTGAGTACCTGGAGAGAAACCCCACCTGGGAACACAGGAGAACATGCAAACTCCCACACTGACAGTACCCTCAGAGCCAGATTCGAACCTAGAGCCTGGTGCTGTGAGGCAGCAGTGCTAACCACTATACTACCATGCCTGCGCCCTCCGAGGAAACATGTATTCTCAAACAAAACATGTGGTCTACACTTCTTTGGAAACTCGTGGAACCAAATCACACTGTCATCAGTTGGCTCGTTGGTCTAGGGATATGGATTCTCACTTTTGGATGCCATGAAGATGGCGTGTGGAAAAAAATGCTTCTCTCTGCCATGTGGGGTTGTTGGTAAGTACTTTGTAACCATTACAGCACTTACCTGTTTTTTCTAATAATTGAACAGTTTCTGTGGTCTCAATTTGTTTCCTCCTCATTTCTTGTTCAATTTCTTCCACCAACAACATTGTATAAAATTCACAATATCATATCTGTTAGTACACATAATATTTCTATGAACACGTCTATTAGTACACGTAATATTTCTATGAATAAGTCCACCAAGAAATGCAGTTCTCTTCCAAATCATGAATAATTCTTCAAAACGCTAGCCAAATTAAATCTGGACTTTAGCATTCTTAGCAACTTCAAATCCAGATTGAATGACTGTTTCATGTACTTCTCCCATCATTATTTTAACTGGTTCCTCTTACATGTCTTCCACCAAGCAGTCACTTTAAAATCTAAACTTATTAAAGCAGGGAAGTAAATGTTACTAATTGGGCTGTGTCAGTTGGGGCAAAAGCATAAGAACATAAGAACATAAGAACGTTTACAAATGAGAGAGGCCAATCGCCCATCTTTCTCGTTTGATTGTTAGTAGCTTATTGATCCCATAATCTCATCAAGCAGTTTCTTGAAGGGTCCCAGGGTGTCAGCTTCAACAACATTACTGGGGAGTTGGTTCCAGATTCCTGTGATTATCTGTGTAAAAAAGTGCCTCTATTTTCTATTCTGAATACCCCTTTATCTAATCTCCACTTGTGACCCTGGTCCTTGTTTCTTTTTTCAGGTTGAAAAGTCCCATGGGGAGACATTGTCAAATACCTTTTAGAATTTTGAATGCTTGAATCAGATCACCGCTAGTCTTCTTTGTTCAAGACTGAATAGATTCAATTCTTTTAGCCTGTCTGCATACGACATGCCTTTTAAACCCGGGATAATTCTGGTTGCTCTTCTTTGCACTCTTTCTAGAGCAGTAATATCCTTTTTGTAACGAGGTGAGGTCTTACTAATGCATTGTAAAGTTTTAACATTACTTCTTGATTTAAATTCATACTTCTCACAATATATCCGAGCATCTTGTTGGCCTTTTTTATAGCTTCCCACATTGTCTAGATGAAGACATTTCTGAGTCAACATAAACTCCTAGGTCTTTTTCAGTTCCCTTCTTCAATTTCAGTATCTCCCATATGATATTTATAATGCACATTTTTATTTCCTGCATGCAATACTTTACACTTTTCTCTATTAAATTTCATTTGCCGTATGTCTGCCCAGTTCTGAATGCTGTCTGATCATTTTGAATGACCTTTGCTGCTTCAACAGTGTTTGCCACTCCCTCTAGTTTTGTGTCATCTGCAAATTTAACGAGTTTGCTTACTATACCAGAATCTAAATCATTAATGTCGATTAAAGATTACAGGGACTAATACTGATCCCTGTGGTACCACTGGTTACCTCGCTCCATTTTGGTTTCTCCCTCTAATCAGTATTTACTTTCTGTTTTCACCTGTTAACCTCCTAATCCATGTGCATGCATTTCACATGGATTAGGGAATAGTGGTTAGGGCTCTGGACTCTTGACCGGAGGGTTGTGGGTTCAATCCTGGTGGGTGACACCTGCTGTACCCATGAGCAAGGTACTTTTACCTAGATTGCTCCAGTAAAAACCAACTGTATAAATGGGTGATTGTATGTAAAATAATGTGTAAAAAATAATGTAATTGTATGTAAAAATAATGTGATATCTTGTAACAATTGTAAAATTAAGCCCTGGATAGTGGGCGTCTGCTAAGAAAGAAAAAAAAAAATAATAATATTAATGTAGATTAGGAATAGCAGAGGACCTAATACTGATCCCTGTGGTACACCACTGTTTACCTGTCCATTTTGAGTTTCTCTCTAATCAGTACTTTCTGTTTTTCTACATGTTAACCACTCCTGATCCATGTGTGCATGCATTTCCTTCAACCCTACTGCGTTCAGTTTGAGAATTAATCTTTTATGCGGACTTTGTCAAAAGCTTTCTGGAAATCCTAAATAAACCATGTAAGTATGCTTTGCAATTATCCATTGTCGATGTTGCATCCTCAAAAAAAAAAAAAAAACAAACAGGTTAGTTAGACATGATCTCCCCTTTCCTAAAAAAAAACCATGCTGGCTGTCTCCCAGGATACTGTTACCATATAGGTAATTTTCCATTTTGGATCATATTATAGTTTCCATAAGTTTACATATAATAGAAGGCAGGCTTATTTGTCTGTAGTTACCTGGTTCGGTTTTGTCTCCCTTTTTGTAGATCGGTATTACGTTTGCAAATGTCCAGTCTGTTGGTACAACCACTGTGTCAAGAGACTGTTGCATGATCTTTAAATATATTAAATTATTACTTTTCGCAAGATTCTACAAAGGAGGACACGGACAACATGCCCCACATGTCGAAATGGTCCTATCCAGTTTTAAATAACTTCAGCATAACAGAGGCAGACGTGTTAAAGGGACTAGGAGCTCTTAAAATAAACAAATCCCCTGGGCCGGATGAGATCCTCCCAATAGTACTCAAAGAAATGAGAGAAGTTATTTACAAATCGCTAACCAAGATCATGCAACAGTCTCTTGACACAGGGGTTGTACCGACAGACTGGACATTTGCAAACGTAATACCGATCCACAAAAAGGAGACAAAACCGAACCAGGTAACTACAGACAAATAAGCCTGCTTCTATTATATATGTAAACTTATGGAAACTATGTCACGATCTAAAATGGAAAATTACCTATATCAGTAACAGTATCCTGGAGACAGTCAACATGGTTTTAGGAAAGGAGATCATGTCTAACTAACCTACTTGACTTTTTGAGGATGCAACATTGAAAATGGACAACTGCAAAGCATACGACATGGTTTATTTAGATTTCCAGAAAGCTTTTGACAAAGTCCGCATAGAAAGATTAATTCTCAAACTGAACGCGGTAGGGATTCAAGGAAATACATGCATGGATTAGGAGTGGTAACAGGTGAAAACAGAAGTACTGATTAGAGGAGAAACCTCAAAATGGAACAAGGCAACCAGTGGTTTACTACAGGATAAGTATTAGGTCCTCTGCTATTCCTAATACATTAATGATTTAGATTCTGGTATAGTAAACAAACTTGTTAAATTTGCAGACAACACAAAACTAGGAGGAGTGGCAAACACTGTTGCAGCAAAATGTCATTCAAAATGATCTGACAGCATTTAGAACTGGGCAGACAGACATGGCAAATGAAATTTAATAGAAAAAAAGTGTAAAAGTATTGTATGCAGGCAATAAAATGTGCATTATAAATATCATATGGGAGATACTGAAATTGAAGAAGGGAACTATGAAAAAAGACCTAGGAGTTTATGTTGACTCAGAAATGTCATCTGAACAATGTGGGGAAGCTATAAAAGGCCAACAAGATGTGGATATATTGTGAGAAGTGTTGAATTTAAATCAAGGGAAGTAATGTTAAAACGTTACAATGCATTAGTAAGACCTCACCTAGAATATTGTGTTCAGTTCTGGTCACCTTGTTACAAAGAGGATATTGCTGCTATAGAAAGAGTACAAAGAAGAGCGACCACAATAATTCCGGTTTTAAAAGGCATGCCTTATGCAGACAGGCTAAAAGAATTGAATCTCTTCAGTCTTGAACAAAGAAGACTACGCGGTGATCTGATTCAAACATTCAAAATTCTAAAAGGTATTGACAATGTCGACCCAGGGTTCTTTTCAACCTGAAAAAAGAAACAAGGACCAGGGGTCACAAGTGGAGATTAGATAAAAGGGCATTCAGAATAGAAAATAGGAGGCACTTTTTTACACAGATAATCACAGGAATCTGGAACCAACTCCCCTTTAATGTTGTTGAAGCTGACACCCTGGGATCATTCAAGAAGCTGCTTGATGAGATTCTGGGATCAATAAGCTGCTAACAACCAAACGAGCAAGATGGGCCGAATGGCCTCCTCTCGTTTGTAAACTTTCTTATGTTATAATAAAAAATGATCTCCCCGTTGTGGAATTGAATCCCGTCTCCCACATGAAAAGCGGGGATACTGACCAATATACTAATGAGGAAGTCTTACAGATGAGGAAAATATAACAAAACATTATAGTTGCAAACGGTCAAGATTTTTTTCTTATTAACTGCCTTAATCAGATGGTTGACCTGCTCCATTTCCGACCTTGGCCTGTTCACCCCTCGTTAGGCGATTCATGAGCTCTCCAGAAATGCCATTCTTAGTGCGGACTCCCGATCGGCACAGCCTGTGGCTGCACAAGAGCTCCTGAGCTCAAGCGATCCGCCAGCCTCAACTTTCCAGTAGCTGGGATTGCAGGCCACTGCGCCCAACATGAGTGAGAGCAGTTTTGCAGGCAACCCAAAGCCCCATGTCTGTAATCAGAGCGAGAGTACTCGTGCAGTTCTCCATTGATGTGGCAGCTTTTAATGCCGATTGCCTAGTGGGCGACTTGCAGGGTCCTATTGGAGTGTTTAAAGTGATTGACCAGATGAAGGAATTGAAAGAGTTTTAAGTGAAACACATGTGAATCCCAATTTCCTTTTGTGGATGGTAAATAAGAGGTTCTTAAGAATGCCATAAAAAAGGGAGGTTGCATTGCCCGGGAATCAAACCCGGGCCTCCCGCGTGGCAGGCAAGAATTCTGCACTGAACCACCAATGCTTTCGTCATATGACGCTCTCTCATAAGCACTAGTCACTGTATTAATGTCTATCGAGTAGAGGGAAGACGGACCTGTCCCAGCGAGGTCCCCGAGACTTCAAAATTGGTACAGCTGGAAAGGACACCAATTTAGACTTTTTTTGCCAACCTGGAGCTCAAAAGGTATTGGCTATCCAATCTTGACACCCCATTATGCTGAAAATGACATTTGAAAACGTGTGGCTCCCTGTGAAAGAGAGTCCCCAGGCATGACCGTAGGAAGTTCAACCCGGGTTCTAGGCCCTGGAGTCATGGAGATATGACCCAGAGAAGGGTCGTTTTTGGACATTTTTGATGGGGTTGTCTCTAGGTGCCAGCACGGCTCAGCAAAGTGATTGTTTTCATCATGACTCGAGTATTTGTGTGAACCACCGTGGTGACTTGGGGTGCTGCCCTGAGTCTAGATCACTTCGGATGGTCATTCTAGGTGCTCGGGTTCGAGAGATATGCCTGAAAATTTGTTTTTTTTACCCCTGCCATACACATGAATGGGGCTGAGCACCCTAATTTTTTTGTAAAGAATTGGTACAAGTC
This sequence comes from Huso huso, assembly GCA_036884735.1. NCBI lineage: Eukaryota > Metazoa > Chordata > Actinopteri > Acipenseriformes > Acipenseridae > Huso > Huso huso. The sequence goes on from CM072681.1 coordinate 26,763,624, forward strand.
TAGAACAACCGTGGTTCTAGGTGCTTCTGTTGCAGAAATAGACTCCCTTTTGTGAAACAAACTAGACAAGGTCTTATATAGGCACTTTTTTCAATTTCGATGCAAAAAAGCATTCCAATATACTCAGGCTGATACTGTGATCGCAAAACACTTTGAACAGAGTGTCTGTGTGGTTGCATTGTCACCAGGACGTCACGGATCACATCCAACAATTGTAGCTGACTACGCCACATGGTGGTTTTGGGCACCAGGACCCAATATAACTATTATGTTTACCAATTTTTACTTTACACAGGCTTTACTTTACACAGGATGCAGATCAGAGACCAGCACACCCAGGGACAGACAGCACAAACGTTTACAGTTTAAAACAAATGTTTAAAAGCAAAAGATCACCACCCACCTTGACAAGGGTGGAAAAGTAGCAAATAAAAACTACACCCACTACTTTGCTAGGGTGCAAAGTAGCAAAAGAATAAAAAGGAAAGTAGAAAATAATATTTAGGCCACGCCCACTTGCTGCAGCACCGAAGTAGCCTTTCTTCCAGGACCATGGAGGGGATTCGTGTCAGGGTGGTTCTTACAGGACCATGGAGGTGATTCGTGTCAGGGTGGTTCTTCCAGGACCATGGAGAGGATTCGTGTCAGGGTGGTTCTTCCAGGACCATGGAGGGGATTTGTGTCAGGGTGGTTCTTCCAGGACCATGGAGTGGATTCGTGTCAGAATTGGTTCTTCCAGGACCATGGAGGATTCGTGTCAGGGTGGTTCTTCCAGGACCGTGGAGGATTCGTGTCAGGGTGGTTCTTCAGGACCGTGGAGTGGATCGTGTCAGGGTGGTTCTTCCAGGACCATGGAGGGGATTCGTGTCAGGGTGGTTCTTCCAGGACCATGGAGGGGAGTCGTGTCAGGGTGGTTCTTCCAGGACCATGGAGGGGAGTCGTGTCAGGGTGGTTCTTCCAGGACCGTGGAGGGGATTCGTGTCAGGGTGGTTCTTCCAGGACCATGGAGTGGATTCGTGTCAGGGTGGTTCTTCCTGGACCATGGAGGGGATTCGTGTCAGGGTGGTTCTTCCAGGACCATGGAGTGGATTCGTGTCAGGGTGGTTCTTCCAGGACCATGGAGGGGATTCGTGTCAGGGTGGTTCTTCCAGGACCATGGAGGATTCGTGTCAGGGTGGTTCTTCCAGGACCATGGAGGGGATTCGTGTCAGGGTGGTTCTTCCAGGACCATGGAGGGGATTCGTGTCAGGGTGGTTCTTCCAGGACCATGGAGGGGATTCGTGTCACTGTGGTTCTTCCAGGACCATGGAGGGGATTCGTGTCAGGGTGGTTCTTCCAGGACCATGGAGGGGATTCGTGTCAGGGTGGTTCTGCAGCAGCCTGGACTGGTCCTGTGTGGCCCTCTCTATTTCTATGGAGGCAAGAGTAAAAGTGTTCAATGCAGTTTAAAAAAAAAAAAACAATGAACTTGCCTACCTTCCCTTTCCCTTTAAAACACAAAGCTTAACCATTTGCTACAATATAGATAAAAAGGACATGTGAAAAATAAACAAATCATTACTAAAAACAGCACTAACATTCTATTGGCTTCTAATTAAAAAGCAGGAGATCCTTATCAAACTAAATCAAAAAAAAAACAAAACCAGGAGAGCACTGGGGATAAAAGCTGCATAAATAACCAAAAACAGGGTGATTAACAAAGTCTGATACACAAAAACAACAAAAAAGAGTAATAACTTCCCTGAATTTCTGTTAGGCTCGTCTGGTTTGCATTACTCTGTAGCTATTACTGTGTTTTGTTCCAGACTCGGATCCACGCCGCTCTGGTCTCTGTTGCTACTGCTGTAATTGATTCCAAATACAGATCCACACCGCTCACATTCCGAGGTTGCTTCACTTTCACTTTCTTTTCTATGTCCGTGCCTCCCCGTTCCTCTGCGCATCTCCTCCGCGCTCTCCCTTTACGTTTCTTTTTCTGCGCTTAGTCTGCTGGTAAGTAATGTCAGCAAAACTACACCTCCCAGAAGCCTCGCTCTTACCACATCTAGCCCAACTCGTACAGCCATGCCTAAACAAAACAATCCTCTTCGTGACAAAGCAAAACGTGTAAAATCAAAAGTGCAAATAATAATAAAACATACAATTATAAAAACGTGCTCCAATATAGTATAAATCAAAAAGTGAGAAAAAACACATACATTAGAAACATCTAGAAACATGCTCAAAATAAAAGTGCTTATAAAAGGGCTGCATGAGTGGCATTTCACTCACCCTGTGACAGCATGGCTGAAAAACAATTAAAAAAGTGACATTTTTCAAGTACAGCGCCAATACAGTGAAATGCGGCACCTAAGGCAAGCTGCTTCATCGAACGAAAAGGCCTAGTAACTTGTGCTTCTGGATTGATTATCTGCATGTACTACAAGTACTCCGTAGCAATATTTAGCCTCCTACCACATTCACAGCCTGTTTGATAGCTTAACATAGATGGTCGGTTGTGCATAATACACTTAAAGCAGTGTTTGCCTCTTTTTTTCCTTATAAATCAGTTTATGCAGTAATCAGTTTATGCAGGGAACACTGGGATCAGTTAGAGACTACCTGTCTGATACCAGATAATTTTTAATGGACTTCATAGTTGTTTCTGTTGCTGAAAAACACTTAAAAAACTGCTATTTACAAGTATAGCGCAAGAGTGCATTTCTGTCAGTCTAAGACAAGCCGCTCCATGGGAACAAAAAGGCCCAGGAACTTGTGCTTCTGGATTTATTATCTGCATGTAATATGGATACTCTGTAGCAATTTTCAGGCTCCTAGCCCATTCACAGCTTGTTTGACACCCTATTGTGTTGCCCATTTGTGCATATAATGCAGAATGCTGTTTGTCAATCTTTTTTTTTTTTTCTTATAAATCAATCTTTGCAGGAATCATTCCATAAACACTGGGACCAGTTACAGACTACCTGTCTGATACCACAGCCCTTTAATTGAAGTTTCTAGTGGTTGCATGGCTGAGAAACAATTCAAAGGGGCTTTTGAAGTATACTGCAATATAATGGTCTGCGTCCGTCTAAGGCAAGCTGCTGCATGGGAAACAAAGAGCCAGACACTTGTGCTTCTGGATTGGATCAGCATGTACTACAGGTACTCTGTAGCAATTTTCAGCCTCCTACCACTTTCACAGCCAGAAATACACCATACAAACTGCTATTTTACATATAGGGTGATATGAAACAAAGCACGTTTCAGGCCTTTTCTGGAACCGTGGCACTAGACGCTCCATTCAAAGTGTTTTGTGATCAGAGGAGCAGCCTGAGTTTGCATGCCCAATTTCAGAGCAATCCTTTACAAAAAGTTTTTTGTGTGTATAAGAACATAAGAACATAAGAAAGTTTACAAACGAGAGGAGGCCATTCAGCCCCATCTTGCTCGTTTGGTTGTTAGTAGCTTATTGATCCCAGAATCTCATCAAGCAGCTTCTTGAAGGATCCCAGGGTGTCAGCTTCAACAACATTACTGGGGAGTTGGTTCCAGACCCTCACAATTCTCTGTAAAAAAAAGTGCCTCCTATTTTCTGTTCTGAATGCCCCTTTATCTAATCTCCATTTATGACCCTGGTCCTTTTTTTTTTTTTTCAAGTCAAAGAAGTCCCCCGGGTTGACATTGTCTATACCTTTTTAGGATTTTGAATGTTTGAATCAGATCGCCGCGTAGTCTTCTTTGTTCAAGACTGAATAGATTCAATTCTTTTAGCCTGTCTGCATACGACATGCCTTTTAAACCCGGGGATAATTCTGGTTGCTCTTCTTTGCACTTTCTTTCTAGAGCAGCAATATCCTTTTTTTTGTAACGAGGTGACCAGAACTGAACACAATATTCTAGGTGAGGTCTTACTAATGCATTGTAGAGTTTTAACATTACTTCCCTTTGATTTAAATTCAACACTTCTCACAATATATCCAAGCATCTTGTTAGCCTTTTTATAGCTTCCCACATTGTCTAGATGAAGACATTTCTGAGTCAACATAAACTCTTAGGTCTTTTTCATAGTTCCCTTCTTCAATTTCACTATCTCCCATATGATATTTATAATGAACATTTTTTTATTGCCCGCATGCAATACTTTACACTTTTCTCTATTAAATTTCATTTGCCATGTGTCTGCCCAATTTTGAATGCGGTCTAGATCATTTTGAATGACCTTTGCTGCTTCAACAGTGTCTGCCACTCCTCCTATTTTTGTGTCGTCTGCAAATTTAACGAGTTTGCTTACTATATCAGAGTCTAAATCATTAATGTAGATTAGGAATAGCAGAGGACCTAATACTGATCCCTGTGGTACACCACTGGTTACCTCACTCCATTTCGAGGTTTCTCCTCTAATCAGTACTTTCTGTTTTCTACCTGTTAACCACTCCCTAATCCATGTGCATGCATTTCCTTGAATCCCTACTGTTCAGTTTGAGAATTAATCTTTTATGCGGGACTTTGTCAAAAGCTTTCTGGAAATCTAAATAGACCATGTCGTATGCTTTGCAGTTGTCCATTTTCAATGTTGCATCCTCAAAAAGTCAAGTAGGTTAGTTAGACATGATCTCTCCCTTTCCTAAAACCATGCTGGCTGTCACCCAGGATATTGTTACCATATAGGTAATTTTCCATTTGGATCTTATTATAGTTTCCATAAGTTTACATATAATAGAAGTCAGGCTTATTGGTCTGTAGTTACCTGGTTCAGTTTTGTCTCCTTTTTTTGTGGATCGGGGTATTACGTTTGCTATTTTTCCAGTCTGTCGGTACAACCCTGTGTCAAGAGACTGTTGCATGATCTTGGTTAGCGGCTTGTAAATAACTTCTTTCATTTCTTTGAGTACTATTGGGAGGATCTCATCCGCCCAGGGGATTTGTTTAATTTAAGAGCTCCTAGTCCCTTTAACACTTCTGCCTCTGTTATGCTAAAGTTATTTAAAACTGGATAGGAAACAGGTCGACATGTGGGGCATGTTGTCCGTGTCCTCCTTTGTAAAAAAATCTGTGAAAGTAATCATTTAATATATTTGCTATTTTTTTCTTCATCTATGATTTTGCCATTTGTGTCTCTTAGACATTTAACCTCCTCTTTGAATGTTCTCTTGTTTTATAATTTTGGTAAAACATTTTGGAATTGGTTTTAGCCCCTTAGCAATATTGATTTCTATCTCTCTCTTGGCCTTTCTAACTTCCTTTTGACTTGTGTTTGCAGTTCCAAGTACTCTTTCTGTGTACTTTTGTTTTTGGTCCCTTTAAAACGCTCTGTAAAGTGCCTTTTTCGCTGAATATTTTTTTTTTAATTGATCTATTAAACCATTTTGGCCATTTTGTTTTAGATTTAGATTTGTCTACTTTTGGGATGTAATTGTTGTGCGCATCTAGTACTACATTTTTAAAAAACAGCCATCCTTTTTCTATTTTACTCCAATCTATTACTCCAATCTACTTCTGTTAGTCTCTGTTTCATGCCTTCATAGTTTGCTTTTCTAAAATTGTAAACCTTAGCTTTAGTCATTACTTTTGGGGTTTTAAAAATACTTCAAATGAGACCATATTGTGGTCTGAGTTTGACAAAGGCTCTCTGACCTCTGTTTTATTTATTCTGCCTTCATTATTTGAAAAGACTAAATCAAGGCATGCCTCCCTTCTAGTCGGTGCCTTGACAAATTGCGTTAGGAAGCAGTCATTTGTCATTTCCACCATTTCAGTTTCGTCCATCGTGCTCCCCATTGGGTTCTCCCATTTTATACGGGGGAAGTTGAAATCCCCATTAGTATGGCTTCTCTTTTTCACGCATTTCGAATGTCATTGTGTAACAGATTATTTTGCTCAGCGTCTGAATTTGGCGGTCTATAGCATGCTCCTATTATTATGCCCTTTGAATTTTTGTCCATTATTCTGACCCGTATTGATTCTGCATTGTTTTTTTTCTTCATCTATGATTTTGCCATTTGTGTCTCTTAGACATTTAACCTCCTCTTTGAATGTTCTCTTGCTGTTATAATATTGGAAAAACATTTTGGAATTGGTTTTAGCCCCCTTAGCAATATTGATTTTATCTCTCTCTTGGCCTTTCTAACTTCCTTTTTGACTTGTGTTTGCAGTTCCAAGTATTCTTTCTGTGTGCTTTGTTTTTGGTCCCTTTTAAACGCTCTGTAAAGTGCCTTTTTTCGCTGAATATTTTTTTTAATTGATCTATTAAACCATTTTGGCCATTTTGTTTTAGATTTAGATTTGTCTACTTTTGGGATGTAATTGTTTTGTGCCTCTAGTACTACATTTTAAAAGACAGCCACCCTTTTTCTGTGGATGTTTTCTCTATTTTACTCCAATCTACTTCTGTTAGTCTCCGTTTCATACCTTCATAGTTTGCTTTTCTAAAATTGTAAACCTTAGCTTTAGTCATTACTTTTGGGGTTTTAAAAATATTTCAAATGAGACCATGTTGTGGTCTGAGTTTGCCAATGGCTCTCTGACCTCTGTTTTTAGTTATTCTGTCTTCATTATTTGAAAAGACTAAATCAAGGCATGCCTCCCCTCTAGTCGGTGCCTTGACAAATTGCGTTAGGAAGCAGTCATTTGTCATTTCCACCATTTCAATTTCGTCCAGTCAGGCCCCCCCATTGGGTTTTCCCATTTTATATGGGGGAAGTTGAAATCCCCATTAGTATGGCTTTCTCCTTTTCTACACGCATTTCTAATGTCATTGTACAACAGATTATTTTGCTCAGCGTCTGAATTTGGCGGTCTATAGCATGCTCCTATTATTATGCCCTTTGAATTTGTGTCCATTATTCTGACCCATATTGATTCTGCATTGTTTTCTTTGTCCTGATTTAACACCTGGGCTTCAAGGCTATTTCTTATGTATAGCGCTACCCCTCCGCCTCTTCTGTCCTGCCTGTCTTTCCTATACAGTGTGTACCCACTGATATTATATTCGATCTCCATCACTCTCAGACAACCAAGTTTCTGTAACACCTATCACATCGTAGTTACTTGTTAGTGCAGTAGCTTCAAGTTCTAACATTTTGTTTCTGAGACTTCTAGCATTAAGATAAATACATTTAATAGTGGTCTTACCTGAGTTATTTGCCCTTGTTTTGATGTAGTCTCCCTTCTGTTTTTTTGTTTTCTCCCCTTCCTTTCTAGTTTAAATGCTTCTGTACCGCCTGAAGGATCCTTTCTCCGAGTAGATTGGTTCCCTTTCTGTTTAAGTGCAGTCCGTCCCACCTGTATAGATAGTCCTTGTTGTAGAAAGTGCTCCAATGTTCAAGAAAGGTGAAGCCTTCCTGTGTGCACCACGATTTCAGCCATGCATTTTTGATTTTGTATTTCCAGCTGTCCATATGGTCCTTTGCAAGGCGCCGGCAGTATCCCAGAAAATACCACAGTTTCGGGTCTTGTCTTTTAATTTCCTTCCTAGCTCTCTGAATTTGTTCTGCAGGATCTTGGCCTGTCTCTTCCAATGTTGTTTGTACCAATGTGGACGACTACTACCGGGTCATCTCCAGTTCGTTCTAGGAGCCTGTCCACGTTCTCAGTGATGTGCTTGACAGAGGCTCCTGGAAGGCAGCACACTGTTGTAGTAAGGGTCCAAACTGCGAACTGAACTTGCTGTGTTTCTCAGTATGGAGTCCCCAACAATCATGACCTCCCTTCTTTTTGCTGGCTGGTCAGCACTGTTTATAGGGTCCTGGGTGTTGTTTCTTTCATTCTCTTGATGTTGGTTTGGTCATCTAAATGTTGAAGTGGCTCAAATGTGTTGGATGTCTGGATTTCTGGTGGTTGTGTTTGTTTGAAGTTTCTTTTTTCCCTGCTTCTGCCTATTTGAACCCAGCTGTTTTGACTCTCTTCCATCTCCGTGGTGGCTTTCAGTCTGCTAGGGGTGCAGACTTCCATGAATTGTGGGTGTCAGCTCCTCAAGCTCCTGTTGCTGTCTCATTTCCTCCAGCTCCTTTTCTAGCAGGCTTAATCGCTGAAGCAAGTCCTGGATGGTGCGGCACTTTACACAAACTTGGTTGAGCTCTGTTGGGTTTTCGGTTTTCCACATCATGCAGTTGTCACAGATTACTGGCTTGAAGACCATTTTTTGTTTAGTGTAGCTTCTGCAGCTGTCAACCTGCTTTCAAACTGCTTCTAACTGCGTTGTACTTGTCCACGACTGTACTTCTCCCACGATGTCGCTTCCACGCTGTCGCTAGGAGGAAGACTGCCTGCCTTTTGTTTGTTTGTGTTTGTGCTGCGTGCTCCGCTCCTCCCCCGTGTCCCAGAACGCCGCGGGGTTTGAATCAGCTGCTCGAGTTTCAGCTTATCAGAAAAATACACGCAGCTGCAAGGCTTTAAGCTGCAATGTTTTCTGATTAAAGCAACTCCAGATTTAAAGATGTAATTCCTCCTTTCTGCTTCTAACTGCTGTACTTGTCCACGACTGTACTTCTCCCACGCTGTCGCTTCCACACGCTGTCGCTAGGAAGACTGCCTGCCTTTTGTTTGTTTGTGTTTGTGCTGCGTGCTCTGCTCCTCCCGTGTCCCAGAACGCCGCGAGTTTGAATCAGCTGTCCGAAGTTTCAGCTTATCAGAAAAATACACGCGAGCTGCAAGGCTTTAAGCTGCAATGTTTTCTGATTAAAGCAACCCAGATTTAAAGATGTAATTCCTCCTTTCTGCTTCTAACTGCGCTGTACTTGTCCACGACTGTACTTTCCCCCGATATGTCGCTTCCACGCTGTCGCTAGGAAGACTGCCTGCCTTTGTTTGTTTGTGTTTGTGCTGCGTGCTCCGCTCCTCCCCGTGTCCCAGAACGCCGCGGATTTGAATCAGCTGCTCCGGTTTCAGCTTATCAGAAAAAAATACGCCCAGCTGCAAGGCTTTAAGCTGCAATGTTTTCTGATTAAAACAACTCAGATTTAAAGATGTAATTCCTCCTTTCTGCTTCTAACTGCGCTGTACTTGTCCACGACTGTACTTCTCCCACGATGTCGCTTCCACACGCTGTCGCTAGGAAGACTGCCTGCCTTTGTTTGTTTGTGTTTGTGCTGTGCTCCGCTCCTCCCCGTGTCCCAGAACGCGCGGGATTTGAATCAGCTGCTCCGAGTTTCAGCTTATCAGAAAAAATACACGCAGCTGCAAGGCTTTAAGCTGCAATGTTTTCTGATTAAAGCAACTCCAGATTTAAAGATGTAATTCCTCCTTTCTGCTTCTAACTGCGCTGTACTTGTCCACGACTGTACTTCTCCCACGATGTCGCTTCCACACGAAGCCACTTTAAATAAACAAACGTGCACGCAGACGCTCAACCGTGGGCTCTATGGATAGCTAAGACCAGCGGGCCCCTAAAGAGACCCCCTTGCACCAGTGGTTGCAGGGTTAGGGGCCAAATAAGAGCTCACCCCACCCCCCATGCATGTCTATGGCAAAAAAAAAGATTATTTCTGTGTGTTTCACTTTCACTCCAAAAAAAGAATATTTCTGTGTGTTTCACTTTAAATGAACATGCCAATGCACGCTCTATTCGTGACGTCCCAAACATGGCGGCCGTATTAGCTGAAAAGCTGAAGAAAACGTGTTTTTTTTCCTCACAAGAAAGGGGATATTTTAAAAAGTACAAAAGCTAGAAGGCTCAAAATTTTATTTTTAATACATGTATCAGTGTTTTGGCACCAATAACATTTGGGGAAAGTGACGGCCATGGACTTTTTTGAAAAAGCCCTCAAAAGGGTCAAATTTACAAAGGCGTTGCACTTTTCAGCCGTCAAAAAAAACTTGTTGCAAAAAAATATTTTTGTTTTGAAAAGTGACTCGATTTTTGTAACTTTGACGTTTTTTGCAATCTTCATCAACACTGTTTCAAAATATCCCTTGTATGAACAAGACAGGGTCTCCCTAATAATGAATAAATCAATGAAAGATAAAAAGTAAAATGCCTCGTGTAAAATGCTTTTCTGGGTTTCCATTCGTTCAATTTATTTTACTTAAGTAAACCGGCTTTTCACTTTCGACGTCATGCAAATGAATGGGAAAGGTGGGGGTTGATATGTAAATTAGCTATCGCAAAAGTACTTGTGCTGTTTTAGAAGATTACTAGTGAAATTTTGTGAAAATGTGGTTTACATGCGAGAGACCTGCTACACGAGTGAATCTAAGCTGCTGTAATAAAGCAAAATACCTCGTGCCTGGCTGGGTAATAAAGTGTTTTACTACTCGAGCCCAAATTGTTTTTCAAATGTCACTAGTGGGGTGTCATGTCATAGTAGTGAATACTGTTTCAACTAATGTATCTTATGACTCATTAATTAAAAATAAACTCAGAGGTATAAAATAAAACTGACCAACAGGTATTGCAGATCACCATGGCTGAAAACCGGCAGAGATGTTTTATATATATACAGTGCCTTGCAAAAGTATTCAGACCCCTGACCAATTCTCTCATATTACTGAATTACAAATGGTACATTGAAATTTCGTTCTGTTTGATATTTTATTTTAAAACACTGAAACTCAAAATCAATTATTGTAAGGTGACATTGGTTTTATGTTGGGAAATATTTTTAAGAAAAATAAAAAACTGAAATATCTTGCTTGCATAAGTATTCAACCCCCACACATTAATATTTGGTAGAGTATCTTTCGCTGCAATAACAGCTTTAAGTCTTTTGGGGTAAGTATGTACCAGCTTTGCACACAGTGTCGGAGTGATTTTGGCCCATTCTTCTTGGCAGATTTGCTCCAGGTTGTTCAGGTTGGTTGGATGACGCTTGTGGACCACAATTTTCAAATAGTGCCACAGATTCTCAATGGGATTGAGATCAGGACTTTGACTGGGCCACTGTAGGACATTCACCTTTTTGTTCTTGGCCACTCCAATGTTGCTTTGGCCTTGTGCTTGGGATCATTGTCCTGCTGAAAGGTGAATTTCCTCCCAAGCTTCAGTTTTTAGCGGACTGAAGCAGGTTCTCTTGCAGTATTTCCCTGTATTTTGCTCCATCCATTCTTCCTTCAATTTTAACAAGATGCCCAATCCCTGCTGATGAGAAGCATCCCCAAACAGCATGATGCTGCCACCACCATACTTCACTGTAGGGATGGTGTGTCTTGAGGCATGGGCAGTGTTAGGTTTGCGCCACACATAGCGCTTTTGAGTTTTTGGCCAAAAGCTCTATCTTGGTCTCATCTGACCACAAAACCTTTTCCCACATCGCAGCTGGGTCACTCTCATACTTTCTGGCAAACTCAGATGCGCTTTCAGATGGTACTTTTGAGTAACGGCTTTTTTTGCCACCCTCCCATACAGGCCAGAGCTCTTAATATGGTTGACTGGTGCACCATTACTCCACTCCCAGCCACTGAACTCTGTGGCTCCTTCAAAGTGATTGTTGGCCTCTCTGTGGCTTCTCTCACAAGTCTCCTTCTTGTTTGAGCGCTGAGTTTTGAGGGAGAGCCTTTTCTTGGCAGTGCCTGGGTGGTGTGATGCAGCTTCCACTTCCTGATTATTGATCCAACTGTGCTCACTGGGATAATCAAACACTTGGATATTATTTTGTACCCTTTCCCTAATCTATGCATTTGTATTACTTTATCTCTAACTTCTGTAGAATGCTCTTTGGTCTTCAGACGTGCACGCGCATCGCCATTTCACGTGTAAAGTGACCCGCATGGAAACCCCATGAAAGACCATAAAACCAGTCTTTGGAAAATAATTTAAAAATTATTTAAAATGATATTGCTCTGATTTAAACTAAATTGCAACTAAATATTTTACAGTCTACAAAAAGTGTGTTGGTATTGGGGAATTATTTTTTCGCTTTTTTCTTTGAAGTTTGAATTTATAAAAAAAAATACATAGGTTTGTAAAATTGACGTTTTCGCTTTGTTACATTTATTTTGATTGTTAATAGTAATCGCTTGATGAGGGTCTTATGAAGTTTCCATCGGCTGTATTACTATAAGGTACGATGTGATCATGTGATTGGGATATTCAGATGAAGCAAGAGGCAGAAGTTTGCAACCAAAAGCCGCCTGTCAGGCAGCCCCGCCTCACAGGAAGATAACAACAAAAGCGCCTGTCAGGCAGCCCCGCTTACAGGAAGATAACAACAAAAGAGCCTGTCAGGCAGCCCCGCCTTACAGGAAGATAACAACAAAAGCGCCTGTCAGGCAGCCCCGCCTCACAGGAAGATAACAACAAAAGCGCCTGTCAGGCAGCCCCGCCTCACAGGAAGATAACAACAGAAGCACCTGTCAGGCAGCCCCACCTCACAGGAAGATAACAACAGAAGCACCTGTCAGGCAGCCCCCGCCCACAGGAAGATAACAACAAAAGAGCACAACTTTTACTACCTCTTGCTTCAGATGAATGAGTCTGATTTAGGTTAGTATACTGATGACACTATAAAAGCGTGTAAAAGCGACATCGTGGGGAGAAGTACAGTGGTGGACAAGTACAAGCGCAGTTAGAAGCAGAAAGGAGGAATTACATCTTTAAATCTGGAGTTGCTTTAATCAGAAAACATTGCAGCTTAAAGCCTTGCAGCTGCGTGTATTTTCTGATAAGCTGAAACTCGGAGCAGCTGATTCAAATCCCGGCGTTCTGGGACACGAGGGGAGGAGCGGAGCACGTAGCACAAACACAAACAAACAAAAGGCAGGCAGTCTTCCTAGCGACAGCGCAAGCGTTTGCTTATCGTGGGAGAAGTACAGTCGTGGACAAGTACAGCGCAGTTAGAAGCAGTTTGAAAGCAGGTTGACAGCTGCAGAAGCTACACTAAACAAAAAATGGTCTTCAAGCCAGTAATCTGTGACAACTGCATGATGTGGGAAATCCGAAAACCCAACTGAGCTCAACCAAGTTTGTGTAAAGTGCCGCACGATCCAGGACTTGCTTCAGCGATTAAGCCTGCTAGAAAAGGAGATGGAGGAAATGAGACAGCAACAGGAGCTTGAGGAGCTGACACACCCACAATTCATGGAAGTCTGCACCCCTAGCAGACTGAAAGCCACCAGGGAGATGGAAGAGAGTCAAACAGCTGGGTTCAAATAGGCAGAAGCAGGGAAAAAAGAAACTTAGTCAAACACAACCACCAGAAATCCAGACATCCAACACATTTGAGCCACTTCAACATTTAGATGACCAAAACCAACATCAAGAGAATGAAAGAAACAACACCCAGGACCCTATAAACAGTGCTGACCAGCCAGCAAAAAAGAAGGAGGTCATGATTGTCGGGGACTCCATACTGAGAAACACAGCAAGTTCAGTTCGCAGTTTGGACCCCTTACTACAACAGTGCTGCCTTCCAGGAGCCTCTGTCAAGCACATCACTGAGAACGTGGACAGGCTCCTAGAACGAACTGGAGATGACCGGTAGTAGTCGTCCACATTGGTACAAACAACATTGGAAGAGACAGGCCAAGATCCCTGCAGAACAAATTCAGAGAGCTAGGAAGGAAATTAAAAGACAAGACCAAAACTGTGGTATTTTCTGGGATACTGCCGGCGCCTTCAAAGGACCATATGGACAGCTGGAAATACAAAATCAAAATGCATGGCTGAAATCATGGTGCACACAGGAAGGCTTCACCTTTCTTGAACATTGGAGCACTTTCTACAACAAGGACTATCTATACAGGTGGGACGGACTGCACTTAAACAGAAAGGGAACCAATCTACTCGGAGAAAAGGATCCTTCAGGCGGTACAGAAGCATTTAAACTAGAAAGGAAGGGGAGAAAACAAAAAAACAGAAGGGAGACTACATCAAAACAAGGGCAACAACTCAGGTAAGACCACTATTAAATGTATTTATCTTAATGCTAGAAGTCTCAGAAACAAAATGTTAGAACTTGAAGCTACTGCACTAACAAGTAACTACGATGTGATAGGTGTTACAGAAACTTGGTTGTCTGAGAGTGATGAGACGAATATAATATCAGTGGGTACACACTGTATAGGAAAGACAGGCAGGACAGAAGAGGCGGAGGGGTAGCGCTATACATAAGAAATAGCCTTGAAGCCCAGGTGTTAAATCAGGACAAAGAAAACAATGCAGAATCAATATGGGTCAGAATAATGGACACAAATTCAAAGGGCATAATAATAGGAGCATGCTATAGACCGCCAAATTCAGACACTGAGCAAAATAATCTGTTGTACAATGACATTAGAAATGCGTGTAGAAAAGGAGAAGCCATACTAATGGGGATTTCAACTTCCCCATATAAAATGGGAAAACCCAATGGGGGCACGACGAAATTGAAATGGTGGAAATGACAAATGACTGCTTCCTAACGCAATTTGTCAAGGCACCGACTAGAGGGGAGGCATGCCTTGATTTAGTCTTTTCAAATAATGAAGACAGAATAACTAAAACAGAGGTCAGAGAGCCATTGGCAAACTCAGACCACAACATGGTCTCATTTGAAATATTTTTTAAAACCCCCAAAGTAATGACTAAAAGCTAAGGTTTACAATTTTAGAAAAAGCAAACTATGAAGGTATGAAACGGAGACTAACAGAAGTAGATTGAGTAAAATAGAAAACATCCACAGAAAAGGGTGGCTGTCTTTTAAAAATGTAGTACTAGAGGGCACAAAACAATTACATCCCAAAAGTAGACAAATCTAAATCTAAAACAAAATGGCCAAAATGGTTTAATAGATCAATTAAAAAAAAATATTCAGCGAAAAAAGGCACTTTACAGAGCGTTTAAAGGGACCAAAACAAAGCACACAGAAAGAGTACTTGGAACTGCAAACACAAGTCAAAAAGGAAGTTAGAAAGGCCAAGAGAGAGATAGAAATCAATATTGCTAAGGGGCTAAAACCAATTCCAAAATGTTTTTCAATATTATAACAACAAGAGAACATTCAAAGGAGGTTAAATGTCTAAGAGACACAAATGGCAAAATCATAGATGAAGAAAAAAAATAGCAAATATATTAAATGATTACTTTTCACAGATTTTTACAAAGGAGGACAGGACAACATGCCCCACATGTCGACCTGTTCCTATCCAGTTTTAAATAACTTTAGCATAACAGAGGCAGAAGTGTTAAAAGGGACTAGGCTCTTAAAATAAACAAATCCCTGGGCCGGATGAGATCCTCTCAATAGTACTCAAAGAAATGAAAGAAGTTATTTACAAGCCGCTAACCAAGATCATGCAACAGTCTCTTGACACAGGGGTTGTACCGACAGACTGGAAAATAGCAAACGTAATACCGATCCACAAAAAAGGAGACAAAAACTGAACCAGGTAACTACAGACCAATAAGCCTGACTTCTATTATATGTAAACTTATGGAAACTATAATAAGATCAAAATGGAAAATTACCTATATGGTAACAATATCCTGGGTGACAGCCAGCATGGTTTTAGAAAGGGAGATCATGTCTAACTAACCTACTTGACTTTTTTTTGAGGATGCAACATTGAAAATGGACAACTGCAAAAGCATACGACATGGTCTATTTAGATTTCCAGAAAGCTTTTGACAAAGTCCGCATAAAAGATTAATTCTCAAACTGAGCGCAGTAGGGATTCAAGGAAATGCATGCACATGGATTAGGAGTGGTTAACAGGTAGAAAAAGAAAGTACTGATTAGAGGAGAAACCTCGAAATGGGTGAGGTAACCAGTGGTGTACCACAGGGATCAGTATTAGGTCTCTGCTATTCCTAATCTACATTAATGATTTAGACTCTGATATAGTAAGCAAACTCGTTAAATTTGCAGGCGACACAAAAATAGGAGGAGTGGCAGACACTGTTGAAGCAGCAAAGGTCATTCAAAAATGATCTAGACCGCATTCAAAATTGGGCAGACACATGGCAAATGAAATTTACGAGAAAAGTGAAAAGTATTGCATTGCGGGCAATAAAAATGTTCATTATAAATATCATATGGGAGATAGTGAAATTGAAGAAGGAACTATGAAAAAGACCTAGGAGTTTATGTTGACTCAGAAATGTCTTCATCTAGACAATGTGGGGAAGCTATAAAAGGCTAACAAGATGCTTGGATATATTGTGAGAAGTGTTGAATTTAAATCAAGGGAAGTAATGTTAAAACTCTCTACAATGCATTAGTAAGACCTCACCTAGAATATTGTGTTCAGTTCTGGTCACCACGTTACAAAAAGGATATTGCTGCTCTAGAAAGAGTGCAAAGAAGAGCAACCAGAATTATCCCGGGTTTAAAAGGCATGTCGTATGCAGACAGGCTAAAAGAATTGAATCTATTCAGTCTTGAACAAAGAAGACTACGCGGCGATCTGATTCAAACATTCAAAATCCTAAAAGAGTATGAACGATGTCAACCAGGGGGACTTCTTTGACTTGAAAAAAAAAAAGGACCAGGGGTCATAAATGGAGATTAGATAAAGGGGCATTCAGAACAGAAAATAGGAGGCACTTTTTACACAGAGAATTGGTGAGGGTCTGGAACCAACTCCCCAGTAATGTTGTTGAAGCTGACACCCTGGGATCCTTCAAGAAGCTGCTTGATGAGATTCTGGGATCAATAAGCTACTAACAACCAAACGAGCAAGATGGGCTGAATGGCCTCCTCTCGTTTGTAAACTTTCTTATGTTCTTATGTTCTTAAAAGCTGCGCACGCATGACTGCACGGATGGAGCTGCACGGCTGCAGGATTCAGGCTGCAGAGATACGCTGGGTGCGTTCACGGAGATCATTCTGCACAGGTTCTGTGCAGAATCTGACCAATTTAGCCAATGATCTTCTACGAACTGGTCAGATTCTTGACAGAATCTGCGAGAATGATCTCCGCTGTTCTTCTCGACTGGTTTTTACAAAGTAGGACCACGGACAACATGCCCCACATGTCGACCTGGTCCTATCCAGTTTTAAATAACTTTAGCATAACAGAGGCAGAAGTGTTAAAGGGACTAGGAGCTCTTAAAATAAACAAATCCCTGACCGGATGAGATCCTCCCAATAGTACTCAAAGAAATGAAAGAAGTTATTTACAAACCGCTAACCAAGATCATGGTAACAATATCATTGGAGACAGTCAGCATGACTTTAAGAACATAAGAACATAAGAACATAAGAAAGTTTTAAACGAGAGGAGGCCATTCAGCCCATCTTGTTTCGTTTGGTTGTTAGTAGCTTATTGAACCCAGAATCTCATCAAGCAGCTTCTTGAAGGATCCTAGGGTGTCAGCTTCAACAACATTACTGGGGAGTTGGTTCCAGACCCTCACAATTCTCTGTGTAAAAAAGTGCCTCTATTTTCTGTTCTGAATGCCCTTTATCTAATCTCCATTTATGACCCCTGGTCATTTTTTCTTTTTTCTCAAAGAAGTCCCTGGTTGACATTGTCTATACCTTTTAGGATTTTGAATGTTTGAATCAGATCACCGCGTAGTCTTTTGTTCAAGACTGAATAAATTCAATTCTTTTTTTAGCCTGTTCGCATACGATATGCCTTTTTTAAAACCCAGGATTCTCTGGTTGCTCTTCTTTACCCCTTTCTAGAGCAGCAATATCCTTTTTGTAAGGAGGCAGACCAGAACTGAACACAATATTCTAGGTGAGGTCTTACTAATGCATTGTAGAGTTTTAACATTACTTCCCTTGATTTAAATTCAACACTTTCACAATATATCCGAGCATCTTGTTAGCCTTTTTTTTATAGCTTCCCACATTGTCTAGATGAAGACATTTCTAAGTCAGCATAAACTCCTAGGTCTTTTCATAGTTCCCTCTTCAATTTCACTATCTCCCATATGATATTTATAATGTACATTTTATTGCCCGCATGTAATACTTTTACACTTTTCTCTATTAAATTTATTTGCCATGTGTCTGCCCAATTCTGAATGCTGTCTAGATCATTTTGAATGACCTTGTTCAACAGTGTTTGCCACTCCTCCCATTTTTTGTGTTGTCTGCAAATTTAACCAGTTTGTTTACTATACCAGAGTTCAAATCATTAATGTAGATTAGGAATAGCAGAGACCTAATACTGATCCCTGTGGTACACCACTGGTTACCTCACCCATTTCGAGGTTTCTCCTCTAATCAGTACTTTCTGTTTTCTACCTGTTAACCACTCCCTAATCCATGTGCATGCATTTCCTTGAATCCCTACTGCGTTCAGTTCGAGAATTAATCTTTATGCGTGGGACTTTGTCAAAAGCTTTCTGGAAATCTAAATAGACCATGTCGTATGCTTTGCAGTTATCCATTTTCAATGTTGCATCCTCAAAAAGTCAAGTAGGTTAGTTAGATATGATCTCCCTTTCCTAAAAAACCATGCTGGCTGTCTCCCAGGATATTGTTACCATATAGGTAATTTTCCATTTTGGATCTTATTATGTTTCCATAAGCCATATAATAATAGAAGTCAGCTTTACTGGTCTGTAGTTACCTGGTTCGGTTTTGTCTCCCTTTTGTGGATCGGCATTACGCTTGCTATTTTCCAGTCTGTGGTACAACCCCTGTGTCAAGAGACTGTTGCATGATCTTGGTTAGCGGTTTGTAAATAACTTCTTTCATTTCTTTGAGTACTATTGGGGGATCTCATCCGGACCAGGGGATTTGTTTATTTTAAGAGCTCCTAGTCCTTTAACACTTCTGCTCTGTTATGCTAAAGTTATTTAAAATTGGATAGGAACAGAATTATACATGGGCATGTTGTCCGTGTCCTCTTTTGTAAAAAACTAGTGAAAAAGTAATCATTTAATATATTTGCTATTTTGTTTCTTCATCTATGATTTTGCCATTTGTGTCTCTTAGACATTTAACCTCCTCTTTGAATGTTCTCTTGCTGTTATAATATTGGAAAACATTTTGGAATTGGTTTTCTTTTAGCAATATTGATTTTCTATCTCTCTTTGGCCTTTCTAACTTCCTTTTTGACTTGTGTTTGCAGTTCCAAGTACTCTTTCTGTGTGCTTTGTTTTGTCCTTTTAAACGCTTCTGTAAAGTGCTGCTTTTTTCGCTGAATATTTTTTTTTTTTAATTGATCTATTAAACCATTTTGGCCATTTTGTTTTAGATTTAGATTTGTCTACTTTTGGGATGTAATTGTTATGTGCCTCTAGTACTAGATTTTTAAAAACAGCCACCCTTTTTCTGTGGATGTTTTTCTATTTTACTCCAATCTACTTTATTAGTCTCTGTTTCATACCTTCGTAGTTTGCTTTTCTAAAATTGTAAACTTAGCTTTAGTCATTACTTTTGGGGTTTAAAAAATATTTCAAATGAGACCATGTTGTGGTCTGAGTTTGCCAATGGTTCTCTGACCTCTGTTTTAGTTATTCTGTCTTCATTATTTGAAAAGACTAAAATCAAGGCATGCCTCCTCTAGTCGGTGCCTTGACAAATTGTGTTAGGAAGCAGTCATTTGTCATTTCCACCATTGCAATTTCGTCCGGCTGTGCCCCCATTGGTTTTCCCATTTTATATGGGGGAAGTTGAAATCCCCCATTAGTATGGCTTCTCCTTTCTACACGCATTTCGAATGTCATTGTACAACAGATTATTTTGCTCAGCATCTGAATTTGGCGGTCTATAGCATGCTGCTATTATTATGCCCTTTGAATTTGTGTCCATTATTCTGACCCATATTGATTCTGCATTTTTTTTTGTTTGTCCTGATTTAACACCTGGGCTTCAAGGCTATTTCTTATGTATAGCGCTACCCCTCCGCCTCTTCTGTCCTGGTTTGTCTTTCCTATACAGTGTGTACCCACTGATATTATATTCGTCTCCATCACTCTCAGACAACCAAGTTTCTGTAACACCTATCACATCGTAGATACTTGTTAGTGCAGTAGCTTCAAGTTCTAACATTTTGTTTCTGAGACTTCTAGCATTAAGATAAATACATTTAATAGTGGTCTTACCTGAGTTGTTGCCCTTGTTTTGATGTGGTCTCCCTTCTTTTTTTTTTGTTTTCTCCCCTTCCTTTCTAGTTTAAATGCTTCTGGACCGCCTGAAGGATCCTTTCTCCAGTAGATTGGTTCCCTTCTGTTTAAGTGCAGTCCGTCCCACCTGTATAGATAGTCCTTGTTGTAGAAAGTTCTCCAATGTTCAAGAAAGGTGAAGCCTTCCTGTGTGCACGATTTCAGCCATGCATTTTGATTTTGTATTTCCAGCTGTCCATATGGTCCCTTGCAAGGTGTCGGCAGTATCCCAGAAAATACCACAGTTTTGGTCTTGTCTTTTAATTTCCTTCCTAGCTCTCTGAATTTGTTTTGCAGGGATCTTGGCCTGTCTCTACCAATGTTGTTTGTACCAATGTGGACTACTACTACCGAAAGGGAGATCGTGAATAACTAACCTGCTTGACTTTTTGAGGATGCAACATTGAAAATGGATAATTGCAAAGCTTTTGACAAAGTCATGCATAAAAGATTAATTCTCAAACTGAACGCAGTAGGGATTCAAGTAAATTATTATTATTATTTATTTTTTAGCAGACACCCTTATCCAGGGTGACTTACAATTGTTACAAGATATCACATTATTTTTACATACAATTACATTATTTTTTACACATTATTTTTTACATACAATCACCCATTTATACAGTTGGGTTTTTACTGGAGCAATCTAGGTAAAGTACCTTGCTCAAGAGTACAGCAGCAGTGTCACCCACCAGGGATTGAACCCACAACCCTCCGGTCAAGAGTCCAGAGCCCTAACCACTACTTTCTAATCCATGTGAAATGCATTCACATGGACTAGGGAGTGGTTAACTGGTAGAAAAACAGAAAGTACTGATTAGAGGAGAAACCTCAAAATGGAGCAAGGTAACCAGTGGTGTACCACAGGGGGATCAGTATTAGGTCCTCTGCTATTCCTAATCTACATTAATGATTTAGATTCTGGTATAGTAAGCAAACTCGTTAAATTTGGCAGATGACACAAAACTGGGAGGAGTGGCAAACACTGTTGCAGCAGCAAAGGTCATTCAAAATGATCTAGACAGCATTCAGAACTGGGCAGACACATGGCAAATGAAATTTAATAGAGAAAAGTGTAAAGTATTGCATGCAGGAAATAAAAAATGTGCATTATAAATATCATATGGGAGATACTGAAATTGAAGAAGGAACTATGAAAAGACGTAGGAGTTTATGTTGACTCAGAAATGTCTTCATCTAGACAATGTGGGAAGCTATAAAAAAGGCCAACAAGATGCTCGGATATATTGTGAGAAGTGTTGAATTTAAATCAAGGGAAGTAATGTTAAAACTTTACAATGCATTAGTAAGACCTCACCTCGTTACAAAAGGATATTACTGTTCTAGAAAGAGTGCAAAGAAGAGCAACCAGAATTATCCCAGTTTAAAAGGCATGTCGATGCAGACAGGCTAAAAGAATTGAATCTATTCAGTCTTGAACAAAGAAGACTATGCAGTGATCTGATTCAAACATTCAAAAAATCCTAAAGGTATAGACAATGTCGACCCAGGGACTTTTTTTGACCTGAAAAAAAAAACAATAGGGGTCACAAATGGAGATTAGATAAAGGGCATTCAGAACAGAAAATAGCAGGTACTTTTTTACACAGAGAATTGTGAGAGGGTCTGGAACCAACTCCCCAGTAATGATGTTGAAGCTGACACCCTGGGATCCTTCAAGAAGCTGCTTGATGAGATTCTGGGATCAATAAGCTTTAATAACCAAACGAGCAAGATGGGCTGAATGGCCTCTTCTCGTTTGTAAACTTTCTTATGTTCTTATGTTCTTATTGAAACGTCACTGCTACACGCAGCTGACTGACTCATGCACACAGCCCGTCTCTCTTAAAGGGGAACGCACCAATAGGCTGATTGCTATTCACATGGTCGGACATTTGGGAACTTTGCACTCCAAACCGAGGCTGGGGTGAAAATACGCTTATATTATTGCTATATTTACAATGGGATACTGTGCTGTGTTCAGCGTGAGCCTAGTAATAAAAATGCCCAAACTGTGTGAAGCAGTTGGTTGTACTAACCACAATTTGATGAAGAGAAACAAGCATTCATTTCACTGTTTTCCAAAGGACAAACGCAAAAAGAAAAAGCGGATCAATGCAAAAGAAGCTCAGGAGAGACCAGCAGAATCCAGGATTTTATTATAAAAATAATAATTTATATAGACCTAGGATACATAAGAACATAAGAACATAAGAAAGTTTACAAACGAGAGGAGGCCATTCAGCCCATCTTGCTCGTTTGGTTGTTAGTAGCTTATTGATCCCAGAATCTCATCAAGCAGCTTCTTGAAGGATCCCAGGGTGTCAGCTTCAACAACATTACTGGGAGTTGGTTCCAGACCCTCACAATTCTCTGTGTAAAAAGTGCCTCCTATTTTCTGTTCTGAATGCCCCTTTATCTAATTCCATTTATGACCCTGGTCCTTTTTTTTTTTTTTTTTTCAAGTCAAAGAAGTCCCCCCTGGTTGACATTGTCATACCTTTTAGATTTTGAATGTTTGAATCAGATCGCAGCGTAGTCTTCTTTTGTTCAAGACTGAATAGATTCAATTCTTTTTAGCCTGTCTGCATACGGACATGCCTTTTAAACCGGGGATAATTCTGGTTGCTCTTCTTTGCACTCTTTCTAGAGCAGCAATATCCTTTTTTGTAACGGGTGACCAGAACTGAACACAATATTCTAGGTGAGGGTCAATAATGCATTGTAGAGTTTTAACATTACTTCCTCTTGATTTAAATTCAACACTTCTCACAATATATCCAAGCATCTTGTTAGCCTTTTTATAGCTTCCCCACATTGTCTAGATGAAGACATTTCTGAGTCAACATAAACTCCTAGGTCTTTTTCATAGTTCCCTTCTTCAATTTCACTATCTCCCATATGATATTTATAATGAAAATATAAATATACATATCTATTGGCACTATCGCTATGATTTATTACCTAGGAAACATAGGATGACTGATACTTTTGCTAGTATGAACTAGACTAGGTATTATTAAGTAGGCCTTAACAAGTTTACATACATTTTCCATTCATATGTATATGCATCTGATGCACATTTAAACAAAAACAAGTAGTAAGTTAACTAATATTATCACTTTTATTATTATTATTATCTGTACTGTTGCTGAGATCACATTTCGTATAAAATCATCATAATTTACGTGTGCAGATACACTGATGGACTAAATGTACTAACAAATTTCTCCAATAATAATAATAATAATAATAATAATAATAGATCCTTTACCGGGGGGGGGGGGGGGGGTTGATCCACATCGGATGGGAGCTTGTAGGGGGCAGTTATCGATGTTTGCAGCTCATAATTTGGCTGCATATCGTTCTTTTGCAACATGACATAGGTTCTCCACGTAATTGTACATTATTCCATAGCGAGAAAAAAATCCCTATCGCTAGAATAAAGGTATTATTATGAATTAGCAATACATAAGCAAAACTCCCATAGGCTATAATGTAAGAACACCCACTATTTTCACCCCAGCCGCTGGTTGGTTAAGCGGAAGTGATGCGGCACCGACCATGCGAAAGTAACGCTTTCTTTTGTTCCATCATGGAAGCTGCATTTGCTTCCAATGCCATTACTCGTAGCCTACTTTTTAATATGTATTTATTTATTTAGCGAGGCGGTTAATTGATCAGGCGGTTATGTGACGTCCGGATATGCAACGTTCCACTGTACATGAAAAGTACTACATCTATGAATCGTTATATCTTGGGGAGGTGGAAGGCGTTGCCATCGCCAAAGAAAACACAGATCGCAGCTAAACATTACACTGCACAGGACTGTCAGCAGAAAACAATATTGATATAAGAAATAAAATCACTAATCATTCGTACCCAGAGTTGGCTTCATCTGAAGGAAATATGTTACAGATTGGTTTCTTCATTTCATCTTTCAGTATGTACAGTACCTAACCATCCTCTAAATAATATACAGGACTACCTGCTGCTCAGGGGCTGGTTGCACTAACAAGAACAAAAAATGGGATGTTGGATCCAATTCTGGAGCTACACGCGGCGTAAATAGGGAAACTGACCAATAAGAACGAGAAATGTCTGTTTGGCGTGAAGTTTCAATACCCGTGGTCAAATTTTTATACAGCCTAAGATCACAATAATGTTATGAAGAAATGGCAAAAAAAAAAAAATATTTAATATGAAGACATGTCGATTATACGCCAGTCTTAAAAAGTGTAAGTAGGCACATTATTTAATTTTTTTTTTTTTAAATGTTCGAGTTGATTTTACTGAGGCGGCTGCCTTTGGCTGCCTCAATTGCCACGCCTCTGCACTAACTTACTCATAGTTTTGCTGTTACGGGTCAACCCCAGAGTGGTTAAACAGCAGGCGTATAACTGTGCTGCTCTGGGACCTCGGAGCTTGTGTGAGTTATCAGGTCCCAAAATCTGTTTTATTAAGGTAATAGGACGGTAAGGTAACATGTGGTGCATAGATCAGGGAAGTCCAGTGCATAGGCGAGGGGCAGATCCAAAAGATCTATAAGTGCAGTCTAAACAGGTGGGTCTTGAGAAGGCAGCGGAAGGCACTGAGGGAAGAGAAGGAGGCGAACAGGGAGGATGGAGAGTGGAGGGAGGCATAACAGGTCAGACAGTAAAGGGAAGCGGAGAGGGGTGTAGGGAGACACGAGGATTGAGGTAGGAGGGGCAGTGTGGTGAGTGAAGAGAGTGGTAGGCAAGAACAAGTGTCTTGAATTGAATGGGAGTAGAGAGATAGGTATCCAGTGAAGGGCAAAAGCAGAGGGGTAGCATGAGAGAAGCGAGGTTGGGAGAAATCAAGATGAGTAGCAGAATTTTGAATGAGCTGAAGGGGTGGATTGCCGAAGCAGGAGACCACAGCAAGGAGACACTACAGTGGTACAATCTGGAGAGTACAAGAGTTTGGAGCAGGAGTTGGGTGGAATACGTGCCGAGAGGACGGATTCAGTAGATGTTGCTAAGAAAGAAGCAAGCAAGTGTGTGTCAGGGAAGAGTTGAAAGAAAGAGGGAGGAGTCGAGAATAACACCTTGGTTTTTAGCAGAAGGGGATGGAGAGTGATAGAATCAAGGGATACTGAAATAGAGAGGTCAGAGGAGGGAGAGGTTGAGTTTGAGGTGGTGAGAATGTGTCCAAGTTGAGATAGCCAAGAGGCATTCTGAGATGCAAGAGGAGATATGGAAGTCATAAGACATAGAGCAGGATGGGAGGTGTAAGACAGAAGTCAAAGAGTGTATTTATTTGCATTGATATAGTGCTTTTTATACAACAGTATCTGGAAAGCACTGTACAGTACATAACAGAAAAGCAAACCACTATACATTTTGTATAGCATATTACACACACATCTGCCACAATCATCTCTCTCTCTCATTCTCTTCTCTCTCTATATATACTATATATATATATATATATATATATATAGAGAGAGAGAGAGAGAGAGAGAGAGAGAGAGAGAGAGAGAGAGAGAGAGATACACATACATACTTTCTTCTGAAAGAGGAACAAGTTCACCTTCCACACACCTCCTTCCTTGTGCCATATTTTTTCTGTTATAAACCAAGTTTAAAGTAATGAACTCATAATTGGAAATGCTGTATTTTACATTAAAAAATCTCACTCCTGTAAATCAAAATCATCGGGGTTTGTTACGTTACAAATTCAGATCATATAAAATGCATAGAATAAATAAGTGTGTTTCCAAACAAAAAAAATACAATCCACATGCAAATACTGTATACTATGTAAAGATACCAGATGGCTATATGATGGATTTGATCATATGCCTATTTTTTTAAATCTTATTTTAGAATACAGGTACTTGGATGTTCCTTGCTCTTTATTGTAGTATGCATTTTTTATATAAAATTCGGACCGGATGTTCATTAGTATGCATTTTTTATATCAAAAATATAATTCTTGATAATGAAAAATTTGAATTATTTTTTGGTATTAACTATTCAATTTTTTCAATATCATCAATTCTATTTTAGTTTTAACAACAGTTAATTTTGTGATGGATTTTCCTCTGTCGAAATGATTTTTTTGTTCGCAAATCTTCCATGTTATTTTCAAGAACACTTAACAGTACTGTAATTTGTTGTTGCTATGCATTAAATCACATTTAGTCAATTCAAATGTATTTTAAGTTTCCTCCAGAAATCTTATCTTACCATCAATAAATTAATCTTGAATTTTCTTTATGCTTTGCATTTCATGTTTTCTTTATTATCCATTGCATTTAAGTTTATTCATTTGAAGTTAACATCGCATTGTCTTTCTGCTGTCTAGCTTTGTTTAGTTTTCTACAATACAAAGAATTGAACTCCATCCAGTAGGTGGGGCAAGTCTTTAAAGACTCCATTTAAATCTAAAAGAAGGAAACGGAAGTGCTTTGAATCCAAATCAGGTGATTACTTACTGCAAGCGTATTAATTGAGATGAACAGTTTGTAAGTTTTTTTTCTTATTTTTTATATAATAACGAGGTTATAATACGACCTTTGTGTGGGTTTGGCATGATAGGGTCTTGTGTATAATGTAAGTTGTTGGTTATATATATTTATATATAGTAACCAGGAAGAGTTTTTTTTGTGTTTTATTTACTGCATTTATCAGTGAAGTGCTGCTGAGTTACCCGAGTCAGGATTTTAAAACGGCAAGTTACCGTCTCTGCCGGAGACAAAGGCTGAAACCAATTCACGAGTCTGAAGAGGTTTGTTCTCCTTCTCTGAAATAAAAGCGACAATGGATCTCCGGATCTCCGTGTCCCATTTTAAAGGCGAGCTCGTCCCTACCATTGAACAAGCAGTGAAAGCGGCTGTAGACGTCGTTGTGTGTGAACTTGCAAAGCTGATCGACAGCAAACTTGTTGATTTCCAAATTGAAATGGAAAAAAAGAAACGCAAGTCTGAAGATGAGATTAGAAATGTCAGATAACGAAGTGAATGTAATGCATGGATATTTGAATACTGCAGGCATTTCTCTCTTAAACTCCAACTGTAATAAACAGACCTCTCGAAAGAACAACAATGAGATATTTGCTCTACCTGGGAGGCAGCGGCAGTATTACAGACTCGTGCGTTCCATTGTTCAATGACAAAGTTAACACTGCTGTAGGTGAGAGCAGTATCGGGTTTGCTCGCTGTCTGTCCACCGCAAAGCGGGATTGTATAAAGTAACCCAGTCCCGTCAATAGAAATACGGGACCCAGTGCATCACAATAAATCGAGACTGTTGGGCTAAACAGCAAGACATTGCACAGTCAGAACAAGAGTTACTGATTAGTGCATGACTATGAACCAGTAAGTGACACGTGGATACCCGAGTGGGGCAGAACTGTTAAAGGTAAGTTTTCTGATGGTTATTACAGAACACAAATAAATGCATGTTTAATGATAAATAATTGTAAATTCTACATGTTGTGATTTTAAAATAGCAGGTATCGTATTGTTTCAAACCGTATGTACATTTGAATTTCGTGAGAAGTACGGTACGTTTACTAAAATAATCACAATTGTTTAATTTATGTTTAAATTTTCTCAGTTTGTAAAATGAGTAGGAGTCGGCATTGAGAAGGCATTATTCCATTCACAATGTATGCAGTTGAAGTGAAATGTCACTCTTATGAGGGAAGCTGGTGTCGATTCATTGAGCTCATACAAAAATGTTATATAAGAATTTTGCAGAAATAATTTCTAACATTTTTTATAGAAAATGCTATTAGAAATTCTAGAAAAAACAGGCACATTTTCTATAATTAAGAGTATTAGGCTATATAGATTTCTGTAAGAACTCTATAGAATATTCTTTTGTACAGCATTCTATAAAACCTGCATAGATATGTCATAGATGTTCTCAAGCATGTCCAGTAAATATCCTATAACTATGCATTATAGTATGATAGATTAGTACTGTATTTTACTGTAGATATTAAGTATCAAGTGTTTTACCTTTTTATAGTATTGTTTTTTTTTAAAAAATTGTGAAGCCAGCAGTAACAAAAGTAACCATTTAAGCAAGTTACTTGTGCATTATACATCTTTGTACATTTCAAACTTACCATAACATTATCAATAATAACACTTCACAGATTATCCAGAAATGATTGATTTCAGTAGTACTTCAATACATCAAATACAAATAATTTAAATGCAGGGAGAAGGAGGACATATTCCAGGAAGACTAGAAGTTAACACCTGAGTAAGAAGATGAGCTGGAGGTTGGGACGAAATTACTTTTAGCCTCCAAAGAGAACCCTGATAATTGTATATTGTGATTATATCATGATAATTGTCTATTGTGATTATTACAATATTATGATAATTGACATTCAGGTTTTGTTTTACATGTTGCTGAAAATATCTAGTTTAAATGTTCTGTAAGAATTATATAGAAATAATTGATATAACATTTCTATATTAAAGTGCTATAGAAATTGTATAGTAAAATGGGCAATTTTTCTATAACTGCAATATTCTATAAAACCTCTGTAGAATATTTTCTAGATGTTCTGTAGCATGTCCAGTAATATCCTATAACTATGTAGTATACAGTGGCAAAACACTATTGCAGCAGCAAAGGTCATTCAAAATGATCTAGACAGCATTCAGAACTGGGGCAGACACATGGCAAATAACATTTAATAGAGAAAGTGTAAAAGTATTGCACGCAGGCAATAAAAATGTGCATTATAAATATCATATGGGAGATACTGGAAATTGAAGAAGGGATCTGTATGAAATAGACCTGGGAGTTTATGTTGACTCAGAAATGTCTTCATCTAGACAACATGGGGAAGCTATAAAAAGGCCAACAAGATGCTCGGGTATATTTTTTAGAAGTGTTGAATTTAAATCAAAGGGAAGTAATGTTAAAACTTTACAATGCATTAGTAAGACCTTACCTAAAATATTGTGTTCAGTTCTGATCACCTGAATTTAAAAAGGATATTGCTGATCTACAAAGAGTGCAATTCTGGAGCAACCAGAATTATCCCGGTTTAAAAGGCATGTCCTATGCAGACAGGCTAAAAGAATTGAATCCTATTCAGTCTTGAACAAAGAAGACTACGGTACATCTGATTCAAGGCATTCAAACCCTGAAAGGTATGAACAATGTCGACCTAGAGGACTTTTGACCCTGAAAGAAACAAGGACCAGGGTCATGGAAATGGAATTAGATAAAGGGGCATTCAGAACAGAAATAGGAGGCACTTTTTTTTACAGAGAATTGTGAGGGTATGGAATCAACTCCCCAGTAATGTTGAAGCTGACACCCTGGGATCCTTCCAGAAGCTGCTTGAGATTCTAGGATTGGCTACTAACAACCTGCAAGATGGGCTTAATGGCCTCCTCGTTTAAAACTTTCTTATGTTCTTTATATGATAGATTTTTCTGAAGAAAAAGAGAAGATTAAAATAAATTACATGTTTGGCTCTAAGCAACACAACAACATCACAATTAACAATTTAAGCAAGTTACTAGAGCTAAAATGCATTTTTTAAATCTTGGTACAGGGTCATTGATTGTCAATTCAGCCAGCCATGTCACCCACCCATCTCAGAAACTCTGTACATAATTAGGTAATGCAAGTTATGAAAGAATTTGAAGTTTTACTCTCAGCTCCAAATAGTTTCTGAATGGTAGATCCTTAACATGGGGATTTTTGCCCCATTTTCACCTCCCGGAGGTTGTAGAAAAAATCAAACACATTGCAGTAAAAGCTAATCCTTTTGAAATATTTATGACAGGCTACAAAACTTTTCCATATCAGTTATGCATTTTCACAGCTAAATTAAGCACCAAAGGTCATCAAGGTGTTTTTTTGAAGTGTAGTAGTCCACACATGTGCAAAATGAAGATGTGGCATAGGTGGTATCAAGCTGAGATTTACACAAGGGAGTCCTAATAGGGTCTATTCACTGGCAAGAAATTCATTTAGGATATTTCTCTTTTCTGAGATATTAAGAATTATAGAAAAGGAATTGCATTTTTCAGGGCATAGTCAATTCCAGTTAGGGGTAAAAAAGCAAGTTCTTCATAAAATGTCAATATATCTTTTAAACAGACTATGACTTTTGCTGTGTTTAAAATATTCCTTATGATGTGGGGTTTCAGGGCCTGTCTAGGGTTAAGAAAACTACGTTTTTCTGTGTGTTCTCTCCATTGCTTACACCTCTCTAGCCCAAACATTTTGCTATATAAACTCTACTGGGTCCTCGGAGTAAAAAGTTAAACATTATAACCATTCCTAACCCCTAGCTTAGGTTTTAAAATCCAGTGACTTCTTTAAGTTCACGATCATGTTCACTACACTCAAATTAGTGTGCAGTTCAAAAGGTAGAACAGTAAAGACTTTTTTTCCCATGTTATCCACATTCATGCAGAACTCCAATTAACATGTGATGTACATACACAATTACAGTAAAGGAAAAAACAGCTGTATTGAATAAAGTATTTTACAGGTAATGGAGCTCAATTAAGTTGCAGGCTTGAAGGAATGATTCACATTTTTTGTTAGCTTTTTTTCTGTTTGTGTTTTCTCAAGTTTGTACTCGTCCCATTGCTACCAACCAGAGTAGGAACAGGAAAACAACACAGGATGTGATCGAAAGGCACATGGCATTCATCCAGCTGAGCTGGCCATGACGGCATGCCTGAGGGTTTGTGTTAGCACATGAACTTCACCAGCACATCACTGTGCCTCATCAGACCTTTCTGTGATCACACCCCACAGCATTCTGTGTCATACATGGTAGCTACATACTGTCCAGGCTGCAGACTGTTGGTATCATTTGCTGCTGAGCCTTTGGGAGACTGTTACCTGCCCATGGGTACTAAAGTCATCTTTAGAAAGATGAAACATTTCCAATCCTCTTGAGTCAGAGGCACACACTTGTGATGGCTGCCGCAGGTATTGTTGAATAGTCAGTGAAATGTGAAAGGATTTACTGCCCTGATGTTTTGCTCGTCCCATGATGGTGACAGTTTCCCCAAAATGTTGGTTCATTTGACATGGAATGACCGTATGGTTTAAACTTGCATAACATTATCAATAATAACACTTTACAGATTATCCAGAAAATATTGATTTTAGTACTTCAATAAAATTGAATTCAATGCAGAGAGAGGGACATATATATGAGGGACACTAGAAAAGCGTCTACCTGAGCAAGAAGGAGATGAGCTGAGGGAGACTCCTTCACTTTGCTGTTAAAGTATAATGCCTAAGTATTGTTTGATGAGGATCTAGCAGACAAGATCTTGGTTCTCAATTCCAGAAAGATGTATTTAAATAATTACTGGTTCACCATTCAGAAAGATGTATTTGTAATGTTGGTTTCACCCCATTAAACCACGCCTCAAATCAGTAGTGGCATTTTTTTCTTTCCCTGCAAACACCTTTAACCAGTAGTTTTTCCATGGCAGATTTTTTACCTTTAAGACCAAAACTGATATAATTATACCCAGTCTGGATTCGTTTGGTAAAATGTATTGTTTAATCAAGATGATTTAAAATGCACTTACCAAGAGCAGGAAGTTTAGTTGGGATGTTTTAGTCTTTTCCAGACAGTCTGCAATATTTTGATGCAGTCCTAGTTAATGCTACAGAAAAGGCTTTTTTGCTGGCATTCAGCACATCCCATTGTGGAGGGTCTTCGATCCACTGAATTAACAGATACCTCCTGCCTGTCTTCACTGACTGTTTACTTACAGTATGTGATGTTTGAATTGATCACTGACCGAGTCAATTTTTGTAACTCTGTGACATCAACCAGACAAGAATGCTGGGTGATGTGAAAACTAGTTCCTATTAAAACTGTTAATCTATCATTTCTAAAATGTATTACAGTATTGTGATGTCCTAAAATTGTTTATTAGGGTTTATATATATTTTTATACATGTAACTTATCTAGCATCAAGAGCTGTTAGGTGTGTGATCGCCAGGAGGCAAAAATGTTGATCCCAGCATTACACTTCAGCCATTAACACCAGACAGAAGAATATCCTACATCATCATATGGAAGGGCGCAAATGATGGAGACACATATGGCGTGACATTTACTACTGTAAAGCTACGCCTTAGTTTGGTGTTATCTTGGCGAGAGCCAGGTTCAAATCAGCATGAAGTTTTAACATCTACTCTAGGTGTAATGGGGAAATCATTTTTTATGTATGTGTGGTTTGTCATAAAAGCGCAATTTAATGGGAATTTCTTTTAAATGACTGAGTGTATAGAATACATTTAAAGTGAAAAGGCATGAAAAAAAACTATAGGATTTCATAAAAAATGTTTTACAGAACCAACCACATGACTATCAAACTTTTATAGAATGTTTTTCTATAAAAGTTGTATTCAACTTTATAAATCTTTTTTTAAAACTTTCGTATGGGGTGTTTAGAAATGTAAAGTGTATACAGTGTGATAAAACAGTTTTATAGGACAGACCTTTAGTTGAATACATATGTTCAAGTTATCTTAATCAGCACTCTAGATACACCCGTTTAATGTCATTAGGTAAGGTCCAGTCCACCTGATTTTAATAAATGACTTCGTCATGCCCCTTTATAAATTGTTTTCAGGCAGCTGATTTAGTTGGCTGGATAAAGCTCCAGACATTAGCTAGGATATTACCCGGTAAGGGTAGTGGAGGCGGTAAAATGCTCCATATACTGTAACAAGACTTTTGTGTTGTATTTAAAATGGAAAATATACTGGACTGTGTGTATTTACTTCAGAAGAAATAAAATTACATGAATTGTGATGCCTGTACAATACTGTGTGTGTGTGTGGAAATTGTTTTACAGATCGCATTACTGTGTGTGTGTGAAGTATTTACAGATCACAGTATTATTATTATTATTATTATTATTATTATTATTATTATTATTATTTTCTTTTTAGGCGCCCTTATCCAGGGCGATTTACAATTGTTACAAGATATCACATTATTTCACATATACATTATACAGATATCACATTATTTTTTTACATACAATTACCCATTTATACAGTTGTGTTTTTACTGGAGCAATCTAGGTAAAGTACCTTGCTGAAGGGTACAGCAGCGGTGTCCCCCACCTGGGATTGAACCCACGACCCTCCGGTCAAGACAGCAATACTGTGTGTGTGTGAAGTGTTTACAGATCGCAATACTGTGTGTGTATGTAGTGTTTACAGATCGCAATACTGTGTGTGTGTGTGTGAAGTGTTTACAGATTACAATACTGTGTGTGTGAAGTGTTTACAGATTGCAATACTGTGTGTGAAGTGTTTACAGATTACAATACTGTGTGTGTGAAGTGTTTACAGATTGCAATACTGTGTGTGTGAAGTGTTTACAGATTGCAATACAGTGTGTGTGAAGTATTTTACAGTTGCAATACAGTGTGTGTGGAAGTATTTACAGATCACAATACCTGTGTGTGTAAGAATGTTTACGATTTACTGTGTGTGTGGAAGTGTTTACAGATTGCAATACTGTGTGCAAGAGTGTTTACAGATCGTAATACTGTGTAGTGAGTGTTGCTGAGATTGCAATACTGTGTGTGGAAGTGTTTACAGATTGCAATTTTTGTGTGTGAAGTATTTACAGATCTTAATACTGTGTGTGTAAAAGTGTTTACAGATGCAGTACAGTGTATGTGGAAGTGTTCTAAATACTTGTGTATGAAGTGCTTGATCAATACTGTGTGTGAAGTGTTTACAGATCGCACAATGTGTAATGAAATGTTTACAGATCACAATACTGTTGTGCTATTATTTACAGATTTATTTTGGAAGTGTTTACAGATCAAACTGTGTGTGTGTGACTTACTTACAGACGCAATAGTGAAGTGTTTACAGACCATGCATGTGCTGTGTGATCAGTGTTTACAATTGCAATACTCACGTGTGTGAAGTGCACAAGATCAAATACTGTGTTGCTGAAGTGTTCACAGATCGCAATACAGTGTGTGTGTGAAGTGTTTGAGATTTGAACTGTGAGTGTGGAAGTGTTTGGCAGAAGCAATTTTCTGTGTGAAGTGGACCACAGAGCCTCCAATACTGTGTGTGAAGTGTTTACAGATCGCAATACTGTGTGTGTGAAGTGTTTACAGATCGCAATACTGTGTGTGAAGTGTTTACAGATCATGAATACTGTGTGTGTTTTACAGATCGCAATACTGTGTGAAGCGTTTACAGATCGCATTTACAGATGAACAGTTTACTCGCAATATTGTGGGAAGTATTTACAGATCGCAGTACTGTGTGTGTGGAAATGTTTACAGATCGCAATACTGTGTGTGTGAAGTGTTTACACATCGCAATAGTGTGTGAAGTGTTTACAGATCGCAATTATTATTATTATTTGTTTATTTTAGCAGACGCCTTTATCCAAGGCGACTTACAGAGACTAGGGGGTGTGAACTATGCATCAGCTGCAGAGTCACTTACACCACGCTCACCAAAGACGGAGCACAAGGAGGTTAAGTGACTTGCCAGTGTCACACAGTGAGTCAGTGGTTGAGGTGGGATTTGAACCGGGGACCTCCTGTTATATAGTTCCTTTTTAATTCACTGGACCACACAGCCCAATACTGTGTGTGTGAAGTGTCGAAAGATTACAATACTGTGTGTGAAGTATTTACAGATCACAATACTGTGTGTGTGAAGTGTTTACAGATCGCAATACTGTGTGAAGTGTTTACAGATTGCAATACTGTGTGTGAGAAGTATTTACAGATCACAGTACTCTGTGTGTGAAGTGTTTACAGATCGCAATACAGTGTGTGTGTGTGTGAAGTGTTTACAGATCAGAATCGCACAGTGTGTGAAGTGTTTACAGATCGCAATACAGTGTGTGTGTGAAGTGTTGCCAGATCGTAATACAGTGTGTGTGTGAAGTGTTTACAGATCTAACAGTGTGTGAGTGTTTACAGACTGGGCCACTGTGTGTGAAGTGTTTACAGATCGCAATACTGTGTGAAGTGTTTACAGATTGCAATACTGTGTGTGAAGTGTTTACAGATCGCAATACTGTGTGAAGTGTTTACAGATCGCAATACTGTGTGTGTGTGTGTGTGAAGTGTTTACAGATCGCAATATTGTGTGAAGTATTTACAGATCGCAATACTGTGTGTGTGAAGTTCAAGCAAAGTGTTACACTCATAAAATGTGTTGTGCCTGGCAATTACATATAGCATGTCCCGCTATAGCAATGTAACCGAATTAA
>CM072681.1:26799342-26862148 GCA_036884735.1 Huso huso
CGCAATACGCATTTGTACAAATAAGGTAATAATAAAATTTTCACGATGTGTTTGAAGTAACCTAGTATCCTGTATCAATTGTTATTTATAACTCTAAGCTCATGCATGGTGGTAGAATCCATTTATCATAAATATTGTCATTGTAGAGTTGATAGTAGATGTCACTACCGCTTTGTAATCAGAGTGATGATTGTATATAGTTGTATATAGTTTTGTGACGATGTAAAAATTTGTTTATACGTTGAGATATATATATATATATATATATATATATATATATATATATATATATATATATATACAGTGCCTATAGAAAGTCTACACCCCTTGAACTTTTTCACATTTTGTTGTGTCAGTGCCTCAGAGTTCAAGGCGCATTTAAACACAGATTTTTTTCCTACTCATCTACACACACCATACTCCACACTGTTAAGGGGAAAAAGTTTTTATTGAGAAAAATATATATTAAAAATAATAAAACTGATTGGGTAAGTCTCCACCCTCCTGAGTTAATACTTGCGGAAGCACCTTTGGCAGCAATTACAGCTGTGAGTCTGTTGGGTTAGGTCTCTACCAACTTTGCTCACCTAGATTTGGCAATATCGACCATTCTTCTTACAAACTGTTCAAGCTCTGTCAAGTTCCTTGGGGAGCAAGTTACTGGACAGCAATCTTCAAGTCATGCCAAATTCTTGATTGGATTTAGGTCAGGGCTCTGACTGGGCCACTCAAGGACATTACCTTGTCTTCTTAGCCACCCAGTGTAGCTTTGGCTGTGTGCTTTGGGGTCGCTGTCATGCTGAAAGGTAAACCGTCCCAGTCAGCTTGCAGAGGGCAGCAGTTTTCCTCAAGGACCTCTGTACTTTGCTCCATTCTTTTTCCCTTCTATCCTGACAAGTGCCCCAGTCCCCACAATGAGAAACATCCCCATAACATGATGCTACCACCACCATGCTCACAGTAGGGATGGTGTTCTTGGGTGATGCGCTGTGTTGAGTTTACAGCGCCTAAACATAACGCTGCATTTAGGCTAAAGTTCCATTTTAGTTTTGTCAGACCACAAAACTTTTGCCAATGGCTACAGGATCTCCTGGGAGTGTTTTTTTTTGCATACTTCAAAACAGGATTCAAGGTGGGCTTTCTTGAGTAATGGCTTCCTTCTTGCCACCCCACCATACACAGGCCAGATTTGTGGAGTGTTGGGATATTGTTGTCATACGCATACTTTCACCAGTTCGTAATATAAACCCTGTAGTTCTGCCAAAGTTGCCATTGGCCTCTTTGGTAGCCTCTCTCTGATCAGTCTCTGTGCTCGGTCATCCAGTTTGGAGGATGGCCTGATCTAGGTAGGGTCTTGGTGGTGCCATACACCTTCCACTTCTTAATAATCGTCTTGACTGTGCCCAAGGGATATTCAAGGCCTTTTGATATTTTTATACCCATCCCCGATCTGTGCCTTTCAACAACTTTGTCCCGGAGTTTTTTTTGAAAGCGCCTTGGTGCTCATGGTTGAGTTCTCGCACCACCCAGCAGAGGGAACCTACAGAACTGCTGAATTTATCCTGAAATCATGTGAATCACTACAATTTAACACAGGTGGAGGCCACTTAACTTGGTGTGTGTGACTTTGAAGGTGATTGGTTACACCTGAGCTAATTTAGATTGGTTATTACAAGGGTGGACACTTATCCAACCAAGCTATTTCAGTTTTTATTTTAATTAATTTTCACAAATTTCTAGAATATTTTTTTTCACTTGGACATTGTGGGGTAGGATGAGATAAATAAAAAAAAAAAACTATTTTTAATGCATTTTAATTCCAGACTATAAGGCAACAAAAGGTGAACATTTTGAAAGGTAGAGACTTATAGTAGCACTGGTATGTACTGTATATATATATATATATATATATATATATATATATATATATATATATATATATATATATATATATAGGCTGCCTCGCTAAAAACTCAGCTAGGCACATTTTGAAAATAATAAAAAGTATAAAATATATAAAAATAATAATAATAATAATAATGTGCCCACTACATTTTTTAGAGTGGCATATAAATATTATTTTTTTTTTTATTTGCCACTCTTCAGAATATTATTAGGATCTTAGGCTGTATATAAATTTGACATGCCACGGGTATTGAAACATTGCGCCTAAACAGACATGTTCGCCTCGTTCTCATTGGTCAGTTTCCCTAGTTACGCCGCATGTATTTCCAGAATTGATACAACATTCATTTATGATCCGACCTGTGAGTTCGGATCCCATCCCATTTTTCTGTTCTGTTAGTGCAACCAGCCCTGAGCAGCGGGTAGTCCCGATATTATTTAGGGTGGACGGTTCGTAATTGTACATACTAAAGATGAAACGAAGAAACTAATTGTAACATTACTTTTGAAATGTTTAGTGATTGTATTTTATATTAATATTGTTTTTTTTGCTGACAGACCTGTGCAATGTGATGTTTAGCTGCGATATTGCTTACAAATCTGTGTTTTTATTGTGCAATGGCAACGCCTTCACCCTCCCCGATATAAGGATTCATAGCTGTTAGTTTTAGTACTTTACATGTATTGTATTTGATGCCATGAGCTAGAAGAATTGGAGGTAATTTATTTATAAATTCACTGTTTGACAAATGGTAATTTAAATCAAACAAAAACGTTATTTTCTTAATAAGTTTTGTTAGAGAAAACAAATCCAATGAAGTACTGTTTAAAATGTTTTTTATTTTATTGTTTTTGGCATCTTTAAACAGCTTGTTCAATGGTAACAACACACTGGATACTGAAGTAAATGGCAGCTACATTCCAGCATAATGTGACAGCTACTGCTCAACCTTGACCTCTGTACACCAGGAAGCACTTTAAAGTATATTATTGCATTTAAAGCAACATTGTTCATGTTTGCTGATTATATATGATAAGTGTATTGGTCTGGTTATCAAACAAACAACAAAAATAACCCTTGCATGTTTTTGCCCCGCCCTGCGTACCTCCGACATCATAGACAATCCATGTTTTCCAAGAGCAAACAGATTCCTAAGGTTCATGACGAGAAAGAGTTTAACTGAGTATCCTTTTCGATACGTTTGCTTGAACTTACAGCAGTATGGATGAAATAGACTGAATGGCCTTGCCCCTGCTATATTATTATTATTATTATTTATTTTCTTAGCAGACGCTCCTTATCCAGGGCGACTTACAATCGCAAGCAACACAAATATACTATGCTATAACAAGTCATAACAAGCAAGAACATAATAATTTTTCAAGTGTGACAAACCACAATTCAATAATACAGCAGATAATAGTGAAAGTTACATCAGGATATGATTAAATAGTGATAGTTACATCAGGATATGATTAAGCACAAATACTACAGGTTAAACATCATAAGATTACAGTATTCTGAAGCATAGGATTAAAAATGTGGTAAAACAGGGGGTGATAAGCAAAAATAAAGCATATTTAAAATGAAGGGTGATAGTGTCCCAGGACACAACAGAGGAGTTCTACAGGTGCTGTTTGAAGAGGTGAGTCTTAAGGAGGCGTTGAATGGTCAGGACTGGGCAGTCCTGACATCTGTGAAGGTCGTTCCAATTAATTTTTACAGCAGGGAGAAGGCGAGCGGGGCTCGGGAGGTGGGAGCGAGCGGAGGTAGAGCCAGTCTTCAGTGCAGGCGGAGCGGGAGAGGTCGAAAGTGGGGGTGTAGGAGAGATGAGGGTCTGAGGTAGTTGGTGCAGTCTGGTCAAGGTATCTGTAGTTAGTACAAGAGTCTTGAACTGGATGCGAAGCAGATCGAGCCAGTGGGAGGAGCGGAGTAGTGGGAGGCGGGCGGCGAGGCAGAGAGAACACCAGGCGGCAGCAGAGTTCTGATGAGTTGGAGCGGACGGGTATGGACGAGGGAGGCCAGCCAGAGTGGGAGCAGTAGTCTAGGCGGGAGAGTACCAGGCCCAACGCCAGGAGCCAGCATAGTTGGTGAGGAAGGGTTTGGATTCTTCGGATGTTGCTCAGGAAGAATCGGCAAGCGTGCCAGAGTGAGATGTGCTGGGAATAAGAGAGGCAGGGCCCAGGGTGACCCAAGGTTCTTAGCGGAGGAAGAGGAGAGAGGTGGTAGATTCCAGAGGAACAGAGATAGAGAGATCAGAGGAGGGGGAGGAGGAGGAAAGAAAAGGAGGTCAGATTTAGAGGAGTTTGAGGTGATGCGAAAAGTATCCAGGAAATAGCAGACAGACAGGTAGAGATACGGGAAGGGAGATGGTGGAGTCAGAGGTGGGGAAGGAGAAATCTGAGCATCATCAGTATAGAAATGGTATGAGAAACCATAGGGGATGCGGGAGCAGAGGGGCCCAGGAGCGGGTGTAGAGAGAGAACAGGAGAGACTCCAAGACTGCCCCGGGGACTCAGTTAAGAGAGGGTGAGGTGGAGGTTGCTCCACCAGGTTACCTGTAAGTGTGGTTGGAGAGGTAGGAGGAGAACCAGGGCCAGAGCAGTGCCAGAGATCCCCAGGTCAGCAAGAGATGATAGTAGAATAGGAGTGATCAACAGTGTCAAAGGCAGCAGAGAGGTCGAGGAGAATTAGGACAGAGGAGAGAGAGGCAGCTCGGGCACACTTAAGGGAGTTGGTGATAGACAGGAGGGGCGGTTTCCAGTGGAGTGAGCAGAGCGGAAGCCAGATTGGAGAGGGTCAAGCAGAGAGTGGTTGGACAGAAAGCAGAGTTGGCGGTGTACAGTCCGCTCGAGGGTTTTGGAGAGGAAGGGTAGGGGGAGGGAGACAGGACGGTAGCTCTGGGTGTGGGGTCGAGGGTAGGTTTTTTTGAGGAGGGGAGTGATAGAGGTTTTTGAAGGCAGAGGAAAGATGCCAGAAAGTAGAGGTGTTGAGGAGGAGTGAGATGAAGGGAGTATACAGTGCAAGCTTGAAAGAGGTGAGTGGGGAGGGGGTCCAAGGCATGGGTTTGTGACCCTGGAGCAGGGGAGGAGAGGTCAGAGTCTGAGAGGGGCAAGAAGGTGGGAGAGGAGGGCGAGTTAGTAGGGGACATGTAGTGGGTGTAGGGGTTAAGCAGGAGGGGGTGGGGAGGGAGAGGTGTTAAAGAGTTTGCGGATATCTGAGATTTAGAAGAGAAGAAGGAGGCAAAGTCGTCAGGGGAGATAGAGGAGGGGGGGTTTAGAGGGAGGAGAAGGTAGAGAATAGTTGCTGGTTGTTAGTGGAGGCTTCGATTACAGATTGGAAATAAGCACATTTAGCAGAGGAGAGTAGAGGAGAAGGAGGAGAGGAGTGTAAAGGTCTAGGCAGGGGAGTTTGGTTCTCTTCCATTTCTTTTCAGCAGATCGCAGTGTGATTCTTGCCCAGCCGGAGCACAGAGGAGAGCCAGGGATGGGGAGGGAGGCGAGCAGGTCGGGGAGGTGAGGGGACAGAGGGAGTCGAGGGAGGAGGTGAGGAGGAGAAGAGGGTGGAGGTAGCAGAGTCTACGGGAGAGTTGTGAAAGGAGTCGATAGGAGTGGGAGGTGAGAGAGAGCAGTGGAGGCAAGGACAGAGGGGGAGAGAGAGCGGAGGTTATGGCGAGGTGACAGTGGGGGTAGGAGGAGCAGGGAGAGGGGGAGAGAGAGAAAAAGAGATGAAATAGTGATCAGAGAGGTCCAGGGGGTGACAGAGAGGTTGGAGGGGCAGCAGGCCCTGGAGAAGGTGAGGTCCAGTTGACGGGCCAGCTTTGTGGGTAGGAGGGACGCAGAGAGACAGAAGTCGAAGGAGGAAGGAGAGGGAGGAACTAAGAGTGGCTGGGGTTGGAGATGGATGTTGAAGTCACCCAACAGGACAGTCGGGGTGGTGGACAGAGAGGAGGGAGGAGAGTAGATAATGAAAGTTCATCCAGAAAGTGAGTGAGAGGCCCAGGGGGCGTGCAGAACAATGAGCAGGAGTTGGACAGGGAGAGGTTATTGGACTGCATGAAATTCAAAGGTACCGACAGAGAGGAGGTGAGATCGGAGGGGACAGAAAGAGTAAGGAGGAGAGAGGAGACCTGCCCCACCTCCCCCGCTCCAGTGAGACGCTGGGGTATGGGACAGGACGTAGAGGAGAGTGACACAGGGGCAGCAGGAGTAACAGTGTTATCAGGGGACAGCCAGGTTTCAGTAAGAGCAAGGGAAATGAGCGAGAGGTGGGAGGGGTAAAGGCAGAGATGAAATCAGCTTTGTTAGCAGCAGAAGAGTGACAGTTCCAGAGTGCACCAGAGAGTGTGCGGAGGGGAGAGGCAGATAAATGAGGTTAGAGGGCTGACAGAGCAGCAGCGGAGGAGGGCAGAGGACGAGGACGGGAGGACAGGAACAGGGATGTGGAGAGACAGTCATAGCAGAACAAGCAAGACAAAAGGCACAGTAGGAGCAGGGTGGAGAATACAGACCTGACTAGTAGATGGCTTCTTCCAGAGCGCTGTTAGGTTCGGGATCTATTTGACCAGAAACCAAAGGCACCTCCCTTGGACCCCACAGCCAGACCCCGGCTCTCACAGGTTTTCAAGTTTGCTGGCTTGCTGGCGCAGAAATAGGCTGCTTAATATAGAAAAACAACCGCGTGGAAACCAATCAGATAGCAAAATCAACTTCTATTGAATTAAACCACTCACCCGGTACTCAATCACACACCAACTCAGCTAATTCAAACACCAATTCACACAAAGTTACCAAATGTAGTTAATTTAAAATTACTTGAAGCAGGAACCTGCCTATCTGCCTCAGTCCCTGGTTCCTGTAGACTGTCCACAGAGACATGTCCCAGGAGGAAATGTTATAGCATTTCGATAGATCAGGCCATAGGAGTGATTGGCAAACTCTACTTAAAGTAAAGCCTCTCATAGTGGCATCATACAGTGTCAGCAGTCCCGATCATCTTAGCACTAATATCAGTAATCTTACCAGTCCTAGCAGTGTCAGCACCAGTCTTTCCAGTCCAGCAGTGTCAGCACCAGTCTTACCAGTCCCAGCAGTGTCAGCACCAGTCTTACCAGTCCCAGCAGTAGCAGCACCAGTCTTACTCAGCCCAGTTGTAGCATCAGTGTCACCAGTCTCAGCATTAATTTCAGTAGCAGGAATCAAACGCATGTCTCAATGGAGGTATAAACCATCTAATATTCATATTTATAAGTTCTATTCTTCTTGTCCTTTTAATGTCACATATTTAACAGTGTGAATAGAGCCATTTTAGGTTGGTGTTGTTTTGCTGGGAGATTTGTTTAAAAATATGTGTCATGAAATTTCAAACATCATCCAAGGTGGTCACTGGGAAAAAAGAGTTAGTGACTTATAGTTTTGCAGTTTGCATTAATAGTCTCCAGACTTCATGAACAGGATATGCATGCTCTTTTAGACAAAATTAGATTTTTGCCTTCAGTAAAAATCTAAATATATATATACAGTGCCGTGAACAAGTATTTGCCCCTGTCTGATTTTTCTGCATTTTTGCAACATTTTTCAAGGAATATTTGGTCAGATTTTTGTGGTTGTGTAGTATATAGAGGGAGTCTAAAAGAAAAATGACACCAAAGTTCGTGCTTCTTTCATTTGTTTTGTGTGCAAGGTAATCAAACATGCACCCTGTGTGAAAAAGTTATTGCCCCCTAGTTAACTCAACCCAATTAAAGGGATAATTAGGTCAGCTGTTTGAGTACTTTGGTTAACAACCAGGCCTGATTTGGGCCAGCCCTGCCCAATATTATAAATCTGACTAACTTGGCCCTTACCATCAGAGTGAAGTTGTCAGCAACAGGTTCTAGAGACATCGTTACCTAACAAAGAAATTCTGAAGACCGGAAAAAGTTGTTGATGCCTATCAGTCTGAAAGGCCATAGTTATTTCTAGGCTCTGGGGCTCCACCGAACCACAGTCAGAGCCATATATTATCCAAATGGAGAAAGTTTGGGACAGTAGTAGTGAATCTTCCCAGGAGTAGCCATCCTGCCAAAATCTCTCCAAGAGCAAGGCGTAAAATCAACTATCAAATGAACCACACAACGTTAACAATAAATAAACTAACAGGCTCACTGACCAAGTTTGGGGAACCTCAACACGCTATACCTCGTGTTGAAAACTAAAATGATACACTCCGCATGGTGGTGGTAGGGTCAAACACATCCTTCCTGTGTGCTACACGGTTATAAAGTCTCTCCACGTTCCAGCTCCAGTCTTACGGTGTCCATATTAGCAGCTCCATCGTCATTTCTCCGTCTCAGCGTCAGTTATCAGGAATTTCTTTGTCATGGATCTTTGTGTACACAGGGAATCAAATGCTTAAAAATTCAACAGAAGTCTCACATAACAGATTATAAAACCATTCATTTTACAGTTGCTGTACATCATACAGCAATGACTATTTTGGTAACATATGTTTGATTTTTTCATGTGCCCATGTGTGTAAAAACAATCCGGGTGCAGTAAGTTTTATCAGATGGTTGTTTAATTTTAAATATTTGATTTTGCAGCGCATGTAACTGCAACGCCATTTTTAGGTGGCAGGACTAACAACAGGACCATATCAATCCCTTAGAATGATTAATCATTCAACTCACGCTTCCATCCATATTTGCAGTTTTCCCGACAACGCATTATCAATGCATGATTCCAAATGAACACATTCGTTTGATGGGGCTTAATGTAGTGACTAATATCACCTCACAGATCATTATAACTCACAGTGATACTTTCAAAGTTATGCTTTTAAGACTATTCTCCAGTAAGGCAAATTAGTTGGGGAAATGTATTACGCTTTTATTCCAATGTTAAAGAAAAAGTTCAAAATAAACTTGCGTTGGCGGGAATCGAACCGGGTCAACTGCTTGAAGGCAGCTATACTCACCACTATACCACCAACGCCTCCGTTCCCAAAATCAC
Source organism: Huso huso (assembly GCA_036884735.1). NCBI lineage: Eukaryota > Metazoa > Chordata > Actinopteri > Acipenseriformes > Acipenseridae > Huso > Huso huso. Next base: position 26,808,241 of record CM072681.1, read on the forward strand.
CTTCAAAGATTTAATTAAGCCACTGTAATGTTGGCTGCTGGGACAGGTCTCGTCTTGCCTGTACTCGATAGGCGTTAATACAGCGACTGGTGTTTGTAGGAGATTTTTATGGTGTTTATAGATTGATTATTTCTGTAATTATTATTTCATAGACAGCAGGCTGGTGTGCATCATGCCCGTACTAACACGACGAAGCAATTATTGTATTCTATTTTCTTTCAAAAAGGTGCATGCCATGAAGATGGTGTGTGAAAAAGAACAAGCTTCTCTGCCGTGTGAGGATTTCACCTGCCGTGACCCGGATTCGAACCGGGGTTGTTGCAAACCACAACGCAAAGTACTAACCACTATACGATCACGGCGAACCACCGAGAAGCTTGTGTTGGTTTTGTCAGCTGGGCACTCCGTACACACACGGCAGAACAATTGCAGCAGGTCGCTGCTATGTGTTTTGTTTTATTGTTTTAATTAGGCTACTTTCATTTTAGAACGTCCCCTTATCTTCGTTTCTTTCCCTGCGCCAATCAGAGGATGATTCCCCTTTACCTGGCTCATTTCAAAGGCTGGTTTTAAAGACAAGGGGGAGCGGAATAGGAAGCAGGATGTAAGGGAACGGGAGGCTCTCGTGACGGCGGCGGTATGGCTGGTCGGCAGCCTGTGCTATGGCGGTGTGTTTACAATGATTATGTGTGTGGTGTCCGAGTAGCGGCAGTAGTATTGAAGTGTAGCAGGTCTTTATATACAGATAGCGAAATTTATGTTATTTTCACTACGCCACCGTGTGTTTATTGAGGACAAGGACCTAGTGGTTTTCCCAGACAAACTCTTTTATCCAGGAAAATCAGGCAATCATACTCCAAAAATAATCTTTACAAGTTTTAATTAATAATTGTTTTCAAAAATCTCAAGCATTAACAATAATGTAAACAATATGACAATTCCACTTTCAGTTCACCATCTAACAATTGTCTAGTAGATACATATAGAGATGATACAATAAAACAAACTCTTAATCTATCAGTTTCTTATAGTGAAGTTAATTCAACTAGTTACCACAAATTATAGTATTGCAGTTTATATCAAATACTTGGATCTATCAGTTTCTTATAGTAAGGTTAATTAACCAGTTCAGCAAATCTGTTCTTTTTGTGATACATACAAAGTAGATAACAACGTCAGCAATTGAATGGTCTCGTTACAATCTAGATTACATTTGTAAAGTACACAGTACCAATTTCCCAATCTATTTAAAATGAATATATAAAACAGCTGCGTGCTCGCAAGAATAAAATAAAGTATAACAAATAAAACAAGATTCCTTGCTGCAGGAACGGGACAACTATCAAAATGAACCACACAACGTTAACAATAAATAAACTAACAGGCTCACTGACCGGGGAACCTCAACACGCTATACCTCGTGTTGGAAATGATACACTCACGGGTCAAACACATCCTTCCTGGTGTGCTACACGAAGTTATAAAGTCTCTCCACGTTCCAGCTCCAGTCTTACGGTGTCCATATTAGCACATCGTCATTTCTCACGTCTCAGCGTCAGTTATCAGGAATTTCTTTGTCATGGATCTTTGTGTACACAGGGAATCAAATGCTTAAAAATTCAACAGAAGTCTCACATAACAGATTATAAAACCATTCATTTTACAGTTGCTGTACATCATACAGCAATGACTATTTTGGTAACATATGTTTGATTTTTTTTTCATGTGCCCATGTGTGTCTAAAACAATTCGGCTGCAGTAAGTTTTATCAGATGGTTGTTTAATTTTAAATATTTGATTTTGCAGCGCATGTAACTGCAACGCCATTTTTAGGTGGCAGGACTAACAACAGGACCATATCAATCCTTAGAATGTGATTAATCATTCAACTCACGCTTCCATCCATATTTGCAGTTTTCCCGACAACGCCTTATCAATGCTTGATTCCAAATGAACACATTCGTTTGATGGGGCTTAATGTAGTGACTAATATCACCTCACAGATCATTATAACTCACAGTGATACTTTCAAAGTTATGCTTTTAAGACTATTCTCCAGTAAGGCAAATTAGTTGGGGAATGTATTACGCTTTATTCCAATGTTAAAAGAAAAAGTTCGAAATAGACTTGCGTTGGCCGGGAATCGAACCCGGGTCAACTGCTTGGAAGGCAGCTATACTCACCACTATACCACCAACGCCTCCGTTCCCAAAAATCACCTTCAAAGATTTAATTAAGCCACTGTAATGTTGGCTGCTGGGACAGGTCTCGTCTTGCCTGTACTCGATAGGCGTTAATACAGCGACTGGTGTTTGTAGGAGATTTTTATGGTGTTTATAGATTGATTATTTCTGTAATTATTATTTCATAGACAGCAGGCTGGTGTGCATCATGCCTGTACTAACACGACGAAGCAATTATTGTATTCTATTTTCTTTCAAAAAGGTGCATGCCATGAAGATGGTGTGTGAAAAAAAAAAGAACAAGCTTCTCTGCCGTGAGGATTTCACCTGCCGTGACCCGGATTCGAACCGGGGTTGTTGCGGCCACAACGCAAAGTACTAACCACTATACGATCACGGCGAACTACCGAGAAGCTTGTGTTGGTTTTGTCAACTGGGCACTCCGTGCTACACACACGGTAGAACAATTGCAGCAGGTCGCTGCTATGTGTTTTGTTTTATTGTTTTAATTAGGCTACTTTCATTTTTAGAACGCCCCTTATCTTTCGTTTCTTCCCTGCGCCAATCAGAGGATGATTCCCCTTTGCCTGGCTCATTTCAAAGGCTGGTTTTAAAGACAAGGGGAGCGGAATAGGAAGCAAGATGTAAGGGAACGGGAGGCTCGTGACGGCGGCGGTATGGCTGGTCGGCAGCCTGTGCTATGGCGGTGTGTTTACAATGATTATGTGTGTGGTGTCCGAGTAGCGGCAGTAGTATTGAAGTGTAGCAGGTCTTTATATACAGATAGCGAAATTTATGTTATTTTCACTACGCCGTGTGTGTTTTATTGAGGACAAGGACCTCGAGTGGTTGGTTCCGCACAAACTCTTTTATCCAGGAAAATCAGGCAATCATACTCCAAAATAATCTTTACAAGTTTTAATTAATAATTGTTTTCAAAATCTCAAGCACATTAACAATAATGTAAACAATATGACAATTCCACTTTCAGTTCACCATCTAACAATTGTCTAGTAGATACATATAGAGATGATACAATAAAACAAACTCTTAATCTATCAGTTTCTTATAGTGAAGTTAATTCAACTAGTTACCACAAATTATAGTATTGCAGTTTATATCAAATACTTGGATCTATCAGTTTCTTATAGTAAGGTTAATTAACCAGTTCAGCAAATCTGTTCTTTTTGTGATACATACAAAGTAGATAACAACGTCAGCAATTGAATGGTCGTTACAATCTAGATTACATTTGTAAAGTACACAGTACCAATTTCCCCCAATCTATTTAAAATGAATATATAAAACAGCTGCGTGCTCGCAAGAATAAAATAAAGTATAACAAATAAAACAAGATTCCTTGCTGCAGGAACGGGACAACTATCAAATGAACCACACAACGTTAACAATAAATAAACTAACAGGCTCACTGACCGGGAACCTCAACACGCTTATACCTCGTGTTGGAAATGATACACTCACGGTCAAACACATCCTTCCTGGTGTGCTACACGAAATTATAAAGTCTCTCCACGTTCCAGCTCCAGTCTTACGGTGTCCATATTAGCACATCGTCATTTCTCACGTCTCAGCGTCAGTTATCAGGAATTTCTTTGTCATGGATCTTTGTGTACACAGGGATCAAATGCTTAAAAATTCAACAGAAGTCTCACATAACAGGTTATAAAACCATTCATTTTACAGTTGCTGTACATCATACAGCAATGACTATTTTGGTAACATATGTTTGATTTTTTCATGTGCCCATGTGTGTCTAAAACAATCCGGCTGCAGTAAGTTTTATCAGATGGTTGTTTAATTTTAAATATTTGATTTTGCAGCGCATGTAACTGCAACGCCATTTTTAGGTGGCAGGACTAACAACAGGACCATATCAATCCTTAGAATGTGATTAATCATTCAACTCACGCTTCCATCCATATTTGCAGTTTTCCCGACAACGCCTTATCAATGCATGATTCCAAATGAACACATTCGTTTGATGGGGCTTAATGTAGTGACTAATATCACCTCACAGATCATTATAACTCACAGTGATACTTTCAAAGTTATGCTTTTAAGACTATTCTCCAGTAAGGCAAATTAGTTGGGGAATGTATTACGCTTTATTCCAATGTTAAAAGAAAAAGTTCAAAATAGACTTGCGTTGGCTGGGAATCGAACCCGGGTCAACTGCTTGGAAGGCAGCTATGCTCACCACTATACCACCAACGCCTCCGTTCCCAAAATCACCTTCAAAGATTTAATTAAGCCACTGTAATGTTGGCTGCTGGGACAGGTCTCGTCTTGCCTGTACTCGATAGGCGTTAATACAGCGACTGGTGTTTGTAGGAGATTTTTATGGTGTTTATAGATTGATTATTTCTGTAATTATTATTTCATAGACAGCAGGCTGGTGTGCATCATGCCTGTACTAACACGACGAAGCAATTATTGTATTCTATTTTCTTTCAAAAAGGTGCATGCCATGAAGATGGGTGTGAAAAAAAGAACAAGCTTCTCTGCCGTGTGAGGATTTCACCTGCCGTGACCCGGATTCGAACCGGGGTTGTTGCGGCCACAACGCAAAGTACTAACCACTATACGATCACGGCGAACTACCGAGAAGCTTGTGTTGGTTTTGTCAGCTGGGCACTCCGTGCTACACACGGCAGAACAATTGCAGCAGGTCGCTGCTATGTGTTTTGGTTTATTGTTTTAATTAGGCTACTTTCATTTTAGAACGTCCCCTTATCTTTCGTTTCTTTCCCCGCGCCAATCAGAGGATGATTCCCCTTTACCTGGCTCATTTCAAAGGCTGGTTTTAAAGACAAGGGGGAGCGGAATAGGAAGCAGGATGTAAGGGAACGGGAGGCTCTCGTGACGGCGGCGGTATGGCTGGTCGGCAGCCTGTGCTATGGCGGGTGTGTTTACAATGATTATGTGTGTGGTGTCCGAGTAGCGGCAGTAGTATTGAAGTGTAGCAGGTCTTTATATACAGATAGCGAAATTTATGTTATTTTCACCACGCCACCGTGTGTTTATTGAGGACAAGGACCTCGAGTGGTTGGTTCCCAAGACAAACTCTTTTATCCAGGAAAAATCAGGCAATCATACTCCAAAAATAATCTTTACAAGTTTTAATTAATAATTGTTTTCAAAAGCACATTAACAATAATGTAAACAATATGACAATTCCACTTTCAGTTCACCATCTAACAATTGTCTAGTAGATACATATAGAGATGATACAATAAAACAAACTCTTAATCTATCAGTTTCTTATAGTGAAGTTAATTCAACTAGTTACCACAAATTATAGTATTGCAGTTTATATCAAATACTTGATCTATCAGTTTTTTATAGTAAGGTTAATTAACCAGTTCAGCAAATCTGTTCTTTTGTGATACATACAAAGTAGATAACAACGTCAGCAATTGAATGGTCTCGTTACAATCTAGATTACATTTGTAAAGTACACAGTACCAATTTCCCCCAATCTATTTAAAATGAATATATAAAACAGCTGCGTGCTCGCAAGAATAAAATAAAGTATAACAAATAAAACAAGATTCCTTGCTGCAGGAACGGGACAACTATCAAATGAACCACACAACGTTAACAATAAATAAACTAACAGGCTCACTGACTGGGAACCTCAACACGCTATACCTCGTGTTGGAAATGATACACTCACGGTCAAACACATCCTTCCTGGTGTGCTACACGAAATTATAAAGTCTCTCCACGTTCCAGCTCCAGTCTTACGGTGTCCATATTAGCACATCGTCATTTCTCACGTCTCAGCGTCAGTTATCAGGAATTTCTTTGTCATGGATCTTTGTGTACACAGGGAATCAAATGCTTAAAAATTCAACAGAAGTCTCACATAACAGATTATAAAACCATTCATTTTACAGTTGCTGTACATCATACAGCAATGACTATTTTGGTAACATATGTTTGATTTTTTTCAATGGCCCATGTGTGTCTAAAACAATCCGGCTGCAGTAAGTTTTATCAGATGGTTGTTTAATTTTAAATATTTGATTTTGCAGCGCATGTAACTGCAACGCCATTTTTAGGTGGCAGGACTAACAACAGGACCATATCAATCCTTAGAATGTGATTAATCATTCAACTCACGCTTCCATCCATATTTGCAGTTTTCCGACAACGCCTTTATCAATGCATGATTCCAAATGAACACATTCGTTTGATGGGGCTTAATGTAGTGACTAATATCACCTCACAGATCATTATAACTCACAGTGATACTTTCAAAGTTATGCTTTTAAGACTATTCTCCAGTAAAGCAAATTAGTTGGGAATGTATTACGCTTTATTCCAATGTTAAAAGAAAAAAGTTCGAAATAGACTTGCGTTGGGGGGAATCGAACCCGGGTCAACTGCTTGGAAGGCAGCTATGCTCACCACTATACCACCAACGCCTCCGTTCCCAAAATCACCTTCAAAGATTTAATTAAGCCACTGTAATGTTGGCTGCTGGGACAGGTCTCGTCTTGCCTGTACTCGATAGGGCGTTAATACAGCGACTGGTGTTTGTAGGAGATTTTTATGGTGTTTATAGATTGATTATTTCTGTAATTATTATTTCATAGACAGCAGGCTGGTGTGCATCATGCCTGTACTAACACGACGAAGCAATTATTGTATTCTATTTTCTTTCAAAAAGGTGCATGCCATGAAGATGGTGTGTGAAAAAAAAGAACAAGCTTCTCTGCCGTGTGAGGATTTCACCTGCCGTGACCCGGATTCGAACCGGGGTTGTTGCGGCCACAACGCAAAGTACTAACCACTATACGATCACGGCGAACTACCGAGAAGCTTGTGTTGGTTTTGTCAGCTGGGCACTCCGTGCTACACACACGGCAGAACAATTGCAGCAGGTCGCTGCTATGTGTTTTGTTTTATTGTTTTAATTAGGCTACTTTCATTTTAGAACGTCCCCTTATCTTTCGTTTCTTTCCCGCGCCAATCAGAGGATGATTCCCTTTACCTGGCTCATTTCAAAGGCTGGTTTTAAAGACAAGGGGAGCGGAATAGGAAGCAGGATGTAAGGAACGGGAGGCTCTCGTGACGGCGGCGGTATGGCTGGTCGGCAGCCTGTGCTATGGCGGTGTGTTTACAATGATTATGTGTGTGGTGTCCGAGTAGCGGCAGTAGTATTGAAGTGTAGCAGGTCTTTATATACAGATAGCGAAATTTATGTTATTTTCACTACGCCACCGTGTGTTTATTGAGGACAAGGACCTCGAGTGGTTGGTTCCCGCACAAACTCTTTTATCCAGGAAAATCAGGCAATCATACTCCAAAAAATAATCTTTACAAGTTTTAATTAATAATTGTTTTCAAAATCTCAAGCACATTAACAATAATGTAAACAATATGACAATTCCACTTTCAGTTCACCATCTAACAATTGTCTAGTAGATACATATAGAGATGATACAATAAAACAAACTCTTAATCTATCAGTTTCTTATAGTGAAGTTAATTCAACTAGTTACCACAAATTATAGTATTGCAGTTTATATCAAATACTTGGATCTATCAGTTTCTTATAGTAAGGTTAATTAACCAGTTCAGCAAATCTGTTCTTTTTGTGATACATACAAAGTAGATAACAACGTCAGCAATTGAATGGTCTCGTTACAATCTAGATTACATTTGTAAAGTACACAGTACCAATTTCCCCCAATCTATTTAAAATGAATATATAAAACAGCTGCGTGCTCGCAAGAATAAAATAAAGTATAACAAATAAAACAAGATTCCTTGCTGCAGGAACGGGACAACTATCAAATGAACCACACAACGTTAACAATAAATAAACTAACAGGCTCACTGACCGGGGAACCTCAACACGCTATACCTCGTGTTGGAAATGATACACCACGGTCAAACACATCCTTCCTGGTGTGCTACACGAAATTATAAAGTCTCTCCACGTTCCAGCTCCAGTCTTACGGTGTCCATATTAGCACATCGTCATTTCTCACGTCAGCGTCAGTTATCAGGAATTTCTTTGTCATGGATCTTTGTGTACACAGGGAATCAAATGCTTAAAAATTCAACAGAAGTCTCACATAACAGATTATAAAACCATTCATTTTACAGTTGCTGTACATCATACAGCAATGACTATTTTGGTAACATATGTTTGATTTTTTTTCATGGGCACATGTGTGTCTAAAACAATCCGGCTGCAGTAAGTTTTATCAGATGGTTGTTTAATTTTAAATATTTGATTTTGCAGCGCATGTAACTGCAACGCCATTTTTAGGTGGCAGGACTAACAACAGGACCATATCAATCCTTAGAATGTGATTAATCATTCAACTCACGCTTCCATCCATATTTGCAGTTTTCCCGACAACGCCTTATCAATGCATGATTCCAAATGAACACATTCGTTTGATGGGGCTTAATGTAGTGACTAATATCACCTCACAGATCATTATAACTCACAGTGATACTTTCAAAGTTATGCTTTTAAGACTATTCTCCAGTAAGGCAAATTAGTTGGGGAATGTATTACGCTTTATTCCAATGTTAAAAGAAAAAGTTCGAAATAGACTTGCGTTGGCCGGGAATCGAACCCGGGTCAACTGCTTGGAAGGCAGCTATGCTCACCACTATACCACCAACGCCTCCGTTCCCAAAAACACCTTCAAAGATTTAATTAAGCCACTGTAATGTTGGCTGCTGGGACAGGTCTCGTCTTGCCTGTACTCGATAGGCGTTAATACAGCGACTGGTGTTTGTAGGAGATTTTTATGGTGTTTATAGATTGATTATTTCTGTAATTATTATTTCATAGACAGCAGGCTGGTGTGCATCATGCCTGTACTAACACGACAAAGCAATTATTGTATTCTATTTTCTTTCAAAAGGTGCATGCCATGAAGATGGTGTGTGAAAAAAAAAGAACAAGCTTCTCTGCCGTGTGAGGATTTCACCTGCCGTGACCCGGATTCGAACCGGGGTTGTTGCGGCCACAACGCAAAGTACTAACCACTATACGATCACGGCGAACTACCGAGAAGCTTGTGTTGGTTTTGTCAGCTGGGCACCCCGTGCTACACACACGGCAGAACAATTGCAGCAGGTCGCTGCTATGTGTTTTGTTTTATTGTTTTAATTAGGCTACTTTCATTTTTAGAACGTCCCCTTATCTTTCGTTTCTTTCCCTGCGCCAATCAGAGGATGATTCCCCTTTACCTGGCTCATTTCAAAGGCTGGTTTTAAAGACAAGGGGGAGCGGAATAGGAAGCAAGATGTAAGGCAACGGGAGGCTCTCGTGACGGTGGCGGTATGGCTGGTCGGCAGCCTGTGCTATGGCGGTGTGTTTACAATGATTATGTGTGTGGTGTCCGAGTAGCGGCAGTAGTATTGAAGTGTAGCAGGTCTTTATATACAGATAGCGAAATTTATGTTATTTTCACTACGCCACCGTGTGTTTATTGAGGACAAGGACCTCGAGTGGTTGGTTCCCGCACAAACTCTTTTATCCAGGAAAATCAGGCAATCATACTCCAAAAATAATCTTTACAAGTTTTAATTAATAATTGTTTTCAAAATCTCAAGCACATTAACAATAATGTAAACAATATGACAATTCCACTTTCAGTTCACCATCTAACAATTGTCTAGTAGATACATATAGAGATGATACAATAAAACAAACTCTTAATCTATCAGTTTCTTATAGTGAAGTTAATTCAACTAGTTACCACAAATTATAGTATTGCAGTTTATATCAAATACTTGGATCTATCAGTTTCTTATAGTAAGGTTAATTAACCAGTTCAGCAAATCTGTTCTTTTTGTGATACATACAAAGTAGATAACAACGTCAGCAATTGAATGGTCTCGTTACAATCTAGATTACATTTGTAAAGTACACAGTACCAATTTCCCCCAATCTATTTAAAATGAATATATAAAACAGCTGCGTGCTCGCAAGAATAAAATAAAGTATAACAAATAAAACAAGATTCCTTGCTGCAGGAACGGGACAACTATCAAATGAACCACACAACGTTAACAATAAATAAACTAACAGGCTCACTGACCGGGGAACCTCAACACGCTATACCTCGTGTTGGAAATGATACACTCACGGTCAAACACATCCTTCCTGGTGTGCTACACGAAGTTATAAAGTCTCTCCACGTTCCAGCTCCAGTCTTACGGTGTCCATATTAGCACATCGTCATTTCTCACGTCTCAGCGTCAGTTATCAGGAATTTCTTTGTCATGGATCTTTGTGTACACAGGGAATCAAATGCTTAAAAATTCAACAGAAGTCTCACATAACAGATTATAAAACCATTCATTTTACAGTTGCTGTACATCATACAGCAATGACTATTTTGGTAACATATGTTTGATTTTTTCATGTGCCCATGTGTGTCTAAAACAATCGGCTGCAGTAAGTTTTATCAGATGGTTGTTTAATTTTAAATATTTGATTTTGCAGCGCATGTAACTGCAACGCCATTTTTTAGGTGGCAGGACTAACAACAGGACCATATCAATCCTTAGAATGTGATTAATCATTCAACTCACGCTTCCATCCATATTTGCAGTTTTCCCGACAACGCCTTATCAATGCATGATTCCAAATGAACACATTCGTTTGATGGGGCTTAATGTAGTGACTAATATCACCTCACAGATCATTATAACTCACAGTGATACTTTCAAAGTTATGCTTTTAAGACTATTCTCCAGTAAGGCAAATTAGTTGGGGAATGTATTACGCTTTTATTCCAATGTTAAAAGAAAAAGTTCGAAATAGACTTGCGTTGGCGGGAATCGAACCCGGGTCAACTGCTTGGAAGGCAGCTATGCTCACCACTATACCACCAACGCCCGTTCCCAAAACACCTTCAAAGATTTAATTAAGCCACTGTAATGTTGGCTGCTGGGACAGGTCTCTGTCTTGCCTGTACCGATAGGCGTTAATACAGCGACTGGTGTTTGTAGGAGATTTTTATGGTGTTTATAGATTGATTATTTCTGTAATTATTATTTCATAGACAGCAGGCTGGTGTGCATCATGCCTGTACTAACACGACGAAGCAATTATTGTATTCTATTTTCTTTCAAAAAGGTGCATGCCATGAAGATGGTGTGTGAAAAAAAGAACAAGCTTCTCTGCCGTGTGAGGATTTCACCTGCCGTGACCCGGATTCGAACCGGGGTTGTTGCAGCCACAACGCAAAGTACTAACCACTATACGATCACGGCGAACTACCGAGAAGCTTGTGTTGGTTTTGTCAGCTGGGCACTCCGTGCTACACACACGGCAGAACAATTGCAGCAGGTCGCTGCTATGTGTTTTGGTTTATTGTTTTAATTAGGCTACTTTCATTTTAGAACGCCCTTATCTTTCGTTTTTCTTTCCCTGCGCCAATCAGAGGATGATTCCCCTTTACCTGGCTCATTTCAAAGGCTGGTTTTAAAGACAAGGGGAGCGGAATAGGAAGCAGGATGTAAGGAACGGAGGCTCTCGCGGACGGCGGCGGTATGGCTGGTCGGCAGCCTGTGCTATGGCGGTGTGTTTACAATGATTATGTGTGTGGTGTCCGAGTAGCGGCAGTAGTATTGAAGTGTAGCAGGTCTTTATATACAGATAGCGAAATTTATGTTATTTTCACTACGCCACCGTGTGTTTATTGAGGACAAGGACCTCGAAAGTGGTTGGTTCCGCACAAACTCTTTTATCCAGGAAAAATCAGGCAATCATACTCCAAAAATAATCTTTACAAGTTTTAATTAATAATTGTTTTCAAAATCTCAAGCACATTAACAATAATGTAAACAATATGACAATTCCACTTTCAGTTCACCATCTAACAATTGTCTAGTAGATACATATAGAGATGATACAATAAAACAAACTCTTAATCTATCAGTTTCTTATAGTGAAGTTAATTCAACTAGTTACCACAAATTATAGTATTGCAGTTTATATCAAATACTTGGATCTATCAGTTTCTTATAGTAAGGTTAATTAACCAGTTCAGCAAATCTGTTCTTTTTGTGATACATACAAAGTAGATAACAACGTCAGCAATTGAATGGTCTCGTTACAATCTAGATTACATTTGTAAAGTACACAGTACCAATTTCCCCCAATCTATTTAAAATGAATATATAAAACAGCTGCGTGCTCGCAAGAATAAAATAAAGTATAACAAATAAAACAAGATTCCTTGCTGCAGGAACGGGACAACTATCAAATGAACCACACAACGTTAACAATAAATAAACTAACAGGCTCACTGACCGAGGAACCTCAACACGCTATACCTCGTGTTGGAAATGATACACTCACGGTCAAACACATCCTTCCTGGTGTGCTACACGAAATTATAAAGTCTCTCCACGTTCCAGCTCCAGTCTTACGGTGTCCATATTAGCACATCGTCATTTCTCACGTCTCAGCGTCAGTTATCAGGAATTTCTTTGTCATGGATCTTTGTGTACACAGGGAATCAAATGCTTAAAAATTCAACAGAAGTCTCACATAACAGATTATAAAACCATTCATTTTACAGTTGCTGTACATCATACAGCAATGACTATTTTGGTAACATATGTTTGATTTTTTTCAAGGGCACATGTGTGTCTAAAACAATCCGGGTGCAGTAAGTTTTATCAGATGGTTGTTTAATTTTCAATATTTGATTTTGCAGCGCATGTAACTGCAACGCCATTTTTAGGTGGCAGGACTAACAACAGGACCATATCAATCCTTAGAATGTGATTAATCATTCAACTCACGCTTCCATCCATATTTGCAGTTTTCCCGACAACGCCTTATCAATGCATGATTCCAAATGAACACATTCGTTTGATGGGGCTTAATGTAGTGACTAATATCACCTCACAGATCATTATAACTCACAGTGATACTTTCAAAGTTATGCTTTTAAGACTATTCTCCAGTAAGGCAAATTAGTTGGGGAATGTATTACGCTTTATTCCAATGTTAAAAGAAAAAGTTAAAATAGACTTGCGTTGGATGGAATCGAACCCGGGTCAACTGCTTGAAGGCAGCTATGCTCACCACTATACCACCAACGCCTCCGTTCCCAAAAAAAATCACCTTCAAAGATTTAATTAAGCCACTGTAATGTTGGCTGCTGGGACAGGTCTCGTCTTGCCTGTACTCGATAGGCGTTAATACAGCGACTGGTGTTTGTAGGAGATTTTATGGTGTTTATAGATTGATTATTTCTGTAATTATTATTTCATAGACAGCAGGCTGGTGTGCATCATGCCTGTACTAACACGACGAAGCAATTATTGTATTCTATTTTCTTTCAAAAAGGTGCATGCCATGAAGATGGTGTGTGAAAAAAAGAACAAGCTTCTCTGCCGTGTGAGGATTTCACCTGCCGTGACCCGGATTCGAACCGGGGTTGTTGGCCACAACGCAAAGTACTAACCACTATACGATCACGGCGAACTACCGAGAAGCTTGTGTTGGTTTTGTCAGCTGGGGTACCCGTGCTACACACGGCAGAACAATTGCAGCAGGTCGCTGCTATGTGTTTTGTTTTATTGTTTTAATTAGGCTACTTTCATTTTTAGAACGTCCCCTTATCTTCGTTTCTTTCCCTGCGCCAATCAGAGGATGATTCCCCTTTACCTGGCTCATTTCAAAGGCTGGTTTTAAAGACAAGGGGGAGCGGAATAGGAAGCAGGATGTAAGGGAACGGGAGGCTCTCGTGACGGCGGCGGTATGGCTGGTCGGCAGCCTGTGCTATGGCGGTGTGTTTACAATGATTATGTGTGTGGTGTCCGAGTAGCGGCAGTAGTATTGAAGTGTAGCAGGTCTTTATATACAGATAGCGAAATTTATGTTATTTTCACTACGCCACCGTGTGTTTATTGAGGACAAGGACCTCGAGTGGTTGGTTCCCGCACAAACTCTTTTATCCAGGAAAAATCAGGCAATCATACTCCAAAAATAATCTTTACAAGTTTTAATTAATAATTGTTTTCAAAATCTCAAGCACATTAACAATAATGTAAACAATATGACAATTCCACTTTCAGTTCACCATCTAACAATTGTCTAGTAGATACATATAGAGATGATACAATAAAACAAACTCTTAATCTATCAGTTTCTTATAGTGAAGTTAATTCAACTAGTTACCACAAATTATAGTATTGCAGTTTATATCAAATACTTGGATCTATCAGTTTCTTATAGTAAGGTTAATTAACCAGTTCAGCAAATCTGTTCTTTTGTGATACATACAAAGTAGATAACAACGTCAGCAATTGAATGGTCTCGTTACAATCTAGATTACATTTGTAAAGTACACAGTACCAATTTCCCCCAATCTATTTAAAATGAATATATAAAACAGCTGCGTGCTCGCAAGAATAAAATAAAGTATAACAAATAAAACAAGATTCCTTGCTGCAGGAACGGGACAACTATCAAATGAACCACACAACGTTAACAATAAATAAACTAACAGGCTCACTGGACGGGGAACCTCAACACGCTATACCTCGTGTTGGAAATGATACACTCACGGTCAAACACATCCTTCCTGGTGTGCTACACGAAATTATAAAGTCTCCACGTTCCAGCTCCAGTCTTACGGTGTCCATATTAGCACATCGTCATTTCTCACGTCTCAGCGTCAGTTATCAGGAATTTCTTTGTCATGGATCTTTGTGTACACAGGGAATCAAATGCTTAAAAAATTCAACAGAAGTCTCACATAACAGATTATAAAACCATTCATTTTACAGTTGCTGTACATCATACAGCAATGACTATTTTGGTAACATATGTTTGATTTTTTTTCATGGGCCCATGTGTGTCTAAAACAATCCGGTGCAGTAAGTTTTATCAGATGGTTGTTTAATTTTCAATATTTGATTTTGCAGCGCATGTAACTGCAACGCCATTTTTTAGGTGGCAGGACTAACAACAGGACCATATCAATCCTTAGAATGTGATTAATCATTCAACTCACGCTTCCATCCATATTTGCAGTTTTCCGACAACGCCTTATCAATGCATGATTCCAAATGAACACATTCGTTTGATGGGGCTTAATGTAGTGACTAATATCACCTCACAGATCATTATAACTCACAGTGATACTTTCAAAGTTATGCTTTTAAGACTATTCTCCAGTAAGGCAAATTAGTTGGGGAAATGTATTACGCTTTATTCCAATGTTAAAAGAAAAAGTTCTGAAAAAATAGACTTGCGTTGGCGGGAATCGAACCCGGGTCAACTGCTTGGAAGGCAGCTATGCTCACCACTATACCACCAACGCCTCCGTTCCCAAAATCACCTTCAAAGATTTAATTAAGCCACTGTAATGTTGGCTGCTGGGACAGGTCTCGTCTTGCCTGTACTCGATAGGCGTTAATACAGCGACTGGTGTTTGTAGGAGATTTTTATGGTGTTTATAGATTGATTATTTCTGTAATTATTATTTCATAGACAGCAGGCTGGTGTGCATCATGCCTGTACTAACACGACGAAGCAATTATTGTATTCTATTTTTCTTTCAAAAGGTGCATGCCATGAAGATGGTGTGTGAAAAAAAAGAACAAGCTTCTCTGCCGTGTGAGGATTTCACCTGCCGTGACCAGGATTCGAACCGGGGTTGTTGCGGCCACAACGCAAAGTACTAACCACTATACGATCACGGCGAACTACCGAGAAGCTTGTGTTGGTTTTGTCAGTTGGCACTCCGTACACACACGGCAGAACAATTGCAGCAGGTCGCTGCTATGTGTTTTGTTTTATTGTTTTAATTAGGCTACTTTCATTTTTAGAACGTCCCCTTATCTTTCGTTTCTTTCCCTGCGCCAATCAGAGGATGATTCCCCTTTACCTGGCTCATTTCAAAGGCTGGTTTTAAAGACAAGGGGGAGCGGAATAGGGAAGCAGGATGTAAGGGGAACGGGAGGCTCGTGACGGCGGCGGTATGGCTGGTCGGCAGCCTGTGCTATGGCGGTGTGTTTACAATGATTATGTGTGTGGTGTCCGAGTAGCGGCAGTAGTATTGAAGTGTAGCAGGTCTTTATATACAGATAGCGAAATTTATGTTATTTTCACTACGCCACCGTGTGTTTATTGAGGACAAGGACCTCGAGTGGTTGGTTCCCGCACAAACTCTTTTATCCAGGAGAAATCAGGCAATCATACTCCAAAATAATCTTTACAAGTTTTAATTAATAATTGTTTTCAAAATCTCAAGCACATTAACAATAATGTAAACAATATGACAATTCCACTTTCAGTTCACCATCTAACAATTGTCTAGTAGATACATATAGAGATGATACAATAAAACAAACTCTTAATCTATCAGTTTCTTATAGTGAAGTTAATTCAACTAGTTACCACAAATTATAGTATTGCAGTTTATATCAAATACTTGGATCTATCAGTTTCTTATAGTAAGGTTAATTAACCAGTTCAGCAAATCTGTTCTTTTGTGATACATACAAAGTAGATAACAACGTCAGCAATTGAATGGTCTCGTTACAATCTAGATTACATTTGTAAAGTACACAGTACCAATTTCCCCCAATCTATTTAAAATGAATATATAAAACAGCTGCGTGCTCGCAAGAATAAAATAAAGTATAACAAATAAAACAAGATTCCTTGCTGCAGGAACGGGACAACTATCAAATGAACCACACAACGTTAACAATAAATAAACTAACAGGCTCACTGACCGGGGAACCTCAACACGCTATACCTCGTGTTGGAAATGATACACTCACGGTCAAACACATCCTTCCTGGTGTGCTACACGAAATTATAAAGTCTCTCCACGTTCCAGCTCCAGTCTTACGGTGTCCATATTAGCACATCGTCATTTCTCACGTCTCAGCGTCAGTTATCAGGAATTTCTTTGTCATGGATCTTTGTGTACACAGGAATCAAATGCTTAAAAATTCAACAGAAGTCTCACATAACAGATTATAAAACCATTCATTTTACAGTTGCTGTACATCATACAGCAATGACTATTTTGGTAACATATGTTTGATTTTTTTCATGTGCCCATGTGTGTCTAAAACAATCCGGGTGCAGTAAGTTTTATCAGATGGTTGTTTAATTTTCAATATTTGATTTTGCAGCGCATGTAACTGCAACGCCATTTTTAGGTGGCAGGACTAACAACAGGACCATATCAATCCTTAGAATGTGATTAATCATTCAACTCACGCTTCCATCCATATTTGCAGTTTTCCCGACAACGCATTATCAATGCATGATTCCAAATGAACACATTCGTTTGATGGGGCTTAATGTAGTGACTAATATCACCTCACAGATCATTATAACTCACAGTGATACTTTCAAAGTTATGCTTTTAAGACTATTCTCCAGTAAGGCAAATTAGTTATTAATAGTAGGTCGCCCTGGATAAGGGTGTCTGCTAAGAAATAAATAATAATAATTATAATAGTTGGGGAATGTATTACGCTTTATTCCAATGTTAAAAGAAAAAGTTCAAAATAGACTTGCGTTGGCCGGGAATCGAACCCGGGTCAACTGCTTGGAAGACAGCTATGCTCACCACTATACCACCAACGCCTAAAAAAAAAAAAAATCACCTTCAAAGATGATTCAAACCCTGCGGCGTTCTGGGGACACGGGGATCGAGCACAGCACAAACACAAACAAACAAAAGGCAGGCAGACTTCCCAGCGACAGCGTACATGGGAGAAGTACAGTCGTGGACAAGTACAACAGTTAGAAGCAGAAAGGAGGAATTACATCTTTAAATCTGGAGTTGCTTTAATCAGAAAACATTGCAGCTTAAAGCCTTGCAGCTGGTTGTATTTTTTCTGATAAGCTGACTTTCGGAGCAGTTGATTCAAATCCAGCGGCGTTCTGGGACACAATGGGGGAGGAGCGCAGCACGCAGCACAAACACAAACAAACAAAAGGCAGGCAGACTTCCCAGCGACAGCGTGGAAGCGACATCGGTGGGAGAAGTACAGTCGTGGACAAGTACAACGCGAGTTAGAAGCAGAAAGGAGGAATTACATCTTTAAATCTGGAGTTGCTTTAATCAGAAAACATTGCAGCTTAAAGCCTTGCAGCTGCGTGTATTTTTCTGATAAGCTGAAACTCGAGCAGTTGATTCAAATCCGCGGCGTTCTGGGACACGGGGAGGAGCGAGCACGCAGCACAAACACAAACAAACAAAAGGCAGGCAGACTTCCCAGCGACAGCGTGTGGAAGCGACATCGTGGGAGAAGTACAGTCGTGGACAAGTACAACGCAGTTAGAAGCAGAAAGGAGGAATTACATCTTTAAATCTGGAGTTGCTTTAATCAGAAAACATTGCAGCTTAAAGCCTTGCAGCTGCGTGTATTTTTCTGATAAGCTGAAACTTCGAGCAGCTGATTCAAATCGCGGCGTTCTGGGACACGGGGGAGGAGCGGAGCACGCAGCACAAACACAAACAAACAAAAGGCAGGCAGACTTCCCAGCGACAGCGTGTGGAAGCGACATCGTGGGAGAAGTACAGTCGTGGACAAGTACAACGCAGTTAGAAGCAGAAAGGAGGAATTACATCTTTAAATCTGGAGTTGCTTTAATCAGAAAACATTGCAGCTTAAAGCCTTGCAGCTGCGTGGTTTTTTCTGATAAGCTGAAACTCGAGCAGCTGATTCAAATCCCGCGGCGTTCTGGGACACGGGGGAGGAGCGCAGCACGCAGCACAAACACAAACAAACAAAGGCAGGCAGACTTCCCAGCGACAGCGTGTGGAAGCGACATCGGGAGAAGTACAGTCGTGGACAAGTACAACGCAGTTAGAAGCAGAAAGGAGGAATTACATCTTTAAATCTGGAGTTGCTTTAATCAGAAAACATTGCAGCTTAAAGCCTTGCAGCTGCGTGTATTTTTCTGATAAGCTGAAACTCGAGCAGCTGATTCAAATCCGCGGCGTTCTGGGACACGGGGGAGGAGCGCAGCACGCAGCACAAACACAAACAAACAAAAGGCAGGCAGACTTCCCAGCGACAGCGTGTGGAAGGACATCGTGGGAGAAGTACAGTCGTGGACAAGTACAACGCAGTTAGAAGCAGAAAGGAGGAATTACATCTTTAAATCTGGAGTTGCTTTAATCAGAAAACATTGCAGCTTAAAGCCTTGCAGCTGCGTGTATTTTTCTGATAAGCTGAAACTCGAGCAGCTGATTCAAATCGTGGCGTTCTGGGACACGGGGAGGAGCGAGCACAGCACAAACACAAACAAACAAAAGGCAGGCAGACTTCCCAGCGACAGCGTGTGGAAGCGACATCGTGGGAGAAGTACAGTCGTGGACAAGTACAACGAGTTAGAAGCAGAAAGGAGGAATTACATCTTTTAAATCTGGAGTTGCTTTAATCAGAAAACATTGCAGCTTAAAGCCTTGCAGCTGCGTGTATTTTCTGATAAGCTGAAACTCGGAGCAGCTGATTCAAAATCCGGCGTTCTGGGACACGGGGAGGAGCGAGCACGCAGCACAAACACAAACAAACAAAAGGCAGGCAGACTTCCCAGCGACAGCGTGTGGAAGCGACATCGTGGGAGAAGTACAGTCGTGGACAAGTACAACACAGTTAGAAGCAGAAAGGAGGAATTACATCTTTAAATCTGGAGTTGCTTTAATCAGAAAACATTGCAGCTTAAAGCCTTGCAGCTGCGTGTTTTTTCTGATAAGCTGAAACCGAGCAGCTGATTCAAATCCAGCGGCGTTCTGGGACACGGGGGAGGAGCGCAGCACGCAGCACAAACACAAACAAACAAAAGGCAGGCAGACTTCCCAGCTTATTGGCGTGTGGAAGCGACATCGTGGGAGAAGTACAGTCGTGGACAAGTACAACGAAGTTAGAAGCAGAAAGGAGGAATTACATCTTTAAATCTGAGTTGCTTTAATCAGAAAACATTGCAGCTTAAAGCCTTGCAGCTGCGTGTTTTTTCTGATAAGCTGAAACCGGAGCAGCTGATTCAAATCCCGCGTTCTGGGACACGGGGGAGGAGCGGAGCACGCAGCACAAACACAAACAAACAAAAGGCAGGCAGACTTCCCAGCGACAGCGTGTGGAAGCGACATCGTGGGAGAAGTACAGTCGTGGACAAGTACAACGCAGTTAGAAGCAGAAAGGAGGAATTACATCTTTAAATCTGGAGTTGCTTTAATCAGAAAACATTGCAGCTTAAAGCCTTGCAGCTGCGTGTATTTTCTGATAAGCTGAAACCGAGCAGCTGATTCACAAACACAAACAAACAAAAGGCGTTCTGGGACAGCGTGTGGGGGAGGAGCGCAGCGTGGACAGCACAAACACAAACAAAAATCTTTAAAAAGGCAGGCATTGCAGCTTAAAGCCCAGCGACAGCGTGTGGAAGCGACATCGGGGAGGTGGCAGCACAAGAAGTACAGTGGAAATCGTGGGATTGGACAAGTACAACGCAGTTAGAAGCAGAAAGGAGGAATTACATCTTTAAATCTGAGTTGCTTTAATCAGAAAACATTGCAGCTTAAAGCCTTGCAGCTGCGTGTATTTTTCTGATAAGCTGAAACTCGGAGCAGCTGATTCAAATCCCGTGGGCGTTCTGGGACACGGGGGGGAGGAGCGCAGCACGCAGCACAAACACAAACAAACAAAAGGCAGGCAGACTTCCCAGCGACAGCGCGTGGAAGCGACATCGTGGGAGAAGTACAGTCGTGGACAAGTACAACGCAGTTAGAAGCAGAAAGGAGGAATTATCTTTAAATCTGAGTTGCTTTAATCAGAAAACATTGCAGCTTAAAGCCCTTGCAGCTGCGTGTATTTTTTCTGATAAGCTGAAACCGGAGCAGCTGATTCAAATCGCGTTCTGGGACACGGGGAGGAGCGAGCACGCAGCACAAACACAAACAAACAAAAGGCAGGCAGACTTCCCAGCGCACAGCGTTGGAAGCGACATCGTGGGAGAAGTACAGTCGTGGACAAGTACAACGCAGTTAGAAGCAGAAAGGAGGAATTACATTTAAATCTGGAGTTGCTTTAATCAGAAAACATTGCAGCTTAAAGCCTTGCAGCTGCGTGTATTTTTCTGATAAGCTGAAACTCGAGCAGCTGATTCAAATCCCGCGGCGTTCTGGGACACGGGGAGGAGCGCAGCACGCAGCACAAACACAAACAAACAAAAGGCAGGCAGACTTCCCAGCGACAGCGTGGGAAGCGACATCGTGGGAGAAGTACAGTCGTGGACAAGTACAACAGTTAGAAGCAGAAAGGAGGAATTATCTTTAAATCTGGAGTTGCTTTAATCAGAAAACATTGCAGCTTAAAGCCTTGCAGCTGCGTGTATTTTTCTGATAAGCTGAAACCCGAGCAGCTGATTCAAATCCCGCGGCGTTCTGGGACACGGGGAGGAGCGCAGCACGCAGCACAAACACAAAACAAACAAACAAACAAAGGCAGGCAGACTTCCCAGCGACAGCGTGTGGAAGCGACATCGTGGGAGAAGTACAGTCGTGGGACAAGTACAACGCAGTTAGAAGCAGAAAGGAGGAATTACATCTTTAAATCTGGAGTTGCTTTAATCAGAAAACATTGCAGCTTAAAGCCTTGCAGCTGCGTGTATTTTTCTGATAAGCTGAAACTCGAGCAGCTGATTCAAATCCCGCGGCGTTCTGGGACACGGGGAGGAGCGCAGCACAAGCACAAACACAAACAAACAAAAAGGCAGGCAGACTTCCCAGCGACAGCGTGTGGAAGCGACATCGTGGGAGAAGTACAGTCGTGGACAAGTACAACGCAGTTAGAAGCAGAAAGGAGGAATTACATCTTTAAATCTGGAGTTGCTTTTAATCAGAAAACATTGCAGCTTAAAGCCTTGCAGCTGCGTGCGGTTTTTTTCTGATAAGCTGAAACTTCGGAGCAGCTGATTCAAATCCCGCAAGGCGTTCTGGGACACGGGGAGGAGCGCAGCACGCAGCACAAACACAAACAAACAAAAGGCAGGCAGACTTCCCAGCGACAGCGTGTGGAAGACTGACATCGTGGGAGAAGTACAGTCGTGGACAAGCACAACGCAGTTAGAAGCAGAAAGGAGGAATTATCTTTTAAATCTGGAGTTGCTTTAATCAGAAAACATTGCAGCTTAAAGCCTTGCAGCTGCGTGTATTTTTCTGATAAGCTGAAACCGGAGCAGCTGATTCAAATCCCGCGGCGTTCTGGGACACGGGGAGGAGCGCAGCACGCAGCACAAACACAAACAAACAAAAGGCAGGCAGACTTCCCAGCGACAGCGTGTGGAAGCGACATCGTGGGAGAAGTACAGTCGTGGACAAGTACAACGCAGTTAGAAGCAGAAAGGAGGAATTACATCTTTAAATCTGGAGTTGCTTTAATCAGAAAACATTTGCTTAAAGCTTAAAGCGTGTATTTTGCAGCTGCGAGCAGTGATTCAAATTTTTCTGATAAGCTGAAAGCGCAGAGCAGCTGATTCAAATCCCGCAGGCGTTCTGGGACACGGGGAGGAGCGACAAGCACGCAGTTAGAAGCACAAACACAAACAAACAAAAGGCAGGCAGACTTCCCAGCGACAGCGGGGTGTGGAACACAAACAAACAAAAGGCAGGGAGAAGTACAGTCGTGGACAAGTACAACGCAAGTTAAAGCAGAAAGGAGGAATTACATCTTTAAATCTGGAGTTGCTTTAATCAGAAAACATTGCAGCTTAAAGCCTTGCAGCTGCGTGTATTTTTCTGATAAGCTGAAACTCGAGCAGCTGATTCAAATCCCGCGGGCGTTCTGGGACACGGGGAGGAGCGCAGCACGCAGCACAAACACAAACAAACAAAAGGCAGGCAGACTTCCCAGCGACAGCGTGTGGAAGCGACATCGTGGGGAGAAGTACAGTCGTGGACAAGTACAACGCAGTTAGAAGCAGAAAGGAGGAATTACATCTTTAAATCTGAGTTGCTTTTAATCAGAAAACATTGCAGCTTAAAGCCTTGCAGCTGCGTATTTTTCTGATAAGCTGAAACTCGGAGCAGCTGATTCAAACCCGCGGCGTTCTGGGACACGGGGAGGAGCGGAGCACGCAGCACAAACACAAACAAAAAAAAGGCAGGCAGACTTCCCAGCGACAGCGCAGGTGGAAGCGACATATCGGGGAGAAGTACAGTCGTGGGACAAGTACAACGCAGTTAGAAGCAGAAAGGAGGAATTACATCTTTAAATCTGAGTTGCTTTAATCAGAAAACATTGCAGCTTAAAGCCTTGCAGCTGCGTGTATTTTTCTGATAAGCTGAAACTCGGAGCAGCTGATTCAAATCCCGCGGCGTTCTGGGACACGTGGGGAGGAGCGCAGCAGCACGCAGCACAAACACAAACAAACAAAAGGCAGGCAGACTTCCCAGCGACAGCGTGGAAGCGACATCGTGGGAGAAGTACAGTCGTGGACAAGTACAACGAAAGTTAGAAGCAGAAAGGAGGAATTACATCTTTAAATCTGGAGTTGCTTTAATCAGAAAACATTGCAGCTTAAAGCCTTGCAGCTGCGTGTATTTTTCTGATAAGCTGAAACTCGGAGCAGTTGATTCAAATCCCGCGGCGTTCTGGGACACGGGGGAGGAGCGCAGCACGCAGCACAAACACAAACAAACAAAAGGCAGGCAGACTTCCCAGCGACAGCGTGTGGAAGCGACATCGTGGGAGAAGTACAGTCGTGGACAAGTACAACGCAGTTAGAAGCAGAAAGGAGGAATTACATCTTTAAATCTGGAGTTGCTTTAATCAGAAAACATTGCAGCTTAAAGCCTTGCAGCTGCGTGTATTTTTTCTGATAAGCTGAAACTCGAGCAGCTGATTCAAACCCGCGGCGTTCTGGGGACACGGGGAGGAGCGCAGCACGCAGCACAAACACAAACAAACAAAAGGCAGGCAGACTTCCCAGCGACAGCGTGTGGAAGCGACATCGTGGGAGAAGTACAGTCGTGGACAAGTACAACGCAGTTAGAAGCAGAAAGGAGGAATTACATCTTTAAATCTGGAGTTGCTTTAATCAGAAAACATTGCAGCTTAAAGCCTTGCAGCTGCGTGTATTTTTCTGATAAGCTGAAACCGGAGCAGCTGATTCAAATCCCGGCGTTCTGGGACACGGGGAGGAGCGCAGCACGCAGCACAAACACAAACAAACAAAAGGCAGGCAGACTTCCCAGCGACAGCGTGTGGAAGCGACATCGTGGGAGAAGTACAGTCGTGGACAAGTACAACGCAGTTAGAAGCAGAAAGGAGGAATTACATCTTTAAATCTGGAGTTGCTTTAATCAGAAAACATTGCAGCTTAAAGCCTTGCAGCTGCGTGTATTTTTCTGATAAGCTGAAACTCGGAGCAGCTGATTCAAATCCCGCGGGCGTTCTGGGACACGGGGAGGAGCGCAGCACGCAGCACAAACACAAACAAACAAAAGGCAGGCAGACTTCCCAGCGACAGCGTGGAAGCGACATCGTGGGAGAAGTACAGTCGTGGACAAGTACAACGCAGTTAGAAGCAGAAAGGAGGAATTACATCTTTAAATCTGGAGTTGTTTTAATCAGAAAACATTGCAGCTTAAAGCCTTGCAGCTGCGTGTATTTTTCTGATAAGCTGAAACCGGAGCAGCTGATTCAAATCCCCTTGGCGTTCTGGGACACGGGGAGGAGCGCAGCACGCAGCACAAACACAAACAAACAAAGGCAGGCAGACTTCCCAGCGACAGCGCGGTGGAAGCGACATCGTGGGGAGAAGTACAGTCGGGACAAGTACAACGCAGTTAGAAGCAGAAAGGAGGAATTACATCTTTAAATCTGAGTTGCTTTTAATCAGAAAACATTGCAGCTTAAAGCCTTGCAGCTGCGTGTATTTTTCTGATAAGCTGAAACCGGAGCAGCTGATTCAAATCCCGGGCGTTCTGGGACACGGGGAGGAGCGCAGCACGCAGCACAAACACAAACAAACAAAGGCAGGCAGACTTCCCAGCGACAGCGTGTGGAAGCGACATCGTGGGAGAAGTACAGTCGTGGACAAGTACAACGCAGTTAGAAGCAGAAAGGAGGAATTACATCTTTAAATCTGAGTTGCTTTAATCAGAAAACATTGCAGCTTAAAGCCTTGCAGCTGCGTGTATTTTTCTGATAAGCTGAAACTCGGAGCAGTTGATTCAAATCCGCGGCGTTCTGGGACACGGGGGAGGAGCGCAGCACGCAGCACAAACACAAACAAACAAAAGGCAGGCAGACTTCCCAGCGACAGCGCGTGGGAAGCGACATCGTGGGGAGAAGTACAGTCGTGGACAAGTACAACGCAGTTAGAAGCAGAAAGGAGGAATTACATCTTTAAATCTGGAGTTGCTTTAATCAGAAAACATTGCAGCTTAAAGCCTTGCAGCTGCGTGTATTTTTCTGATAAGCTGAAACTCGGAGCAGTTGATTCAAATCCCCGCGTTCTGGGACACGGGGAGGAGCGCAGCACGCAGCACAAACACAAACAAACAAAGGCAGGCAGACTTCCCAGCGACAGCGTGTGGAAGCGACATCGTGGGGAGAAGTACAGTCGTGGACAAGTACAACGCAGTTAGAAGCAGAAAGGAGGAATTACATCTTTAAATCTGGAGTTGCTTTAATCAGAAAACATTGCAGCTTAAAAGCCTTGCAGCTGCGGTATTTTTCTGATAAGCTGAAACTCGGAGCAGCTGATTCAAATCCCGCGGCGTTCTGGGACACGGGGAGGAGCGCAGCACGCAGCACAAACACAAACAAACAAAAGGCAGGCAGACTTCCCAGCGACAGCGTGTGGAAGCGACATCGGGAGAAGTACAGTCGTGGACAAGTACAACGCAGTTAGAAGCAGAAAGGAGGAATTACATCTTTAAATCTGAGTTGCTTTAATCAGAAAACATTGCAGCTTAAAGCCTTGCAGCTGCGTGTATTTTTCTGATAAGCTGAAACCGGAGCAGCTGATTCAAACTCGGCGTTCTGGGACACGGGGAGGAGCGCAGCACGCAGCACAAACACAAACAAACAAAAGGCAGGCAGACTTCCCAGCGACAGCGTGTGGGAAGCGACATCGTGGGAGAAGTACAGTCGTGGGACAAGTACAACGCAGTTAGAAGCAGAAAGGAGGAATTACATCTTTAAATCTGGAGTTGCTTTAATCAGAAAACATTGCAGCTTAAAGCCTTGCAGCTGCGTGTGTTTTTTTCTGATAAGCTGAAACTCGGAGCAGCTGATTCAAATCCCGCGGCGTTCTGGGACACGGGGAGGAGCGCAGCACGCAGCACAAAACACAAACAAACAAAAGGCAGGCAGACTTCCCAGCGACAGCGTGTGGAAGCGACATCGTGGGGAGAAGTACAGTCGTGGACAAGTACAACGCAGTTAGAAGCAGAAAGGAGGAATTACATCTTTAAATCTGGAGTTGCTTTAATCAGAAAACATTGCAGCTTAAAGCCTTGCAGCTGCGTGTATTTTTCTGATAAGCTGAAACTCGAGCAGCTGATTCAAATCGCGGCGTTCTGGGACACGGGGAGGAGCGGAGCACGCAGCACAAACACAAACAAACAAAAGGCAGGCAGACTTCCCAGCGACAGCGTGTGGAAGCGACATCGTGGGGAGAAGTACAGTCGTGGACAAGTACAACGCAGTTAGAAGCAGAAAGGAGGAATTACATCTTTAAATCTGAGTTGCTTTAATCAGAAAACATTGCAGCTTAAAGCCTTGCAGCTGCGTGTATTTTTCTGATAAGCTGAAACCGGAGCAGCTGATTCAAATCCCGGCGTTCTGGGACACGGGGAGGAGCAGCACGCAGCACAAACACAAACAAACAAAAGGCAGGCAGACTTCCCAGCGACAGCGCGGTGGAAGCGACATCGGGGAGAAGTACAGTCGTGGACAAGTACAACGCAGTTAGAAGCAGAAAGGAGGAATTACATCTTTAAATCTGGAGTTGCTTTAATCAGAAAACATTGCAGCTTAAAGCCTTGCAGCTGCGTGTATTTTCTGATAAGCTGAAACTTCGGAGCAGCTGATTCAAATCCCGTGGCGTTCTGGGACACGGGGAGGAGCGCAGCACGCAGCACAAACACAAACAAACAAAAAGGCAGGCAGACTTCCCAGCGACAGCGTGTGGAAGCGACATCGTGGGAGAAGTACAGTCGTGGACAAGTACAACGCAGTTAGAAGCAGAAAGGAGGAATTACATCTTTAAATCTGGAGTTGCTTTTAATCAGAAAACATTGCAGCTTAAAGCCTTGCAGCTGCGTGTATTTTTCTGATAAGCTGAAACTCGGAGCAGCTGATTCAAATCCCGCGGCGTTCTGGGACACGGGGAGGAGCGCAGCACGCAGCACAAACACAAACAAACAAAAGGCAGGCAGACTCCCAGCGACAGCGTGTGGAAGCGACATCGTGGGAGAAGTACAGTCGTGGACAAGTACAACGCAGTTAGAAGCAGAAAGGAGGAATTACATCTTTAAATCTGGAGTTGCTTTAATCAGAAAACATTGCAGCTTAAAGCCTTGCAGGGTATTTTTCTGATAAGCTGAAACAAACGGAGCAGCTGATTCAAACCCGGAGAAGTTCTGGGACAACGCGGGGAGAAAGGCGCATTTAAAGCACGCAGCACAAACACAAACAAAAAGGCAGGCAGACTTCCCAGCGACAGCGGGAGTGGGAAGCGACATCGTGGGAGAAGTACAGTCGTGGACAAGTACAACGACAAGTTAGAAGCAGAAAGGAGGAATTACATCTTTAAATCTGGAGTTGTTTTAATCAGAAAACATTGCAGCTTAAAGCCCTTGCAGCTGCGCGTGTATTTTTCTGATAAGCTGAAACTCGAGCAGCTGATTCAAATCCCGCGGCGTTCTGGGACACGGGGGAGGAGCGCAGCACGCAGCACAAACACAAACAAACAAAAGGCAGGCAGACTTCCCAGCGACAGCGTGTGGAAGCGACATCGTGGGAGAAGTACAGTCGTGGACAAGTACAACGCAGTTAGAAGCAGAAAGGAGGAATTACATCTTTAAATCTGGAGTTGCTTTAATCAGAAAACATTGCAGCTTAAAGCCTTGCAGCTGCGTGTATTTTTCTGATAAGCTGAAACTCGGAGCAGCTGATTCAAATCCCGCGGGCGTTCTGGGACACGGGGAGGAGCGCAGCACGCAGCACAAACACAAACAAACAAAAGGCAGGCAGACTTCCCAGCGACAGCGTGTGGAAGCGACATCGTGGGGAGAAGTACAGTCGTGGACAAGTACAACGCAGTTAGAAGCAGAAAGGAGGAATTACATCTTTAAATCTGGAGTTGCTTTAATCAGAAAACATTGCAGCTTAAAGCCTTGCAGCTGCGTGTATTTTTCTGATAAGCTGAAACTCGGAGCAGCTGATTCAAATCCCGCGGCGTTCTGGGACACGGGGAGGAGCGCAGCACGCAGCACAAACACAAACAAACAAAAGGCAGGCAGACTTCCCAGCGACAGCGTGTGGAAGCGACATCGCGGGGAGAAGTACAGTCGCGGGACAAGTACAACGCAGTTAGAAGCAGAAAAGGAGGAATTACATCTTTAAATCTGGAGTTGCTTTAATCAGAAAACATTGCAGCTTAAAGCCTTGCAGCTGCGTGTATTTTTTCTGATAAGCTGAAACTTCGAGCAGTTGATTCAAATCCTGGGCGTTCTGGGGGGGGGAGGAGCGCAGCACGCAGCACAAACACAAACAAACAAAAGGCAGGCAGACTTCCCAGCGACAGCGTGTGGAAAGCGACATCGTGGGAGAAGTACAGTCGTGGACAAGTACAACGCAGTTAGAAGCAGAAAGGAGGAATTACATCTTTAAATCTGAGTTGCTTTAATCAGAAAACATTGCAGCTTAAAGCCTTGCAGCTGCGTGTATTTTTCTGATAAGCTGAAACTCGAGCAGCTGATTCAAACCGGCGTTCTGGGGGACGGGGAGGAGCGCGAGCACGCAGCACAAACACAAACAAACAAAAGGCAGGCAGACTTCCCAGCGACAGCGTGTGGAAGCGACATCGTGGGAGAAGTACAGTCGTGGACAAGTACAACGAGTTAGAAGCAGAAAGGAGGAATTACATCTTTAAATCTGAGTTGCTTTAATCAGAAAACATTGCAGCTTAAAGCCTTGCAGCTGCGTGTATTTTTCTGATAAGCTGAAACTCGGAGCAGCTGATTCAAATCCGGCGTTCTGGGACACGGGGAGGAGCGCAGCACGCAGCACAAACACAAACAAACAAAAGGCAGGCAGACTTCCCAGCGACAGCGTGGAAGCGACATCGTGGGAGAAGTACAGTCGTGGACAAGTACAACGCAGTTAGAAGCAGAAAGGAGGAATTACATCTTTAAATCTGGAGTTGCTTTAATCAGAAAAACATTGCAGCTTAAAGCCTTGCAGCTGCGTGTATTTTTCTGATAAGCTGAAACTCGAGCAGCTGATTCAAATCCGCGGGCGTTCTGGGACACGGGGAGGAGCGCAGCACGCAGCACAAACACAAACAAACAAAGGCAGGCAGACTTCCAGCGACAGCGTGGAAGCGACATCGGGGGAGAAGTACAGTCGTGGACAAGTACAACGCAGTTAGAAGCAGAAAGGAGGAATTACATCTTTAAATCTGGAGTTGCTTTAATCAGAAAACATTGCAGCTTAAAGCCTTGCAGCTGCGTGTATTTTTCTGATAAGCTGAAACCGGAGCAGCTGATTCAAATCCCGCGGCATTCTGGGACACGGGGAGGAGCGGAGCACGCAGCACAGAAAAACACAAACAAACAAAAGGCAGGCAGACTTCCCAGCGACAGCGCAAAAGGTGGAAACGACATCGTGGGAGAAGTACAGTCGTGGACAAGTACAACGCAGTTAGAAGCAGTTTGAAAGCAGGTTGACAGCTGCAGAAGCTACACTAAACTAAAAAAAAAAAATGGTCTTCAAGCCAGTAATCTGTGACAACTGCATGATGTGGGAAATCCAAGAAAACCCAACAGAGCTCAACCAAGTTTGTGTAAAGTGCCGCACCATCCAGGACTTGCTTCAGCGATTAAGCCTGCTAGAAAAGGAGCTGGAGGAAATGAGACAGCAACAGGAGCTTGAGGAGCTGACACACCCACAATTCATGGAAGTCTGCACCCCTAGCAGACTGAAAGCCACCAGGGAGATGGAAGAGAGTCGAAACAGCTGGGTTCAGATAGGCAGAAGCAGGGAAAAAAAAGAAACTTCGTCAAACACAACCACCAGAAATCCAGACAGCCAACACATTTGAGCCACTTCAACATTTAGATGACCAAAACCAACATCAAGAGAATGAAAGAAACAACACCCAGGACCCTATAAACAGTGCTGACCAGGCAGCAAAAGAAGGGAGGTCATGATTGTTGGGGACTCCATACTGAGAAACACAGCAAGTTCAGTTCGCAGTTTGGACCCCTTATTACAACAGTGTGCTGCCTTCCAGGAGCCTCAGTCAAGCACATCACTGAGAATGTGGACAGGGCTCCTAGAACGAACGGAGATGACCCGGTAGTAGTCGTCCACATTGGTACAAACAACATTGAAAGAGACAGGCCAAGATCCCTGCAAAACAAATTCAGAGAGCTAGGAAGGAAATTAAAAGACAAGACCAAAACTGTGGTATTTTCTGGGATACTGCGGCACCTTGCAAAGGACCATATGGACAGCTGGAAATACAAAATCAAAATGCATGGCTGAAATCGTGGTGCACACAGGAAGGGTTCACCTTTCTTGAACATTGGAGCACTTTCTACAACAAGGACTATCTATACAGGTGGGACGGACTGCACTTAAACAGAAAGGGGAACCAATCTACTCGGAAAAAGGATCCTTCAGGCGGTACAGAAGCATTTAAACTAGAAAGGAAGGGGGAGAAAAAAAAAAACAGAAGGGAGACTACATCAAAACAAGGGCAACAACTCAGGTAAGACCACTATTAAATGTATTTATCTTAATGCTAGAAGTCTCAGAAACAAAATGTTAGAACTTGAAGCTACTGCACTAACAAGTAACTACGATGTGATAGGTGTTACAGAAACTTGGTTGTCTGAGAGTGATGGAGACTAATATAATATTAGTGGGTACACACTGTATAGGAAAGACAGGCAGGACAGAAGAGGCGGAGGGGCGCTATACATAAGAAATAGCCTTGAAGCCCAGGTGTTAAATCAGGACAAAGAAAACAATGCAGAATCAATATGGGTCAGAATAATGGACACAAATTCAAAGGGCATAATAATAGGGAGCATGCTATAGACCGCCAAATTCAGATGCTGAGCAAAATAATCTGTTGTACAATGACATTCGCCAAAATGCGTGTAGAAAAGGAGAAACCATACTAATGGGGATTTCAACTTCCCCTGTATAAAATGGAAAACCCAATGGGGCAACGACGGACTAAATTGAAATGGTGGAAATGACAAATGACTGCTTCCTAACGCAATTTGTCAAGGCACCGACTAGAGGAGGCATGCCTTGATTTAGTCTTTTCAAATAATGAAGACAGAATAACTAAAACAGAGGTCAGAGAGCCATTGGCAAACTCAGACCACAACATGGTCTCATTTGAAATATTTTTTTTAAAACCCCAAAAGTAATGACTAAAGCTAAGGTTTACAATTTTAGAAAAAAGCAAACTACAAAGGTATGAAACAGAAACTAATAGAAGTAGATTGGAGTAAAATAGAGAAAACATCCACAGAAAAAGGGTGGCTGTTTTTTAAAAAATGTAGTACTAGAGGCACAAAACAATTACATCCCAAAAAGTAGACAAATCTAAATCTAAAACAAAATGGCCAAAATGGTTTAATAGACAAATTTAAAAAAATATTCAGCTAAAAAAAGGCACTTTACAGAGCGTTTAAAAAGGGACCAAAAACAAAGCACACAGAAAGAGTACTTGGAACTGCAAACACAAGTCAAAAAGGAAGTTAGAAAGGCCAAGAGAGAGATAGAAATCAATATTGCTAAGGGGCTAAAACCAATTCCAAAATGTTTTTCCAATATTATAACAGCAAGAGAACATTCAAAGAGGAGGTTAAATGTCTAAGAGACACAAAATGGCAAAATCATAGAGATGAAAAAAAAAAAATAGCAAATATATTAAATGATTACTTTTCACAGGTTTTTACAAAGGAGGACACGGACAACATGCCCCACATGTCGACCTGTTCCTATCCAATTTTAAATAACTTTAGCATAACAGAGGCAGAAGTGTTAAAGGGACTAGGAGCTCTTAAAATAAACAAATCCCCTGGGCCAGATGAGATCCTCCCAATAGTACTCAAAGAAATGAAAGAAGTTATTTACAAACCGCTAACCAAGATCATGCAACAGTCTCTTGACACAGGGTTGTACCAACAGACTGGAAAAATAGCAAACGTAATACCAATCCACAAAAAGGGACACAAAAACCGAACCAGGTAACTACAGACCAATAAGCCTGACTTCTATTATATGGAAACTTATGGAAACTATAATAAGATCCAAAATGGAAAATTACCTATAAGGTAACAATATCCTGGGAGACAGCCAGCATGGTTTTAGGAAAGGGAGATCATGTCTAACTAACCTACTTGACTTTTTGAGGATGCAACATTGACAATGGATAACTGCAAAGCATCGACATGGTTTATTTAGATTTCAGAAAGCTTTTGACAAAGTCCGCATAAAAAGATTAATTCTCAAACTGAACGCAGTAGGGATTCAAGGAAATGCATGCACATGGATTAGGGAGTGGTTAACATGTAGAAAACAGAAAGTACTGATTAGAGGAGAAACCTCGAAATGGAGTGAGGTAACCAGTGGTGTACCACAGGGATCAGTGTTAGGTCCTCTGCTATTCCTAATCTACATTAATGATTTAGACTCTGATATATAGTAAGCAAACTCGTTAAATTTGCAGACGACACAAAAAATAGGAGTGGCAGACACTGTTGAAGCAGCAAAGGTCATTCAAAATGATCTAGACAGCATTCAAAATTGGGCAGACACATGGCAAATGACATTTAATAGAGAAAAGTGTAAAGTACTGCATGCGGGCAATAAAAATGTGCATTATAAATATCATATGGGAGATAGTGAAATTGAAGAAGGGAACTATGAAAAAGACCTAGGAGTTTATGTTGACTCAGAAATGTCTTCATCTAGACAATGTGGGGAAGCTATAAAAAAGGCTAACAAGATGCTTGGATATATTGTGAGAAGTGTTGAATTTAAATCAAGGGAAGTAATGTTAAAACTCTACAATGCATTAGTAAGACC
This sequence comes from Huso huso, assembly GCA_036884735.1. Taxonomy (NCBI): domain Eukaryota; kingdom Metazoa; phylum Chordata; class Actinopteri; order Acipenseriformes; family Acipenseridae; genus Huso; species Huso huso. The sequence goes on from CM072681.1 coordinate 26,841,771, forward strand.
TCACCTAGAATATTGTGTTCAGTTCTGGTCACCTCGTTACAAAAAAGGATATTGCTGCTCTAGAAAGAGTGCAAAGAAGAGCGACCAGAATTATCCCAGGTTTAAAAGGCATGTCGTATGCAGACAGGCTAAAAGAATTGAATCTATTCAGCCTTGAACAAAGAAGACTACGTGGCGATCTGATTCAAACATTCAAAATCCTAAAAGGTATAGACAATGTCAACCTGGGGACTTCTTTGACTTGAAAAAAGAAACAAGGACCAGGGGTCACAAATGGAGATTAGATAAAGGGGCATTCAGAACAGAAAATAGGAGGCACTTTTTTACACAGAGAATTGTGAGGGTCTGGAACCAACTCCCCAGTAATGTTGTTGAAGCTGACACCCTGGGATCCTTCAAGAAGCTGCTTGATGAGATTCTGGGATCAATAAGTTATTAACAACCAAACGAGCAAGATGGGCTGAATGGCCTCCTCTCGTTTGTAAACTTTCTTATGTTCTTATGTTCTTATGATTGTTTTATACCAGGAGGAGATACTTAGGCTACACCGGGTATTATCTATTTCTAAAACACAAACCGTTTGTATTTTCAATATAAGAAACAATATAATATGTTTTGTACAAGTCCTGGTTGTCTGGGTATGCTTTTAGTGTCCCCAAAGTGTGGCAGATGAAATCCCTGGGGTTGTGTTAGTATCAAGAAATAGACTAATCTGGTTAGAAAAAAAAATTAACAAAAATCAGCATCTGATAGTAACAATGGATCAAAACACCAGGGAGCCCAAGGTGAAACTCTCTCAGAAAACATCAATTCCATAATCAAGGGGGCGTGATCAGAAATTACTGTACTCTGGTAGGCACAGGACTGAACAGAGGGTAATTGTTTGTTGTCTATAAAAAAAAGTAGTCAATTTGGGAGAAAGTGGTGTAGGAGAAAAAAAAAAGAGTATTCACTAGAGTTAAGAAACATAAAACGCTATACATCTGAAACTTTGTATGCATCTAAGATATTGCGAATAGCTACTGCTGATTTTGAATGGGGGCTTGGGTTAATTGGGGAGCAGTCGAAATCTGGATTCAGGGCATTAGTTAAAATCTCCTAAAAGGAGAAGATGGGTATTTATATCAGGCAAGAGTGAGAAACCTAGCAAAGTGAGACATAGCAAGGGGAAAAATGAAAAGAAAGAAAAAGGTAAAGAAGAAAGGAGAAGAAAAAAAGAACATTGGGTTCCATCCAGTTTTAACAGACCCATCCCCACGGTAATACACCTCTGCCTCTTCACAAACCGCTCTTCACTTTCACCTGGTTGGCTGGTTTCTAACATAACACAGGGGCAGTTTACAAGCAAAACTGAAAAGCGTGACAACAGATATCTCACGCTTTTATGGTGATGAGAGTTCTGCTTTCACGTTTACATGAGAGTTATTTTAGAGAGAGAATTTACTTGTCCAAATGCAAACAACCTCATTAAGAATAAAATAATGGGAGGGTTTATTTAAATATCACCAAACACGCTGAAAAGAGATGCTGCGCGATAAATGATATCGTTCAAATAATGCATAGGGGTTTACATGAGGCTTTATGCGCTAGGCAGAGATGAAGAGAAGGTTACCCCCCATCTGTCTAGAATGCAAAGGGCTTGCATTTAAAATGGTTCATGCTTCCAAGAAGAAGAAAATAATAGTTATTACTATTATTGTTTAGAATTAGTTGCTCTAGAAATGGTAGAAATAGCATGTGTACAAAAACCGACAGCACTCCCCAATTCCCATTACTGCTTTTCTTGTGCTTCTTAGGCTACTGATGTCCTTTCACACCCATACTGTATATATTATTCTTAGCCAACTGCGTAACTGTTAATGTGCTAAACAAAAGGAATATACGTTCAATAATCAAATATGCGTTAATGTGGAACAAATATATTAAAAACAACTCATGATGTGTTTGTTTCAAACACAGGTACTTTGTTGAAATATTAAAATGAATTATGCAGAAAAAATGTGGAAACATACACAAACGCTGTTAATAAAAAATAAATACATAATTTTGTGTATTTGCTAATTTGTTATAAGGGTATATACAATCAAACATGCATGGATGGAGAAGACGCAGACAAACAATGGCTAGATTAAGTCTTGTATGGGATGAACTCCTTTCAAATTTAAATTAAAGAAGAACAGTTGTGAATTGCTTCACAGCTTTTGTTTTACATGTGAATCCTAAAAAATAATATGAAAAACAAAACAGATCGCATATGCGCATACACTTAGCATGACATGTGTAAAATGGCTTGATATCCCCAACCATTTGTTTTCACAAATTATTATTAGGATTCACATGTAAAAGAGAAGCTGTGAAACAATTCACAACTGGTATTCTTTAAATTAAAGTTGTTTTGAAAATGCTAGCTGCTGTGGTTGGGGATATCAAGCACTTTTAATTGACGCTGGGACGGTGGGTGTATAGGTGATATGTTATTGTATTTCACAAATTCTTAGGCTTCACAGGTAAAACACAGACTGTGAAACCATTCAATTAGTCTTCTTCACATTAAAGTTGGTTTGGCGCGGTAGCTGCTGCGGTTAAGGAGATACAGCCATTATCATTCATGTCGGGTTAGCAGGAGTAGAATATCAAACGTCAAGCTAACTTTACCATGGTAGCATATTTTTAGTTTAGAAAAATAAATGATGGCTGGCGCAATTACCATATTGTATTGATGGGGCTGGTATTTCACAGGACGCCTGGGAGGATGAGGATTCCAGCAAATGGTCGATGCCACTGCCACTGACCGGTCACCCATTAACCAGTGCATTTCCTCCCAGAACCAAAATTGGGACCTCGAGCTTTGACTGTAGGGACTGCAGGCATTTTCTCTCCTGCAGGTACAGATATTTCAGTTTCTTGAATTTATCTCGCACTGCAGGAGCATTCTATTTATACCAAGTTCAGCCAGAGCACGGCAATACTGGTGAAAATGGTGGCATTTCTTTGGCGAAGTCGATCCAGTTCATCCATAACCCCCAGGTCCGCAGTAATTTGGAGGAGGGAAGGAGTTTCCCCATCTGTCCAGCAGACCTGGTGTTTCGTACTGTCAGAAGGTGGAAGCTTGAAACATCCTGAGGGAAAAAAAGCTACATTATTCTTAGTATTATTATTATGATAATAATGCTGGTAATAATGATCTAATAGTTCTCATGCATTCATAATACACTGAAATGAATAAATAATGTTATAAACTGCTGACATCATTGTATTGGTATACAGTGTTTGAAGTATTCGGCCCCCTTGAAACAGTAACCCTTTGGGCCAAACATAAAGATATGAAACTGTAATTTTGTGAAGAATCAACAACAATGGGACACAATCATGAAGTGGAACTAAAATTGGATATTTCAAACTTTTTTAACAAATAAAAACTGAAAATCTTAAGTTTACTTTGTAACCTTTTGCTGTGATTAATAATGATCTAATAGTTTGCACACGAGACTGAAATTTTGCCCATTCCTCCTTGCCAAAACATGAGCTCAGTGAGGTTGGATGGAGAGCATTTTGTGAACAATAGTTCTTCCAAGCAGATATTGATTCAGGTCTGACTTTGACTTTGGCAATTCTAACACCTGGATTGTTTATTTTGGTGAACCATTCCAAGATTTTCTTTATGGATCATTGTCTTGTTGAAGACAAATCTCCGTCAATCTCAGGTCTTTTTGCAGACTCCATCAGGTTTTCTCCAGAATGGGATCAATTTTTTAACCATCTTCCCTGTCCCTGCTGAAGAAAAAGGCCCAAAACCGATGATGCTGCCACCACCATGTTTCGGAGAGTGGGGGATGGTGTGAGGCGATGAGCTGTGTATTTCGCCAAACCAATCGCTTTTGGTTAAAAGTTCGGGATTTTGTTTCATCTGACTCAGGCACCTTCTTACGTTTGGTGTGTCCCCCAGGTGGCTTTGGTAAACTGCTAAATCCACACTTTTTATGGATATCTTTTAAGAAATGGCTTTTCTTGCCACTCTTCCATAAAGGCCAGATTTGTGCAGTATTTAATTGATTTGTTGTCCCATGGACAGAGTCTCCCACCTCAGTTGTAGATCTCGCAGTTCATCCAGAGTGATCATGGGCCTCTTTACGCATCTCTGATCAGTCTTCTCCTTGTATGAGCTGGAAAGTTTAGAGGGGGCCAGGTCTTGGTAGATTTGCAGTGGTCTGATACTCCTTCCATTTCATTAATATTATTTTGCACAGTGCTCCCTTTGGGATGTTTAAAGCTTGGGGAAAATCTTTTTGTATCCAAACCGCCTTTAAACTCACAACAGTATTTGACCTGCCTTGCGTGTTCTTCATGATGCCTCCTCTGCGCTTTTCCGAGACTATAGGTGCATTTATATACGGAGACTTGATTAATTAGGATTCTATTTATCATCATTATCATTTAGGTCAACATTGGATCAATATTCAGAGATCCTCACTGAACTTTGGAGAGACTGCACTGAAAGTAAAGGCCGAATAATTTTACACGCCCAATTTTTCAGTTTTTTATTTGTTAAAAAAGTTTGAAATAAACAAATTTCGTTCCACTTAGGATTGTGTCCCTTAATTTTGTTGTTGATTCTTCACAAAAAATTGCCAGTTTCATATCTTTATGTTTGAAGCCTGAAATGTGCAAAATCGCACAAAAAGTTCAAGGGGGTCAAACTGTAGATGTAAATCAACATATACAATTTATGTTTTAGCCATTCCTCACCAGGAGACATGGATTGATAAAAATGGATGGATGGATATTTAACCTGATTTGTATTAGGTAGGATAATCTTTTCACAGAGGAGACAACAGAATTGGAAAGACCATTCCCAGAGAAGTTCTTTTATAGGGAAAGGAAAAAAAAATACTGTGGGGGTAGCTATGGGACCAATTAGCCAATAAGCCGCAGCACTTTACCATGCTTTACCAAAGTGTAATGACCTTAAGTCCGCCACACAATCATCGTCATTGGGAATCATGCTTTAAAACTAACATGCCAAATGAATACCTATCAATGTATTTTCAAAAATAAAGACTAAAAAAGTAAATTAGAACAGTTCACCTGAACATATAGTAACTGTAGGATGTTATTAATTTTTTCAGACAGAGAATGCTATATTAATCCAGTGGACATCTAAAGTGCAGAGGCTATATAAAAGTAAAAAAGGGGCATACATATACACACCTATAAGTACATAATCATACATACCTATAACAATATAAAACAATAATTAGTTACAACAGCATGCAATGTGTGTGTGTGTGTGTGTGTGCAGAGGCTGGTACTGGGATAAATAATATTAAAATATTAATAACAACAACAACAACAACAACAAAACAACAACAACAACAAATAAATACGCATCTACATAGTCTTATCTAGACATACAGACGTGCTCTCAAATTTATTTGGTACCCTTACAGCTCATTGAAATAATGCTTCATTCCTCCTGAAAAGTGATGAAATTAAAAGCTATTTTATCATGTATACTTGCATGTTTTTGGTATGTCATAGAATAAAGCAAAGAAGCTGTGAAAAGAGATGAATTATTGCTTATTCTACAAAGATATTCTAAAATGGTCTGACACATTTGTTGAAAATTCCCCTTAGAAAAGATAATAAATAATTGGACTATAGTGATATTTCAAATTAATTAGTTCCTTTAATTATTATCACATGTCTCAATCTTGTAATCAATCATTCAGCCTATTTAAAATGGAAAAGTAGTCACTGTGCTGTTTGGTATCATTGTGTGCACCACACTGAACGTGGACAAGAGAAAGCAAAGGGAGGAGAGTTGTCTGAGGAGATCAGAAAGAAAATAATAGACAAGCATGGTAAAGGTAAAGGCCACAAGACCATCTCCAAGCAGCTTGATTCCTGTGACAACAGTTTACCAAATATTAAGAGTTTAAGGTCCATGGAATCAGCCAACCTCCTGGCCGGCCGCAAGAGTGAAAAATCGACCCCAGATTGAACAGAAGGATAGTTTGAATGGTGAAAAGAACCAAGGATAACCGCCAAAGAGATACAAGCCGAACTCCAGGTGAAGCGTACCGCCAGTTTCTGATCGCACCATCCGCCGCTTTTGAGGCGAAAGTGGGTTCCATGGAAGAAATAATCTAGGAGGACCCACTTTTGACAGAAAACATAAAAAGCCAGACTGGAATTTTACATAAATGCATATTGACAAGCCTGATATCCTTCGAGAATGTCCTTTGACAGATGAGTCAAAACTGGAGCTTTTTGGCGTCACATCAGCTCTATGTTCACAGACGAAAAATGAAGCTTTTCAAAGAAAAGAACACCATACCTACAGCAGAAACATGGAGGAGGCTCCTGGTTATGTTTGGGGCTGCTTTACTGCCTCGGCATAGGGTGTCTTGAATCTGTGCAGGGCTTCAATGAAATCTCAAGACTATCAAGGCATTCTTGGAGCTTAAACGTACTGCCCAGTGTCAGAAAGCTCTGTCTCAGTTCCAGGTCATGGGTCCTCCAACAGGATAATGACCCAAAACACACAGCTAAAAGCACCCAAGAATGGATAAGAACAAAAACATTGGACTATTCTGAAGGGCCTGCATGAGTCCTCCGATCTGAATCCTATCGAACATCTATATGGAAAGAGCTGAAACTTCGTAGTCTGGAGAAGGCACCCATCAAACCTGAGACAGCTGGAGAAGTTTGCTCAGGAAGAGGGGCCAAACTACCTGTTAACAGGGTGCAGAAGTCTCATTGAGAGCTGGCCAGAAAACGTTTGATTTGCAGTGATTGCCTCTAAAGGTTGTGCAACAAAATATTAGGTTACGTCCCCATTTTTGTCCATGCCATTTTCATTTTTTTTTATTTTACAATATTATGTTGAATAAAAATCAAAAGCAAAGTCTGATTTCTATTAAATATGGAATAAACAATGGTGGATGCCAATTACTTTTGTCAGTTTCAATATTATTTCAGAGAAAATTGTGCATTCTTAGTTTTGTGGAGGGGTTCAACAAATTTGAGCAACGTCTGTATACACATATAGATGTCTGCTAAGAAATAAATCAAATAATCTGCATGCATACACTGTATAGATACGCTATCACATACACATACACACAATATACATATATATATTGTAAGGGTGCTGGAAACTTATATTGATTGCAATAGACAGGTGGTAAGATGCAAACAACCAGACACGGAGAGATCGACATGAGTTCAAACAGCACAGTCTGTATGTTTAATTGTTTTAGGTTGTTGTAGCCTTCCAACAAAGCAACCATTTATACTTTTTTAATCAAAAAGAAATAAACAGAACGTAAAACTCTTCGCCAATACGTAAAAGTAACAAAAACAATCAATCACTGGCAGTCTAAATGGTTCAGGGTACAGAAGCAGAAAAGCGCAGTTTTCGGGTTCTGGTTCTCATTCAGTCCAATAATCCAGCCGTCCACTAATCGGGTCCAATTCCGTTCCCAAAGTCGTTGCCAAGTAATCCTTTTGTTTGTTTTCTTTATCTTTCTTTCTCTCCCTCGCCTACCTTCCGCTGTCCTCAAGTCTTTCTCCCAATACACCGTCCCAGATTGCTGGTCAGAGCGTATTTTATAAACCGGTGTGCCCGATTGCGTGGCACCTGGTCCCTCATGGTTGAGTTTGTTAAAGCTGGATACAAATGACAAGAAAGGTGAAGTAATATAACGTCCATCAATTATCCCACCCCGCCATATTACAATATATATATATAGTATATATATATATATATATATATATATATATATATATATATATATGCATTATAAATATCATATGGGGATAGTGCGTTGAAGAAGGAACTACAGAAAAAGACCTAGGAGTTTATATGTTGACTCAGAAATGTCTTCATCTAGACAATGTGGGGGGAAGCTATAAAAAAGGCTAACAACAAGATGCTCGGATATATTGTGAGAAGTGCTGAATTTAAATCAAGGGAAGTAATGTTAAAACTCTACAATGCATTAGTAAGACCTCACCTGAATATTGTGTTCAGTTCTGGTCACCTTGTTACAAAAAAGGATATTGCTGCTCTAGAAAAGAGTAAAAGAAGAGCTACCAGAATTATCCCGGGTTTAAAAAAGGCATGTCGTAAGCAGCAGGCTAAAAGAATTGAATCTATTCAGTCTTGAACGAAAAAGACCACGCAGTGTTCGATTCAAGCATTCAAAATCCTAAAAGGTATAGACAATGTCATCAGGGGGACTTTTTTGACCTGATAAAATAAAAAACAATTCAGGGGTCAAAATGGAGATTAGATAAAGGGGCATTCAGAACAGAAAATAGGAGGTACTTTTTACACAGAGAATTGTGAGGGTCTGAACCAACTCCCCCAGTAATGCCTTGTTGAAGCTGACACCCTGGGATCATTCAAGAAGCTGCTTGATGATATTCTGGGATCAATAAGCTACTAACAACCAAACGAGCAAGATGGGCTTGATACCTCCTTTTTTTGCTTTATGTTCTTATGTTCTTATGTTCTTATACATATACAAATTGTAGAGAAAAGGAGAAGCCATACTCAATGGGGGATTTCAACTTCCCCCATATAATATGGCAAAACCCGGTGGGGGAGCATGCCAAATCAAAATGATGGAAATGACAAATTACTGCTTTCCTAACAGAATTTGTCAAGACACCGACTAGAGGGAATAGCATGCCTTGATTTAGTTTTTCAAATAACGAAGACAGAATAACTAAAACAGTGGTCAGAGTACCATTGGCAAACTCAGACCACAACATGGTCTCATTTGAAGTGATTTTTAAAACCCAAAAAGTAATGACTTTTCCAAAGGTTTTACAATTTAAAAAAAGCAAACTATGAAGGTATGGAACAGAGACTAACAGAAGTAGATTGGAGTAAAATAGAAAAAATATCACAGAAAAGGATGGCTGTTTTTAAGGCGCGTTAACAATTACATCCCAAAAGTAGACAAATTCAAATCTAAAACAAATGGCCAAAATGGTTTAATAGACCAATATATATATATATATATATATATATATATATATATATATATATATATATATATATATATATATATATATTATATTCACAAAAAGGCATTTTGCCAGAGCGTTTTAGGGACCAAAAACAAAAGTACAGAAAAGAGTACTTTGAACTGCAAAACATAAGTTAAAAGGGAAGTTAGAAAGGCCAAGAGAGATAGAAATGAACACTGCTAAGGGGCTAAAACCAATTCCAAATGTTTTTCCAATATTATAAAATTGGGAAGAGAACACTCAAAGAGAGGAGGTTAAATGTCTAAAGATACAAAACAGCAAAATCATAGATTTTACCCATTTCGCATCAGCATAAAAAGATTAATTCTCAAACTGAGCGCGGTAGGGGATTCAAGCGAAATGCATGCATGTATTAGGGAGTGGTACCAATCATTTGTCCAAGTCTGCTTTCACCCAAGTTCAGGACGTCTTGATTCTATGTTTGTCCAGTTCTCTGTACACAGAGTATTCCAATTTTTCAACCATCTTGTTAAGTTCTTCCTTCAACAATTCAGGAAGTAATGGCCAAAAAGTTTGTTGTTGGACTATCTTATATAATAATTGTAATGTTGGTTGAAAATTATGAGAAAAAATCAATAGAGAGTGGGAGAAAGCAACCAGGGATATCTAAGTTATAATGATTCACAACAAGTTTAAACATGTAAGTTTAACAAATATATCAGACATGCCATAAAGAAATGACAAAACTAATACAAACAGCATACTGCTATTTAGATCCGATAGCTGAAGACAAACAAAAAAAAACACATCGTTATACCCCTGAAACGAGGACACCGTAATCATTCCATTTTCTGTCCATAATAACCCTCCAGATGATAGAGTCCATGTATTAAAGGAGATTATGTCTCTCATTAAATTTCTGGGGAAAAAATAAACAACAGACATGGTTACGAGGAGAGAAATTGCAAAGACACTCTGAATACAAACTGTGGATAATGCATCAGGTGGCCACCGTAGAGCTAAACAACATAAACAAAAAGTTGGAGACAAATGTGGATACTATTTGAACTTAGCGTGCTTCCAGGGACATGTTGGCAGTGTCTCTCTGTTGATTAACCGAATAGAAACAAGAGCAGAAATTCAAGTTTGGTTTTAATTTTATGACAGGAATTTATTCAAACAAAATAGGAAGTGTAACTCTCCACCCAAATGTCTCTCAGAAGCAATATAGGAGGTATTCATACTAGCTGTCAAAGCCAATATGTACTTTGTTAGTATTACAGTTCGTCTTCTAATGCAGTTAATGCAATCATAATCATAATCAGAATAAACTCACCCCAGTGTAATTCCTCATTTTCTGAAGCGCTAACAGGATATGTTTGTAACAGAATGTCAGGTCTTTTATATATGCTCTGCTTTTGTGGGAGTTATTGCCCTTAGGGACTTATTTGGGATAGTCTGACCGCAGCAGTACAAAGGAAACCAAAGAAGAATGAGGAAATATTTAAGATCAGCTTCTACACAGCAATTGATGTTTTGCTCAAGTTCGGGCTGGGAAACTGACAAAATGGAGAAAATAAACTTGTCCAGCAGGGTTTAAATGCTTCTATAAATCATCTACTAGCTTGAGAGGCTGGGGAATCTTGTGTTGAAATGATCAATTAAGACAATAATTAGTAATGTTAGATAATGAAGAAATTGTGTGAATTAGAAACCAAGACCCAACACACCTTTTGATCTAGAGCATGGTTTGGTCATCATTAGTTCCATCTCCAATCAAGATGGAGAAACATCATTCAAATAGCAATCATTGGTATTACTGAGTATCTGGTCATAGTTTTCATACCAAGCTCAATGGCCACATGAAAAAGGAGAATGAGACTTACAATGCCAGCTTCATTAATTTATATATGATATACAAATTGTTGTCTTCTCTAGCTCGGGAAGATAAAAACAACACTGGAGTCTAAACTGTTTCTGATGAAAACAAGGCCATCCTACATCTAAGCAAAAAGAGGATTTTAATACTTAAAATGCAAGTTTCATGTCTTTTAAAAAGTTAGTAGTAACTGAACAGGGAAAGCATGCAGCAGACCGTATACCCATGGATAAAATGTATTACATATCATAGAAGCTGAAGCCAAGACAGCCTAAATAGAGTCCTTCACAGTGAAAGAAATTAGATTTCTAGCTTCTTAATGTGTCTCGAATTGTGTCATGGTGCTGGCATTATGGCGTGTATTTTGTATATTATTTGTATATTGTTTTATTTGTATTGTAAATTTTAACGAATGGGTCGAGTTTCAATTGAATGATTAATTGTAATATAAAAAATGGCACGGCTCAGCTGTTCAGAGAGAGAGGAGCTAGGAGATCAAGAGAGAGAGAGAGGGAGAGGGAGAAGGAGCAAGAGCAAGAGCGAGCGAAACAGCGAAAGTAGTCCATTTAAATCTTTACTTTTGTTTTGGCCATCACACCTATTCCTTGGTTCCGTTTGTTTATGATTTATTTATTTCAGGTTTATTAAATATGCCATAGTGCTTAAAACACATTTTGTTCTGTGTTTCTCCTGGTTTACGCCACACCACCGACCCCAAGACATATGGTATCAGAAGCAGGAAGTAGCGGCCCCTGCTGCACTGGAAAAGAAGAACCACAGGCAGGAATAGGAAAACAACAAATAAAAAATGGGAAGAACAATAAGAAGGACAGCAGCAACCTCCAGCAACCACAAGGGGGGACCCAGGTCTGTTTGAGCCCAGATGCCCTTGCAGGCCTATGCAGAGACGACCTGACGTGCTCTTGTGGAAGTCAGCTATGACGTCTGCTGTGCTGAATATGGCCATGAAGTTGCCAGTTGTCCAAACTCCCGAGGAAAGCGGGGGAGCCAGAGGCGGGTGGAGCTGTCGCCACCATCCCCGAGGGCCCAAGAGGGAGGAGAGCCATTGCTGCCTTTCAGAACCAGAGAGAGGAGCAATGGCTGCCGACATGCGGTCCCCAGGGAAAAGAGGCCGAGATCTGCCTCACCTGCCTCAAGGAAGAGGAGAGTGGTGTTTTAACGCGTCAGGAAGTCCTGGCACATAGTGTACCAGACCACCTCTTCCCCTGCCAGGAACAAAGAGCTGCCGTACCACCAGTCAGAGGAGGAGCCAAGATGGTGGTGTATCTTGACTGTGGGAGGGTGACCACCCACCGTCCTGCTGCCCTGTTCGGAGAGCCAAGGGGAGCTATCGCTGCTGTTCCCGCATGCCAGAGTGAGCGCTATCGCTGCCACCCAGCGTGCCAGAGGGAGGAGCTATTGCTGCTGCGTCCCTGCGTGCCAGGAGCCAAGATGGTGGTGGTGTCTTGACTGTGGGGCGACCTCCCACGTCTTCGCTACCTTGTTCGAGAGCCAGAAGGGAGGAGCTATCGCTGCAAACCGCTGCAGATGGAAGCCGTTGCTGCAATCCGTGAGCCAGAGAGGGAGGAGTATCACCGCTACCCTGCTGCTGGAGTTGGCAGCACCACAACAAACCAGTGCCGCCGCTGAGAGGCCAGCAGCAAGAAGCCTAGAGGGTCCCCAGAGGGACAGTGAACATCTCTTCTACCCACCTGAACTTTGGGAGTTTAAGGGGGTGGTGGCCATTTTAGGCTTATTTATTACAAAATTTCGCCCTCTTAACATGCTCAGGCTCTGAAATAACATTAGCGCTAGTTGAACAGACTTGCATTAGCTGGCTATAATAAAGTAACTGGGCTCCATTTTAGAAACAGTCAACACAGGATACAGCAGGAGATAAACATTCCAAAAGTAATTTCAAGTTATTTCTCTAATATTTTTTCTACAACTCAGAGACGCCGGTTCAGTGTGGCAAGGTTCCAAGGCCGCACAGTGGAGAACTTATCTGAAGCAGCAAGAGAGAGCAGCAACTGGCTGTGGTTGAGACATGAAAGATTCTGGCTTTGGATCTCGGCAACAATAGAAAGAAAAGATACGCTGATGTGCTGGTAAGTAAGCTTCTCTCGAGGGTTGAGTTGGGTGGGGGGGGGGTGATGCTGGACATGGGAATCTCGCTCGCCGGAAGCCCTTTTGAGGGTAAGTCGAGCTAGGTCGGACCAAACACTGAGGATGGAAGGTGCCCTTGAAGACCCCAGAGATGAAAAACTCCACTTAGCTCTTCAATCCAGACGGGTTATCATGCTGATGCGCTGGGGCCATTACCTCTGTGGTTGGATCCCCGGCCAGACGCAGCCGCTAAAGCGATGCGCCCAGGGAAATAAGTTGATCCCTGGAGCCAGCATTACTTCAGCCATTAACACCAGACAGAAGGATATCTCATCATCATATGGAAGGAAACGTAAAATGGATGGAGACACATATGGATCACATTTTTACTGTAAAGCTACATCTTAGTTGGTGCTTATCTTGGCTAGAGCCGAAGCCCAAAATCAGCATGAGTTTTAACATCTACTCGGTAATGGAAATCATGAAGATTCGATCGCTTCCAGACTGCTGTGAATAGTGCAGCTGGCAACAAGGAAAGACCTCGGTGACAGCCTGGAGAGACAGCTGACAGGAGGAAAGACCCCATTGGGACTGGTGGTTAGCTACCCTTGGTCGATATCCAGCTCTGTGTTTATAGGATGCTGGAGACATTCTGACTTCTAAGAAATTAAAGAAAAATACCTCAGAGTCTGCAGGCAGGGCGGAAGATGACTCAGCGTTGGACTAACACGGTTACCGACTTAGGAAACGGAAATGGATGCCAGTATGGAGAGTACTTCAAAAGACTAATTAAGATTCTAAAGTTAGTAAAAGACATGGGAACTCTAGGGTTTTTGTCTGCGGCGGAGCAAGGGTAACAAACGTCAGGGGTTTCAGCGAATTCATCAAGGAGAATGAAATGCTTGGGGAGAATGGACATGGCCTCGCATTGATCAGTACTTCTTACAAAAGTCAGTTCTAGTCAGTCGGAATGAAATCCAGCGACAGGAAAGGCAAACCACAAAGTTGGTAGGATATCAAAGCACCCCTTGTCATAGACGAGAGGAGGTATGGACATGGAAAGTTAGTGATGAACCTAATGATCCTTGTGAAACCCATCTGACAAACCAGCATAAGAGAGAAAAGAAGACCCCAACAGGCACAAGCCTGGTTAAATGGCCAAGAGCTTGTGAGAAACTGCATGGGGACACAATAAACACAGATCTCTGTTTGCATTAAGGAAAGATTAAGCGGAACAGTTGAAAAGCTGCTGGATAAATTTGGGGACATCATCTAATGCGATATGGAAGTAGAGAGGGTTTGGAGTTGAAAAGGGAAGGAAAAAGTACAAACTATTCCTGGAAAGTCTCCAGATCAGGGGATTGAACGCTTAGTAGAGAAAGGAGACAGCGGAGGGAAGCAATGGAGAAGGAGCAGAACAAAAGTCAGAAGGAGGGCTCAATCTTCAAAGGGTCATAAAAGATAAGCTTTGCAACATTGTGCAGAGCTGAGCCTCTGAAACCACAGAGAAGAGGTCACGCGAGCTAACTTTTAAAGACCATTCAAATTTGTAAAGAAGTTATTCACCAGTGAGAAGAATGGCATCACCTAAAAGCATCTAAGGTTGAGCTGGAGAGATATTTGGAGGAAACACATAATAGATTCAAAAAGGCGGAGCCTATGTCAATTCAAGTCAGACATCCCACCTATATCAATCCAATTGGTAATTACCAAATGGAGGACTGTGCACCTAAGTGGAAAAGAAGGAAGTAGAGCAAGCTGTGGAAAAGCAAGGGTTTCATCATCTCCAGGGCCTAATGGAGTTCCTGCATAGAGTGTACAAGGTGCTTCAGGAGTTCTAACAAATTGTGGAAATCGATGAAAGTGGCATGGGAAAAACAGGGTTGTACCAAGAGCATTTGGCCGAAACCAGGGTGAGTCTTTATACCTAAAGAAAAAGATTCTACAAGCATCAGTCGTTTTCGTCCTATTTCCTATTAAACATGAAACACAAGATTTTCTTCTTAGCATTGTTCAGAGATTGTCAACTTACCTATTAAAGAACTGCTTCATTGACACTTCAATACAAAAAGCGGTAATTCCAGGTTCCCAGGATGTTTAGAACACATCAATGTGATCTTGGCAACAAATTCAATCACAAAAGGAGAGGAAGGAGCTCCGCGTGACATTCCTGGATTTGGCTAATGCATATGGTTCAGTGCCCATGAACTTCTTTAGCAGCATTTGATTTTTCAGTGTACCGATGACGTAGTTAATTTGAAGTGAAAAGCCTACTTTGGAGATTTGCAACGTTAGTTTTTCAACTTGTGAATTCAGCACTACATGGCAATGCCTAGAGGTTGGAATAATGGCAGGATGCACCATTTCTCCACTGGCTTTTACCATGGCAATGGAAGTAATCATTAGGGCATCAAAATGGCAGGGAGGACAGCGCTATTTGAATGCGACTACCACCAATTGGAGCATACATGGATGACATTGACAACTATGACTACAATGAAATATTCATATTCAATCGGTTATTGGGCAACAACCAATAACATTGAATAGGCACGAATGCAATTCAAACCCACTAAAAATCAAGGAGCATCTCATAATTAAAGTAGTAGATAAAATATTCTTCATTAATGGTGAGGCAATACCAACAGTGTCTGATAGCCATGAAGAGTCTTGGGAAGATGGCAACGGGATCTTAAAAGACAGTTCGTGTGGAGAAGTTAGACAACAAGCAGTAGAAGGGTTGAAGATTCATAGACAGCTTGTGCACCCGTTTGTGGCAAACTAAACTCTGGTGCTTTCAGTTTGTTCACCGTCAGAGGCTGTTGCAGCCACTGACCGGCGATGAGGTTTCTTTGACAACAGTAGAGAAGCTGGAAGCCTTTAATCAGTTCACATCAGAAATGAGCTAGAGTTCCATCACGCCGCCCTCAGCAGAGGACTTTTTATGGTAAAGAATACTGCAGCTACTCATCTCCGCCTAACCCGAGGAGTTTAAGTGCACCAAGGTCAGACTGGAAATGACATTAGTAGAGTCACTTTACAAATCGCGGGCGGGAGGGCAAAGCACCTGTGTTGAAAACTGGAAGAAAGTGGGTAAAGAAAGCTGTGGAAGATGCAAAGGCTGCCCTTCTAATTGCGATATCATGGGCAAGTTCAGCATGGAAGAGGGATCTTGGTCTCAGTTCAGCTCCTCCTACATGGCGGGGTCGCAGCCCCAGCTCAAAGGAGAAGCTGGTAGTCACCGAGGCACAAAAGCAGGAGGAGAGGATGAGGTGTATAAAGGCCATTTCCCGGCCAAGCAGGGAGAATGGATGAGATGGGAGAGTGTGGAACAATGCAGGATTGGCTGGCAAGACCTATGGTCAATGGAACAGAGCAGGATCCGTTTCCTCATCAGGTCAACATGATGTTCTCCATCACCACAGAAACCTAAACCTCTGGGTAGGAGAGGGATCCCCATGACCTTTGTGTTCATCACCTGCAACATAAAGGCACATTTTGACAGGATGTAAGGTGGCTCTTAGCCATGATGGTTTACTTGGCGCCATGACCAGTGCCGCGATGTTTGGCTTTAGCATTTGGTAAGCGTAAGATGACCAATAAGTTGCCACCCGTTTCATCAAACATTTTACACAAGCCAACAAAAGACCCCTCCGCCCAGGAGAGCAAACCACCACAGAAAAGGTGTTAAAACCAATCCTACTTGAGATAAATGGAAGCTGCTAGAGACTGGAAAATGCTGGCAGATGTTGGTCAACAAAGCTATTTTTCCACCTGAGATTGCCACCACTAACCTTCGACCAGATATTGTCTTGTGGTCTGGATCAACACTTTGTTCACCTGGTAGAGTTAACAGAAAAGCCATGGGAGTGATGCTCAGAAGAACTTATCTGAAGCAGCAGAGGAGCAACTGGCTGTGGTTGAGGACGGAAAGATTCTGGTGGGGATCTCAGCACAAGTAGAAAGAAAGAAACGCTGATGTACAGGTAATCGCTGGGTTGAGTTGAGTGGGACAGAGGGGGGTGATGCTGGGATGCCAGAATCACCGCCGAGCCCTCTTTGAGGTGAAGTCGTGAGTTAACACTAAACACTGAGGATGGAAGGTGCCCAATTTGAAAACCCCAGAGATGTACCCTACTTAGCTCAATCCAGACGGTTGTCATGCTGATGCACTGGGAGGCTGCACATGGTTGATCCCAGAGCCAGTATCAGAGCTGTAGGTGCTGATGCGCCAGGGAGGCAAAATAAGCAGATCCCTTGGAGCCAGTATTACACTTCAGCCATAACACCAGACAGAAGGATATCTACATTATCATATGGAAGGAACACGTAAAATGGATGGAGACACATATGATCACATTGTTTACCGTAAAAGTTACGCTCTTGTTGGTGCTTATCTCTTGGCTGGCGAGTTCAAACGCCAGTACGAAGTTTTAACATCTACTCTCTTGTGTAATGGAAATCATTACCACATTTCAAAAAAAAATAAATAAACGAATACCATTCATTTGAACATTAAGATGCAGCACCTGCAAACGAAACCAAGTATATCAGATTATTATTATTATTTGTTTATTAGCAGATGCCTTTATCCAAAAGGCGACTTTACAGAGAATAGGTGTGAACTACGCATCAGCTGCAGAGTCACCTACACCATGTCTCACCCGAAAGATTAGCCAGAGCACAAGAAGGTTAAGTGACTTGCTCAGGGTCACAATGAATCAGTGGCTGAGGTGAGATTTGAACCAGGGAACCTCCTCTGGTTACAAGCACTTTTCTTTCAACCACTGGACCACAGACGTTTGACATCAGCACACTGTTACAGCTGAAACCATATTAATGAACTAACGCGGTATGCTAATGTAAATCCACCCACCATGAAAAAAGAAAGACATCCTTCCTGCCAGGGAAAACAATAGGTGTCCCAGAATTCCTTACCAGTTTAAAGTTCTTTTTGCTGACTTGTTAAAACTAGCTACACAAGCAAGCAAATAGCACCAGCTATGGAACTGAAACATTTTGCTTTACAGCAGTTCAAAGACCGTGGGGGAAAAAACCTCCAGATGGCAGCAGTGGGATTGAAACTCACACCTCCAGAGCAAGTGGAGCCTAAATATAGCACCCAGACCCTTCGGCCACACTACACACGGGAAGACCCCTTCACCTTTCTGCCGCATATGTACCAGAAAATGCCGTTCAATAACATAAACAACAACAACTTCCTTTTGTAGTTAGTAAAAATCTTAACCTAATGATTGATTGAAAACCAAACACTACACTTTCTAGGTTGCACTAATGAGAATGAACCCAGGTCCAAGAAATGAGAATCTTTGTGTGACACCACATACCATTAGGCGCTGATTACGCAACGCATACAAATATTCCGCGGAACGGAACATTTTCTTTTCACAGCAGTCCAAAAGACCCGAGGGGTGAAAAAGAAAACAAGATGGCAGCCGTGTGGGATTTGAATCCACGCCTCCAGAGAGAATGGAGCCTTTTAATTCCATATGGGCCGCTTCGCCACGCTACAACACTAACACACTTTACCCACAACCAGGTTCCATACTATACACTGCTAGGGCTCGCCCGCCACACTACCACGCTGCAGGCTGGCAGCCCCCATGCTCTTTCATACTATCGTCGCCACCACCCACTCAACTAGAACAATCTATTGGCAAAATCATAACGTAATGATTGATTGAAAAACAAACACTGCCTTCTCGGGTTTCGCCCCGGGAATTGAACCCAGGGGCGAAGAATGGGAATCTGAAGGATACTGTCACCAGTGACGGTATCATAAAAGTATATTAATATTGACAGCATGATTTAATAACTATGGAATTGAATGGGGGTGGGTAATTATTTCATTGATGTCCAATGGAGACTCTCTCCAATTGACTTGTTGAATAGAACAGCTTTTAGCTATTGGGTCCAGGTGTTCTTACTTACGTTGGCATTGTCTGTATTTTCTTATTTCATTTTTCTGCATGACCCTTAAGAGCCTGTTTTTGTCTTCAATTATATATAGAATGGCAATAGGTGTTACAGTGATTTTTTCAGGGCTTATAGGAGCTGCATTGGTCAGTGGTTAAAAGAAAAGGCTTGAAACCACGAGGTCCCTCACTAAAATCCCACCCTCAGCCAGTGACTCATTAGACCCTGAGCAAGTCACATAAACCTCCTTGTGTCTCCATCTTTCTGGTGAGACGTAATTGTAAGTGACTCTGCAGCTGGATGCATAAGTTCACACACCCTAGTTCTGTAAATGTCTTGGATAAGTGCCTTTGCTATAAAACAAATAATTATTGGGAGAATAATCATCAAAAGGATATTGCTGCTCTGAAAGGTGCAAGAAGAGCAACCAGAATTATCCCGGCCTTAAAAGACATAACATATGCAGACAGGCTAAAATAATTTGGAATCTGTTCAGTCTAGAAACAAAGAAGAAGACTATGTGGTGATCCGATTCAGCCTGATTGCGCTGCAGGTAGAATTGAGCTGGTAAGCAGTTCACTAAGGCAGCGTATTGGTCGCTGTTTCCATTGGTTTTCGAAAGTATCAAAACTATTATACTCTGTTTATTATTTTGGAATATTCTTTTTGTTTTGTTTGTTTTGGTGTCTTTTGTTTGACTGAGACTTTTGTGTTTTGAGTTTTATTTGCAGAGACATTTACCGTGTGGGGAAGTGCATCTGGAGATTGTTTGATGTGGGACTTTAAACACTTTAATAAAACAAATGAAAATGGTGTTGTAAAGGGAAAAAACTCACCATTTGTCTCCTTATTTGTTGCATACACAATTGTAAATTGTGCAAAGTTTTAGGCAGGTGTGAAAAATGTTGTAAAGTAAGAATGTTTTCAAAAATAGATTAGAAAAATAGTTTTGTTTTTTTTTCAAGCCTAAAATTCGAACTTTGGCCAGAGCTGTACAAAAACAAACCATCCCTGTGCCAACATGTTTCCTCCTTTTCTTTGTAGACAGACCATATGTATAAAACAATTTGATGAGCATTGTGACATAACAGCCACTTCACAAACTAGTCCACAACTTTAAAACAGAATTAATAAAAAAAAAACAGGATTAGGAATGGAGCTTAATCTGAGTCAACGGCCTAACCAGTCTGAAAATCTCATCTCTTCCAATAAAAAACGGGCTGCTCCACAGCTATGCCCAAAAGGTTTTTCATCACCTTGTATTTAGGGTTTGAGCTATCATTTTCTTTAAAAACCTATATGAACATAATTTAGATATTTGATATTTAATAAATGAACCAAATGCAAGTGAGTAGAACAGAAGAAAAAAATCTAAATCAAATCCATATTTGGTGTGGACCACCCCTTTGCCTTCAAAAACAGCATCACCCTTCTAGGCACACTTGCAACAAAG
>CM072681.1:26862648-26896911 GCA_036884735.1 Huso huso
TGGTAAATCATTGTAAAGGCCACAGGCTATAGTAAAGCATAGGGAAGCATTAAAGCACATAGGAGGATTTTAAACACATAGATGTGTGTAAATGCATAGGTAAGCATTTTAGAAGCACAACGTCAATTTACAAGCACAAAGCGGTCTGGTGAAGAATAGGAAAACACATAGAGCACAGATGGGTATGGGAAGCATTGTAAAAGAGAGACATTGCTAAGCAGGGAAGTATTTTAAAACACAAAGGCATGACCATGCACAATGTAAAACTATAGAGAGGTCTGGTAAACATTGCAGAGCAAAGAAAAGCATTCCAAAGCACATGGAAGCAGCATTGTACAACACAGATGGATATGGGAAATCACTGTTCAGGCTAGAGGCATTGCTACATAGAGAAGTATTATGAGCACAAAGCTATGGCAATACAGGAGGCGTGCAGAGAACAGAGGTGTATTGTAATCCACAGGGAGCACAGGGAAATGTTGCACAGCATAGGACAGCGCAGATAGGTGTGGTAATGTTCGAGTTGTATGGCAAAATCACAGGTGGAAGTATTTCAAGACAGAGGCATTAAGCAAACAGGTATGGCAAATCACAGTAAAAACAGAGAGCATTGTAGGTTACAGAAAATTATGATAAATCGTTTAACGGTCGAGAGCTATGGAAAGCCTAGGGAAGCGTTGTAAAGCATACAGGAGGATTTTAAAGCACGGAGGTATGGTAAAATGTATAGGTAAGCATTTTGAAGCACAGATACCGAAAGCACAAAGAGGCCTGGTAAAGAATAGGAAGCACTGTGAGCACAGATATGGTGGTAAATCATTGTAAAGGCCAGAAAGAGATATTACAAGGAAGCATTTTAAAGCACAGCGCGTCAATGCACAATGTAAAGCACAGAGAGTGGTCTGGTAGACATTGCAGAGCACAGGAAAGCATTTTAGAGCACAGATGGGTATGGGAAAGCATTGTAATGGCCAGAGAGGTATTGCTACGCATAAGGAAGTATTATAAAGCACAAAGGGATGGTAATGTACAGGGAACCATTGTAGAGAATAGGAAATTAGAAAAGCACAGATAGGTATGGTAAAGCACAGCAAAGCATAGTACAGCACAGATAGGTATGGTAACTATTAGATAGGTATGGTAAAGCAGGTGTAAGCATTTTGAAGCACAGAGGCACTTAAAGCACAAAGGCCTGGTAAAGAATAGGGAAGCAATTGTAGAGCACAGATATGTATGGTAAATCAGAAGGCCAGAAAGAGATATTGCTACATAGGGAAGTATTTGAAGCACAAAGGTACGTCAATGCACAATGGGCATAGAGGTCTGGCAGACATTGCAGAGCAGAGAAAACGATAGCCGGTAAAGCACAGGACAACAGATAGGCATGGTAATGTTCAGAGTCATGGCAACCAGGAGCCATTTTAGACAGTGTCATTAAGCAAAACAGGGTATGGAAATCACAGTGTAAAACATAGAGAGCATTGTAGAGCACAGAAAGATATGGTAAAAACGAAAGCTATGGTAGCAAGCAAGCTTTAAAGCACACAGGAGGATTTTTAAAGAAAGCTAACAAAAGCCGGTAAGCTTTTTGAAGCAAAGAATAAAGAAACAGCGGTAGAGCAAGATGGGAAGCATGGGAGCATCAGATAGGTATGGTAAATCATTAAAGGCCAGAAAGAGATATTGCTGTTTAGGAAGTATTTTAAAAACACAAAGGCATTTGACCATGCACAATGTAAACCATAGAGAGGTCTGGCAAACATTGCAGAGCAAAGAAAAGCATTGTAAAGCACATGAAAGCATTTTTAGAGCACAGATGGATAGGGAAAATCACTGTTCAGGGCCAGAGAGGTATTGCTAATAGAGAAGTATTATGAAGCACAAAGGTATGGTAATGCACAGGGAGGCATTGCAGAGAACAGCGGTGTATTGTAATGCACAGTGAAGCATTGTGGAGCACAGGGAAATGTTGTAAAGCATAGATAGGTATGGTAATGCGCAGAGTGGTATGGCAAATCACAGGGAAGTATTTTAAAGACAGAGGCATAAAGCACAACGGTATGGCAAATCACAATGTAAACATAGAGCGCATTGTAGAGCACAGATAGGTATGGTAAATCATTGTAAAGGCCACAGAGCTATAGTAAAGCATAGGGAAGCATTGTAAAGCACATAGGAGGATTTTAAAGCACATAGATATGGTAAAATGCATAGGTAAGCATTTTAGAAGCACAACGTCAATTTAAAGCACAAAGCGGTCTGGTAAAGAATAGGGAAACACTGTAGAGCACAGATGGGTATGGGAAAGCATTGTAAAGGCCAGAGAGAGATTGCTAAGCATAGGGAAGTATTTTGAAAGCATAGTTACACGACCATGCACAATGTAAAACCATAGAGAGGTCTGGTAAACATTGCAGAGCAAATAAAAAGCATTCCAAAGCACATAAAGCATTGTATGTTACAGGATGGATATGGGAAATCACTGTTCAGGCCAGAGAGGTATTACATAGAGAAGTATTATGAAGCACAAAGGCATGGTAATGCACAGGAGGCATTGCAGAGAACAGAGGTGTATTGTAATGCACAGTGAAGCATTGTGGAGCAAGCAGGGAAACAAGTTGTAAAGCACAGATAGGTATGGGAAAAGCAGAAAAGGCTAGAGGTATTGTTAAGCATAAGGAAGCATTGAAAACAATGGATGGTAATAATGTACAGGGAAAACCTTTGTAGAGAACAGGGAAATATTGTACACACAGATAGGTATGGTAAAGATAGGTGTTACTTTAAGCACAGAGGCAATTTAAAGCACAGCGGTCTGGTAAAAGAATAGGGGAAGCACTATAGACACAGATGGGTGTGGTGGAACTATTGTAAAACCAGAAAGAGACATTGCTAAGCATGGGAAGCATTTTAAAAACAAAGGCATGTCAATGCACAATGTAAAGCATAGAGAGGTCTAGTGAGCAGACAGAGGAAAGCACAGATGGGTATGGTAAAAGCATGAGACAGTGCAGATAGGGTGTGGTAATGTTCAGAGCTGTATGGCAAACCACAGGGAAGTATTTTAAAGACAGCGATCATTAACAAACAGGTATGGGAAATCACAGTGTAAACATAGAGAGCATTGTAGAGGCACAGAAAGGTATGATAAAATCGTTGTAAAGGTCAAGTTATGGTAAGCATAGGAAGCGTTGTAAAAGCACAGGAGGGATTTTAAAGCACGGGTATGAAAATACATAGGTAAGCATTTTTGGAAGCACAGAGGCAATTTAAAACACAAAGCGGTCTGAGAAAGAATAGGAAGCACTGTAGAGGCACAGATAGGTATGGTAAATCATTGTAAAGGCCAGAAAGAGATATTGCTACTTTAACCCAAGTATTTTAAAGCAAAAGGCATGTCCATGCACAATGTAAACCATAGAGAGGTTCGGTAGATTGCAGAGCAAAGAAAAGCATCCAAAAGCGCATGGAAGCATTGTACAGCACAGATGGATATGGGAAACCACCGTTTGTTTCAGAGAGGCATTGCTACATAGAGAAGCATTATGAAGCAACAAAGGTATGGTAAATGCACAGGAGGCATTGCAGAGAACAGAGGTGTATTGTAACGCACAGTGAAGCCATCAGGAGCACAGGAAACGTTGTAAGATAGGCATGGATAGGTATGGTAATGCGCAGAGTTGTATGGCAAACCACAGGAAGTATTTTAAAAGACAGAGGCATAAATCATAACTTTCATGGCAAA
The DNA here is from genome assembly GCA_036884735.1 of Huso huso. Classification (NCBI taxonomy): domain Eukaryota; kingdom Metazoa; phylum Chordata; class Actinopteri; order Acipenseriformes; family Acipenseridae; genus Huso; species Huso huso. The sequence continues at coordinate 26,866,394 of CM072681.1, forward strand.
TCACAGTGTAAACATAGAGAGCATTGTAGAGAACAGATAGGTATGATAAATCATTGTAAAGGCTACAGAGCTATGGTAAAGCATAGGGAAGCATATGTTAACAATAGGAGGATTTTAAAGACATAGATATGGTAAAACCATAGGTAAGCATTTTAGAAGAGACATTTTAAAGCTAACACAAAGCAGTTAGTAAAGAATAGGGAAACACCAGAGAGCACAGATGGGTATGGGAAAGCACGTAAAGGCCAGAGAGATATTGCTACATAGGGAAGATTTTAAAGCAACAAAGGCACGACCATGCACAATGTAAACTATAGAGAGGTCTGGTAGACATTGCAGCAAAGAAAAGGTTTCCAAAGGCATGGAAGCCATTGGTGACACAGATGGATAGGTGGTCACCGTTCAGGCCAGAGGGCAAACCACATAGAGAGTATTACGAAGCTTAAAGACATGGTAATGCACAAACAGGCATGGGAAATCACAGGTGTATTGTAAACACAGTGATAATTTCAGGAGCACAGGAAATGTTGTAAAGGTCAGATAGGTATGGGAAAGCATAGTAAGGCCAGAGAGGCATTGTTACATAAGGAAGCATTATAAAACACAATGGATTTAATGTACAGGAACCCCAGAGAACAGGAAACATTGTAACACACAGATAGGGTATGGTGGAAGCATAGGTGCATTTCAGTTGCACAGAGGCAATTTAAAGCACAAAAGCAGTCTGGTAAAGAATAGGGAAGCACTGTAGAGCACAGATAGGTATGGTAAATCATTGTAAAGGCCAGAAAGAGATATTGCTAAGCATAGGGAAGTATTTTAAAGCACAAAGGCATGTCAATGCACAATGTAAAGCATAGAGAGGTCTGGTAGACATTGCAGAGCAGAGGAAAGCACAGATAGGTATGGTAAAGCATAGGACAGTGCAGATAGGTGTGGTAATGTTCAGAGTTGTATGGCAAACCACAGGGAAGTATTTTAAAGACAGCGTCATTAAGCAAACAGGTATGGGAAATCACAGTGTAAACATAGAGAGCATTGTAGAGCACAGAAAGGTATGATAAATCGTTGTAAAGGTCAGAAAGCTATGGTAAAGCATAGGGAAGCGTTGTAAAGCACACAGGAGGATTTTAAAGCACGGAGGTATGGTAAAATGCATAGGTAAGCATTTTTGAAGCACAGAGGCAATTTAAAGCACAAAGCGGTCTGAGAAAGAATAGGGAAGCACTGTAGAGCACAGATAGGTATGGTAAATCATTGTAAAGGCCAGAAAGAGATATTGCTAAGCCTAGGGAAGTATTTTAGCACAAAGGCATGTCCATGCACAATGTAAAGGCATAGAGAGGTCTGGTAGACATTGCAGAGCAAAGAAAAGCATTGTAAAGCACATGGAAGCATTTTAGAGCACAGATGGATAGGGGAAATCACTGTTCAGGCCAGAGAGGTATTGCTAAGCATAGAGAAGTATTATGAAGCACAAAGGTATGGTAATGCACAGGGAGGCATTGCAGAGAACAGAGGTGTATTGTAATGCACAGTGAAGCTACTGGAGCACAGGAAAATTGCCGCGCATAGATAGGTATGGTAATGCGCAGAGTGGTATGGCAAATCACAGGGAAGTATTTTAAAGACAGAGGCATAAAGCACAACGGTATGGCAAATCACAATGTAAACATAGAGCGCATTGTAGAGCACAGATAGGTATGGTAAATCATTGTAAAGGCCACAGAGCTATAGTAAAGCATAGGGAAGCATTGTAAAGCACATAGGAGGATTTTAAAGCACATAGATATGGTAAAATGCATAGGTAAGCATTTTAGAAGCACAACGTCAATTTAAAGCACAAAGCGGTCTGGTAAAGAATAGGGAAACACTGTAGAGCACAGATGGGTATGGGAAAGCATTGTAAAGGCCAGAGAGAGATATTGCTACATAGGAAGCATTTTAAAAAGGGCATGATCCATGCACAATGTAAAGCATAGAGAGGTCTGGTAGACATTGCAGAGCACAGGAAAGCATTTAAGAAAGATGGGTTGGAAAGCATGGCCAGAGAGGTATTGCAATGGATAAGGGAAATATTATAAAGGCCAAAGGGATGGTATAGAGAAAGCATAGTACAGCACCATAGGTATGGTAATGCACAGATTGATATGGTAAACTAACAGGGAAGTATTTTAAAGCACAGAGGCATTAAGGAGTTAACAGGCATGGCAACCACAATGTAAATGAGATGGCAGAAAGGTATTATAAATTTTGAAGGCCAGAGAGCTATGGTAAAGCCAACAAAGCATTGTAAATGAATAGGGAGGATTTTTAAGCACAGAGGTACGTGATTGCAATAATATAAAACCATGGCAAGAGGTCTGGTAAACATTGCAGAGAAAGAAAAGCATTGCCACATACGGAAGCATTTTAGTTACCAGATGGATAAAATCACCGTCAGCGAGAGGCATTGCTAAGTTATTACAGAGAAGCATTATGAAGCAGTGATTACAATGCACACAGGAGGCATTGCAGAGAACAGAGGTGTATTGTAATCTGCAGTGGAGCACAGGGGAAATGCTGAAGATGGGACAGCAGATAGGTGTGGTAATGTTCGAGTTGTATGGCAAACCACAGGAAGTATTTTAAAGACAGAGTCATTAAGCAAACAGGTATGGCAAATCACAGTGTAAACATAGAGAGCATTGTAGAGCACAGAAAGGCATGATAAACCGTTAGTAAACCGCGTCAGAGCTATGGTAAAGCATAGGAAGCATTGTAAAGCACACAGGAGGATTTTAAAGAACGAGGTATGGTAAAATGCATGGGTAAGCATTTTGAAGCACAGAGGCAATTTAAAGCACAAAGCAGTCTGGTAAAGAATAGGAAAACACTGTAGAGCACAGATGGGTATAGGAAATCATTGTAAAGGCCAGAAAGAGATATTGCTAAGCCTAGGGATTTTTTAAAGCACAAAGGCACGTCCATGCACAATGTAAAAGCATAGAGAGGTCTGGTGGACATTAAGAGCACAGGAAAGCATTGTAAAGCACATGAAAGCATTTTAGATAACAGATGGATAGGGGAAATCACTGTTAAGGCCAGAGAGGTATTGCTAAGCATAGAGAAGCATTATGAAGCACAAAGGCATGGTAAATGTACAGGAGGCATTGTAGAGAACAGAGAGGTGTATTTGTCCACAGTGAAGCATTGTGAAGCACAGGAAATGTTGTAAAGCATAGACAGGGTATGGTAACGCGCAGAGTGGCATGGCAAATCACAGGAAGCATTTTAAAGACAGAGGCATAAATAACAAAGCGGTATGGTAAAGACAATGTAAAACATAGAGCTTGCAGAACAGATAGGCATGGTAAATGTTTGTAAAGGGCCACAGAGCCATAGTAAAGCATAGGGAAGCATTGCAAATCACATAGGAGGATTTTAAAAGAACAAGATGGAGGTAAAACGTAGTGCTAGGTTATAAGACATTGCAGAGCTAACAAAGCGGTCTGGTAAAGAATAGGAAACATTCAAAGCACATGGCATGGGAATTGTAAAGCAGAGAGATTGATATAGGAAGCATTATAAAGCAACAAAGGGATGGTAATGTACAGGGAACCATTGTAGAGAACAGGGAAATATTGAAGCACAGATAGGTATGGTGTTAATGTTAAAATAATGTACAGCAAGAGATAGGTATGGTAATGCGCAGACTGATATGGTGGACCACAGGGAAGTATTTTAGCTGTCACAGATTACAATAAAGGCATGGCAAATCACAATGTAAACGCAGAGCCGTAGAAAGGTATTATAAACTGTTCAGAGAGCTATGGTAAACCACATGAAAGCATTTTAAACCCACATTAGAGTGATTTTAAAGCACAGAGGCACGTGATTGCACAGTGTAAACCATAGAGAGGTCTGGTAAAGACAGAAAGCAAAGAAAAGCATTGTAAAGCACATGGAGCTACTGTAAAAGCACAGATGGATATGGGAACCACCGTAAAGGCTAGAGAGGTATTGCTAAAATAGAGAAGCATTGATGAATAGGGAGCCATGGCAATGCACAGGAGGCATGGCAAAACAGAGGGTGTGTATTGTAACGCACAGTGAAGCCATCAGGATACCAAGAAACAGACGGGTATGGTAATGCCTAAGGATGTAGCGTAAATAGGTGGAAGTACGTTCAAAGACAGAGTGCATTAACCAAAACAAGCATGGCAAATCAAGAAACATACAAAACATTTTAAGCAAACCCGAAAGGTAAAAAACACAGAAAGCATCAGAGCTATTTAAAGCCAGATGATAAACCTGCACAGGAGGATTTTGCCATGGCAGGTATGCCAATGGTAGGCATTTTGGAACAGTGAATCATTGTAAAGGCACAGGCATATGTCCAAGAATAGGGAAGCACCGTATTACCAGATAGGCATGGCAAAACATTGTAATCAGGCCAGAAAGACATTCCCTGCGGAAGCACAGACAGGCATGGCAACGCCCATGACACAATGTAAAGCACAGAGAAGTATAGTGAGCACAGCACGGAAAGGCAAAACCAAATGAATACATTTTAAAGCACAAATGGGTATGGGAAAGCAGTAATGCTGAATGGAAACAGAGGTATTACAAAACACATCGAAGTACCTTTAAAGCACAAAGGCATGGCAAAAGGAACCATTGTAGAGAATAGGAAATATTAAAAGCACAGATAGGTATGGTAAAGCACAGGAACGAAGTACATGCTGATAGGTGGTAAAAGCACATAGATTGATATGGTAAACCACAGGCATATATTTTAAAGCACAGAGGCATTACCACAAAGGTATGGCAAATCAACAAAAATTATACTCAGAAAGAATTATAAAGAAAAGGTCAGAGAGCTATGGAAAGCATATAAAGCATTGAAATCCATAGGAGGATTTTTAAAGCACAGAGTGATATTGCGGCATTAAAACCGTGTGAGGTACGGAAACATGCATGGCAAAGAAAAGCACGCACAGATAGGCATTGTACAACAGATGGATTAAAATCAAAACTGTTCATCGATGGTATTGCTTTTGCACAGAGAGAAGTATTATGAAGCACAAAAGCTATGGCAATGCACAGGAGGCATTGCAGAGAACAGAGGTGGCATTGTAATCCACAGGAGCACAAATGAAATCCTGGAGACAGCGGAGATAGGTGTGGTAATGTTCAGAGTTGTGAGAAACCCAGGGAAGTATTTTAAAGACAGAGGCATTAAGCAAAACAGGTATGGGAAATCACAGTGTAAACATAGAGAGCATTGTAGGCACAGAAAGGTATGGATAAATCTTGTAAAGGTCAGAGAGCTATGTGAAGCATAGGGAAGTATTACAAACACACAGTATACGATTTTAAAGGAGAGGTATGGTAAATGCATAGGTGACGTTTTTGAGCAGTGGAGACAATTTAAAGCACAAAGCAGTCTGGTAAAGAATGGGAAACACTTAGAGGCACAGATGGGTCAGGAAAGCAGTAAAGGCCAGAGAGATATTGCGAGCATAGAATTTTTAAAGCACAAAGGCATGTCAATGCACAATGCAACATAGAGAGGGTCTGCAGACATGCAGAGCACAGGAAAGCATTGTAAAGCCCATTAAACCGGTGACAGATGGGTATGGGAACATACTTGTAATGTGCCGGAGAGGCATTACATGGATATTTGTATTATAAAGCACAAAGGGATGGTAATGTATAGGGAACCATTGTAGAGAACAGGGAACATTAACGCGGATAGGTATGGTAAAGCACAGCAAAGCATAGTAAATGGATAAATAGGTATGGTAATGCAGATTGATATGGTAAACCACAGGGAAGTATTTTAAAGCACAGAGGCATTAAGAACAAAGGTGTGGCAAAAACAATGTGCGTGAGAGCCTCAGAAAGGTATTATAAATTTTTTTTTTTGTCAGTGAGCCGATGGTAAAGCATTTGAAAAGATTAAATCACGGAGGAGGATTTTTAAGTGACAGAGGTACGTGATTGCACAATATAAACCATAGAGAGGTTGGTAAACATTGCAGAGCAAAGAAAAGCATTCCAAAGCACATGGAAGCATTGCCAGCACAGATGGATATGGGAAATCACTGTTCAGGCTAGAGAGGTATTGTGTGACAGAGAAGTATTATGAAGCATTGGCGGCAATGCACAGGAGGCATTGATAGAGAATGAGGTGTATTGTAATCACAGTGGAGACAGGAAATGCAGAAGCATAGGACAGCGCAGATAGGGTGGTAATGTTCAGAGTTGTAGAGCAAACACAGGAAGTATTTTAAAGACAGAGGCATTACAAACAGGTATGGCAAATCACAGTGTAAACATAGAGTGCATTGAAGAGCACAGAAAGGTATGATAAATCGTTAAAGGTCACAGAGCAGCGGAAAATTACAGGGAAGCGACGGGCACACAGGAGGATTTTAAATGCACGGAGGTATGGTAAAATGCATAGTTGTGTGTTTGAAGCACAGAGGCAATTTAAAGCGTGACAAAGCGGCCTGGTAAAGAATAGGGAAGCACTGTAGAGCACAGATAGGTATGGTAAAATCATTGTAAACGCCAGAAAGAGATATTGTTTGGCATAGGGAAGTATTTTAGCACAAAGGCATGTCACACAATGTAAAGCATAGAGAGGTCTGGCAGACATTGCATACCTATGAAACGGATCGTAAAGCCCATGAAAGCATTTTAGAGCACAGAACAGCGGGAAAGCATTGTAATGGCAGAGAGGTATTGGAGCATAGAGAAGTATTATTGCGTGAAGGATGGTAATGCACAGGGAGGCATTGTGCGAACAGGAAACATTGTAAAGCACAGATAATTATGGCAGCACAGGAAAGCAGCGATATAGCACAGATAGGTATGGTAATGCGCAGAGTGGTATGGTAAACCACAGGAAGTATTTTAAAGACAGAGGCATTAAGCACAAAGGTATGGCAAATCACAATGTAAACGTAGAGCTTAAAGGTTATTATAAATGACTTTTAAAGGCCGGAGAGCTATGTTGAAGCATATGAAAGCATTGTAAATCACATAGAAGGATTTTAAGCACAGAGGTACGTGATTGCAATATAAACCATAGAGAGGTTGGTGACATTGCAGAGCAAAGAAAAGCATTCCAAAGCACATGGAAGCATTGTACAGACAGATGGACATGGGAAATCACTGTTCAGGCTAGAGAGGTATTGCGGTAAGCATAGAGAAGTATTAGAAGCGTTAAAGCTGGCAATGCACAGGGAGGCATTGTGAGAGAACAGAGGTGTATTGTAATGCACAGGAAGCATCGGAAGCACAGGGAATGTTGAAAAGCACAGATAGGTATGGTAAAGCATAACAGCGTAGATAGGTGTGGTAATGTTCAGAGTTGTATGGCAAACGACAGGATATTTGTTTGTAAAGAAAGAGGCATTACTGTGAACAGCTATGGCAAAATCAGTGTAAACATAGAGAGCATTGTTGAGCACAGAAAGGTATGATAAATCGTTGTAAACAGCAGCAAGCTATGGTAAAGCATAGGGATAGTTGTAAAGAACACAGGACGATTTTGCGTGAAACACATATACCGGTGTGACGGAGAATAGGGTATCGGTGTGCGAGCACAGATAGGTATGGTAAAACATAGGGAAGCACAGCAGGAAAGGCATATTTGGAAAGCACAGACAGGTATGGTAATGCCTAAGGATGTATGTGTAAAGGCAGATACATTGGTAAACACAGAGAGGTATTGCAAAATACATGAAGGTGTTGTAAACAACAGGAAGCATTTTGGACGGAGAGCAAAGAGGCAAACATTGTAATGTACAATGATTTGTGCAAAAAATATATTATGATAGCACAGGCATATTTATTGTTTTGCACAGTGCATGGTAAAGTATAAGTGAGATGGGAATCCCCAGTGATCAAATTGCAGGCACAGGAGTGATCGAGTACATTTAACTGATACAGAGGTAAGTATGGTAAACACGGAGAAAGTGACAGGAACGGACAGTGACGGTAAAGCACGGATAATTATGGTAGAACAGCGCATCCTTGTGCGGACGGAGCACCGGGAAGATCCCTGTGCACAGAACAGCGTATGGTAAAGCACGGAGAAGTATCAGGTGTGTGTGTGACCGGATAATTGAATAGTGAAGCAGCAAACCTTATGTCGGTAAAGCGATATAGTTGTGACGGGAGATTGTATAAATGTGACGCGATAGGTATTGGCGTATATTTGTGTGACAGATACTGCGATGATATCTTTGTGTGACGTGAGCAGAGGTATATTTAGGTTACAGGAAGAGCCGGAACCTGTGCGACGGGAGGTATGCAGTTAACGGGCATCCCGGTGTGACGGGAGAACAGCCGTAATTGTGTGATGGAAAAGCACAGCGGGATAGTTATTTGATGGCACAGGGATAATTGTAAAGCACGGGACAGCGTGCATATCCCGGTGACGAGCGCAGCGTTATATTTGTGCGACTGAGCGAACACGTGATAATTTGCGATGGAGCTACCGTTATATTTCCGTGACGGAGAACAGAGCCGGATAATTGTGTGACGGAGAACAGCGGATAATTTGTGCGATGTTAGTACAGCCGTATACCAGTGATGCCAGACAGCGGCACTTTGCTTCTGTGAAAAGTGAAATTGGGAATTTGTGTGACGAGAATAGCCGAATGGTTATGTTACGGGAGAACAGCGGCATGCTTTTGTGACGCAGAGAAGCGGTAACCTTGTGTGATAGGGAGTAGCAGTATATCCCAGTGTGACGGGAACAGTATCCCAACGGAGAACAGCGGTATCCCATGTGTGACGGGAGAAAAGCGATATATTCTGTTATGGAAATTGCGGCATATTTGTGTGACAGGAGAAGAGCGGTATTTATGGACTTGGAGAACAGCGGATAATTGTGTGACGGGAGAAAAGCGGGATAATTGTGACGGGAGAACAGCGGATAGAACAGACGTGATAACGGTATACTGTGTGACGTTAGAACAGCGGTATACTAGTGTGACGGAGTGCAGTGGTATACTTGTGTGACGGCACTGCGGTACAGGTGACGGAGAACAGCGGGTAAACCTGTTTGACGGATACAAAAAAATATTTTGACGGGAAAGCGGTATATTTGTGTGAAACGTGAGTGTAGTGGTATATTTGTGTGATGGGGAGTACGAAATCCTTCAGTGACGGGAGAACATTGGAATATTTGTTTGACGTATAGCGGTATAAACCTGTGGCGGACGAAGCGATTGCGGTATAATTGTGTGACGACAGGACATCGGTATATTTGTGTGACGGGAGTAGTGCGTATCCTCTCTTGACGACAGAACAGCGGCATACTTATGTGACGGAGAACAGCGGGATTTGTGTGACGGGAGAACAGCGGGATGGTTGCAGTGACAGGTGGAGCATTGGGGATAATTGCGGTGTGACGGGAGAACAGCGGGATACTTGTGTGACGGTAAAACAGCGGTTATTACTGTGTACAGCTTTGACGGGAGTGGGGCGGTATACTTGTGTGACGGACATTGGTAAACTTATTGTGACGGAAGTACAGCGGCCTACTTACTATGACGGGAGGAAAAGCGGTATACTTCTGTGACGTGAGTAACAGCGATATACTTGTATGACGGGAGTAACGATAGCCTTGTGTGACGGGAGAAGAGCGGATAGCTATGTGACGGGCGAACAGGTATATAATTGTGTGACAAGTACAGCGGTATAGTTATGTGATGGGAGAACAGCGGAATATTTGTGTGGGGAGTACAGCGGGATCCTTGTGAATGACGAAGCGATATCGTGCAGCAGGGTATTTTGCGTGTGACGGGAGTAGTGCGGGATGATTGTGTGACGGGAGAACAGCGGTATATTTGTTTGACGTGAAATACAGCGGTATACTTTGTGACGGACGAAGCATTGCGGTATACCTCGTGTGACAGGAAGTAAGGCAACCTTCTGCCGATGGAGGCACTTTTATAACTTATGTTACAGGAGAACAGCGGGATAATTGTGTGATAGAGAACAGCGGTATATCTATTTTGTGACGGGAGAACAGCGGGGTTCTGGACGGGAGAAAAGCGGGATATTTGTGTGACGGGCGAACAGCGTGATAAATGTGTGACAGGAGTACAGCGGTATACTTGTGTGACGGGAGAACAGCGTTATATTTGTTTGACGTGAGTACAAGCGTTATATTTCTGTGACGGCAGTGAAGCGGTAACCTTTGTTGACGGGTAGTGATATCCTTCTGTGACGGTAGAACAGCGGTATCCTTGTGACGGCAGAACAGCGGTATCCTTGTGTGACGGGAGAACAGCGGATAGTTATTGATGTGAATACAGGGTATATGTGTGTGACGGGAGAACTGCGATATAACTTGTGTGACGGGAGAACAGCGGGATAGTTATGTGAAAGCGGGATAATTGTGTGACAGCAGACAGCGGTAAACTTAAGTGACGGAATGCTACAGCGGTATACGTGTGTGACGGGAGAACAGCGATATATTTGTGTGGGAGAACAGCACCGCGGTATATGACAGACAGAAATTACTTGTGTGACGGGGGAAAGTGGGATATTTATGTGACAGGAGAACAGCACCGCTTATGTGATGGGAGCGGAGCGGTACAATTGAATATTTGCGGTATATTGTGTGACGGGAGTACAGCGGTATATCCTGTGTGACGGGAGAACAGCGGTAATGTGTGACGAGAGAACAGCGGTATCTTGTGTAACGTGAGTATTGCGGTATACGTGTGACGGTGACAGGATACTTGTGATAGGAGAACAACGGTAAAATTGTGTGACGTGAGTACAGCGGTATACGTGCGTGACGGGAGAACAGAATTATACTTATGACGGAGTGCAGCGGTATAATTTATGTGACGGGAGAACAGCGGTAATATTTGTGTGACGGGAGAACCGTACAGCGGACTGGGAAAGCAGGATAATTGTGTGACGGGATAATTGGAGAAGTTAGTGCAGAGATACAGCGGTATTGTGACGTTGTACAGCGATACGTGTGTGACGGGAGAACAGCGGATAATTGTGTGATGGGGAGTCAGCGGTATCCTTCTGTGACGGAGAACAGCGGTAAATTGTGTGACGGGAGAACAGCGGTATACTTGTGTGACGGGAGAACTGCGGTATCCTTGTGTGACGGGAAACAGCGGTATATGTGTATGACGGAGTGTGACAGTTATGATGGACAAAAGGGATATTGTGACGAGAGAACAGCGATATATTTGTGTAACGTGAGTATTGCGGTATACGTGTGTGTGTGTGACGGGACAATTGTAGATAGGAGCAGGGTAAATTATGTGACGGGAGTGCAAAAGGATATTTGTGTGACGGGAGAACAGCGGGATATTTGTGTGAAGGTGAGTACCAGTATAGCCCCCCGTGATGGGAGTAGAGAAATATATTTGTGTGACAGGAGAACAGTCGAAAATTTGTGTGACGGGAGAACAGCGGTATACTTGTGTGACGGGAGTACAGCGGTATCCTTGTGTGACGGGAGAACAGCGGGATAAAAGCCGGATATTGTGTGACGGGAGAACAGCGGTATCCTTCTGTGACAGGGGAGAACAGCGATATCCTTGTGACGACGAGAGAACAAGCGGAATATTTATGTGACGGGAGAACAGCGATATTTTGTGACGGGATAATTGTGTGACAGGAGTAGAGCGGTAAAATTGTGTTACGGGAGCAACGGCATACTTATGTGACGGGAGAAAAGCGATATCCTTGTGTGACGGGAGTTTGCGGTATATTTGTGTGACGGAGTACATAGGTATATTTGTGTGACAGGAGTAACACTGCGATATCCTCCGGCGACGGGAGAAGAGCGGTATTATGTGACGGAAGAACAGCAGTGAGCATTTGTGGACGGAGAATAGCGGGATAATTATTTGATGTAATAAGCGGTATATTATGTGACGGGAGACAGCGTGATAATTGTATGACGGGAGAAAAAGCGGATATTTTGTGACTGGCGAACAGCGGGATAATTGTGTGATAGGAGTACAGCGGTATTTGTGTGACGGGAGTACTATCCTTGTGTGACGGGAGAACAGCGGATAGTTATGCGACAGGAATACATTGGTATATTTGTGTGACGGAAGTACTGCGCTGTGCCTCGTGCGACAGGGTAAACTTGTTACGGGAGCAGCGATATATGTTATGTGACGGAGAACAGCGGGATAATTGTGTGACGGGAGTAAAAGCGGTATATTTGTGTGACGGAGTACAGCGGTATATTTGTGTGACGGGAATAAGAGTACAGCCGTGTGACGGGTGTAGAGCGGTTATTTTGTGTTACGGGCAGCGGTATATCGTGTGTTACGGGAATACAGCGGTATAGGTGTGATATTGCACTACCGTAGTCCTTGTGTGACGGGAGAACGGCAGGATATTTGTGTGACCGGAGTATAGCGTTATATTTGTGTGGCGGAACAGCGTTACTTGTGTCACGGGTGACAGCGATATACTAGTGTGATGTTAGAACAGCGGCATATTTGTGTGACGGGAGAACAGCGGTATATTTGTGTGACGGGAGAACAGCGACAATTGGTGTGACGTTAGTGCGATATCCTGTGTGTGACGGGAGAACAGCGGGATACTTGTGATAGGAGCATTGCGGTATCCTTTCTGTGACGGGAGAACAGCGGATAAAATTGTTTGACGGTAGAAAAGCGGGATATTTGTGTGACGGGAGAACAGCGTGATAATTGTGTGACGGGAGTACAGCGGTATACTTGTGTGATGTTAGTGCAGCGGTGTACTTCTGTGACGGGAGTACAGCGGTATATTTCTGTGACGGCAGTACTGCGGTGTAATTGCGCGACGGTACAGCGATTGTGTGACGTGAGAACAGCAGGATATTTGTGTGATGGGAGCACAGCGGATACTTATGTGGGAGAACATTGAATATTTGTTTGACGGGAGAACAGCGGTATGTGTGACGGCAGTGAAGCGGTAAACCTTGTGTGATGGGAGAACAGCGGATATCTTGTGTGACGGGAGTAGAGCGGTAAACTTGTGTGACGGAAGAAACAGCGGAAAATTGTGTGACGGAACAGCGGATACTTGTGTGACGGGAGAACAGCGAATATACTTATGTGACGGAGAACAGCAGTATATTTGTGTGACGGGTGTAAGCGATAATCCTTGTGTGACGACGGAACAACAGTGTATTTGTGTGACGGGAGAACAGCGGGATAATTATGTGACAGGAGTACAGCGGCATAATTTGTGTGACGGGAAGTACAGCGGGATAATTGTGTGGACGGAAGAACAGACGGGATAATTTAAACTTGATGGGAATACAGCAGTATACTTATGTTGATGGGAGTTACAGCGATATCACTTTTGTGACGTGGAACAGCGGTATAGTGTGACGTGAAGAACAGCAGGCGAAAAGCGGTATCCTTGTGACGTGAGAACAGCGGGAGTTATGCGGGATAATTGTGTGACGGGAAAAGCGATATCGTGTGCGGAAGAACATGTATTTGTGACGGAGAACAGCGGATAATTGTGTGACGAGAGAACAGGATATATTGTGTGACGAGAGAACAGCGATATACTCATAACGTGAGTGCGACGGGGAGTAGAGCGGTTATTTATGTGATGGGAGAACAGCGGAATATTGTGTGACGGGAGAACAGCGGGATATTGTGTGATCTAGTACAGCGGTATATCTGTGCGGTATATTTATGTGACGGGAGAACAGCGGAATATTTGTGTGACGGGGTAACAGCGTGATAAATGTGTGACGGGAGTACAGCGATATACTAGTGTGATGTTAGTGCAGTAGTGTACTTCTGTGACGCGAGCAACAGCGGTATATTTGTGTGACGGGAGACCAGCGGAATATTTGTTTGACGTGAGTACAGCGTTATGCTTGTGTGACGGGAGTGACAGCGGTAACTTGTGTGACAGGGAACAGGTATACCCTTGTGTGACGGGAGAACAGCGGTATCCTTGTGTGACGGGAGAACAGCGGGATAGTTATGTGATGGAAATACAGCGGTATATGTGTGTGACGGGAGTACAGAAATATACTTGTGTGACGGGAGTACGTCGATATATTTATGTGACGGGAGTACTGTGGTAAACTTGTGTGACGGGAGAACAGCGGTATCCTTGTGTGTCGGGAGAACAGCGGTATCCTTATGTGACGGGAGAACAGCGGGGATAGTTATGTGACGGGAATACAGCGGTATATGTGTGACGGGAGAACAGCGATATCCTTGTGTGACGGGAGAAAAGCGGGATATTGTGTGACGAGAGATCAGCGATATACGGTGTAACGTGAGTATTGCGGTATACGTGTGTGTGTGTGACGGGATAATTGTTGTAGAGTGACGGGTAAACTTGTGTGACGGTACAGAAATTACTTGTGTGACGGGAGAACAGCGGGATAGTTATGTGACGGGAGGACAGCGGGATATTTGTGTGAAGGCAGTGTAGTGGTAAAGTTGTGTGATGGGAGTACAGAAATATATTGTGTGACGGGAGTACGTCGATATATTTATGTGACAGGAGTACTGTGGTAAACTTGTGTGACGGAAGTACAGCGGTACAATTGTTCGACGGTACAACGGTATACTTGTGTGACGGGAGAACAGCGGTATCCTTGTGTGACGGGAGAACAGCGGTATCCTTGTGTGACGAGAGAACAGCGAAATACTTGGGTAACGTGAGTATTGCAGTATACGTGTGTGTGTGACGGGATAATTGTATGATAGGAGTAGAGCGGTAAACTTATGTTACGGGAGTACAGCGGTATACTTATGTGACGGGAGAAAAGCGATATCCTTGTGTGACGTGAGTGCAGCGGTATATTTGTGTGACGGGAGTACATTGGTATATTTGTGTGACGGGAGTACTGCGGTACAATTGCGTGACTGGGAAAGCAGGATAATTGTGTGACGGGAGAACAGAGATATACTTGTGTGACGTTATTGCGGTATACGTGTGTGTGACGGGAGAACAGCGGGATAATTGTGTGATAGGAGTACAGCGGTATCCTTCTGTGACGGGAGAACAGCGTGATAATTGTTTGACGGGAGAAAAGCGGGATATTTGTGTGACGGGCGAACAGCGTGATAATTGTGTGACGGGAGTACAGCGGTATATTTGTGTGACGGGAGTAGTGCGATATCCTTGTGTGACGGGATAACAGCGGGATATTGTGTGACAGGAGTACAGCGGGATAATTGGGTAACGTGAGTATTGCGGTATATTTGTGTGACGGGAGTACATCGGTATATTTGTGTGACGGGAGTGACAGCGATATACTTCGTGTGACGGGAGTAGAGCGGTAACTTATGTGACGGAGAACAGCGAAAATTTGTGTGACGGGAGAACAGCGGGATAATTGTGTGACCGTAGTACAGCGGTATATTTATGTGACCTGCAGCATTTATACTTGTGTCACGGGAGTACAACGGTCTACTTGCATGACGGGAGTACAGCGGTATATTTGTATGATGGGAGTACAGCGGTATACTTGTGTGATAATGAGTGCAGCGGTATATTTGTGTGACGGGAGTACATTGGTATATTTGTGTGACGGAGTACTGGTATAGCCTCGTGTGACGGGAAGTAAGCGATATTACTTATGGGATAGGGAACAACGGTGTACTTGTGTGACGGGAGAAAAGCGGGATATTTGTGTGACGGGCGAACAGCGGGATAATTGTGTGATGGGAGTACAGCGGTATACTAGTGTGATGTTAGTGCAGCACTGTACTTCTGTGACGGGAGTACAGCGGTATAATTTATGTGATGACGGATGCACTACGGTGTATTGTGCGACAGAGTACAGCGATATACTTATGTGACGTGAGTGCAGCAGTATATTTTGTGTGATGGGAGTACTGCGATATCCTTTTGTGACGGGAGAACAGCGGAATATTTGTTTGGCGTGAGTACAGCGGTATATTTCTGTGACGGCAGTGAAGCGGTAACCCTGTGTGACGGGAAGTAGTGCGATATCTTCGTGTGACGGGAGAAAGCGGTATAATTGTGTGACGGAGAACAGCGGGAACGTGTGTGACGGGCCAACAGGATAACAGACGGGAGTACAGAATTATACTTATGTTACGGGAGTACAGCGGTATACTTATGTGACGGGAGAAAAGCGATATCCTTGTGTGACGGAAGAACAGCAGTGTATTTGTGTGACGGGAGAACAGCGGGATAGTTATGTGATGGGAATACAGCGGTATATTTGTGTGACCGGAGTACTGCGGTATCCTTGTATGACGGGAGAACAGCGGGATAATTATGTGACAGGAGTACAGCGGATCATTTGTGACGGGGAGAACAGCGGATATTTATTTTGTGACGGCAGTGATAAACTTGTTTGATGGGAGTACAGCGGTATACTTATGTGACGGGAGAAAAGCGATATCCTTGTGTGACGGAAGAACAGCAATGTATTTGTGTGACGGGAGAACAGCGGGATAATTGTGTGACGAGAGAACAGAGATATACTTGTATATCGTGAGTGCAGCGGTATAATTGCGACATACAACTTTTGTGTGACAGGGAGAAAATATATCCTTGTGTGACGGGAGAACAGCGGGATAGTTATGTGATGGGAATACAGCAGTATATGTGTGTTACGGGAGTACTGCGATATCCTTTTGTGACGGGAGAAAAGCGATATCCTTGTGTGACGGAAGAACAGCAGTGTATTTGTGTGACGGGAGAACAGCGGGATAATTGTGTGACGAGAGAACAGCGATATACTTGTATAACGTGAGTATTGCGGTATACGTGTGTGACGGGAGTACATTGGTATATTTGTGTGACGAGAGTACTGCGATAGCCTCGTGCGACGGGAGTAGAGCGGTTATTTATGTGATGGGAGAACAGCGGAATAATTGTGTGACGGGAGAACAGCGGGATAATTGTGTGATAGGAGTACAGCGGTATATCTGTGTGACGGGAGAACAGCGGGGTTATGTGACGGGAGAAAAGCGGGATATTTGTGTGACGGGCGAACAGCGTGATAAATGTGTGACGGGAGTACAGCGGTATACTAGTGTGATGTTAGTGCAGTAGTGTACTTCTGTGACGCGAGTACAGCGGTATATTTGTGTGACGGGAGACCAGCGGAATATTTGTTTGGCGTGAGTACAGCGTTATGCTTCTGTGACGGCAGTGAAGCGGTAACCTTGTGTGACGGGAGTAGTGCGGTCTCCTTGTGTGACGGGAGAACAGCGGTATCCTTGTGTGACGGGAGAACAGCGGGATAGTTATGTGATGGAAATACAGCGGTATATGTGTGTGACGGGAGTACAGAAATATACTTGTGTGACGGGAGTACGTCGATATATTTATGTGACGGGAGTACTGTGGTAAACTTGTGTGACGGGAGAACAGCGGGATATCCTTGTGTGACGGGAGAACAGCGGTATACTTGTGTGACGGGAGAACAGCGGGATAGTTATGTGATGGGAATACAGCGGTATATGTGTGTGACGGGAGTACTGCGATATCCTTGTGTGACGGGAGAAAAGCGGGATATTGTGTGACGAGAGATCAGCGATATACTTGTGTAACGTGAGTATTGCGGTATACGTGTGTGTGACGGGATAATTGTATGATAAGGAGTGATAGCAGTAAACTTGTGTGACGAGTACAGAAATGACGGAGAACAGCGGGATAGTTATGTGACGGGAGGACAGCGGGATATTTGTGTGAAGGCAATGTAGTGGTAAAGTTGTGTGATGGGAGTACAGAAATATATTGTGTGACGGGAGTACGTCGATATATTTATGTGACAGGAGTACTGTGGTAAACTTGTGTGACGGAAGTACAGCGGTACAATTGTTCGACGGTACAACGGTATACTTGTGTGACGGGAGTAGTGCGGTATCCCTGTGTGACGGGAGAACAGCGGTATCCTTGTGTGACGGGAGAACAGCGGTATCCTTGTGTGACGAGAGAACAGCGAAATACTTGGGTAACGTGAGTATTGCAGTATACGTGTGTGTGTGACGGGATAATTGTATGATAGGAGTAGAGCGGTAAACTTATGTTACGGGAGTTACAGCGGTATACTTATGTGACGGGAGAAAAGCGATATCCTTGTGTGACGTGAGTGCAGCGGTATATTTGTGTGACGGGAGTACATTGGTATATTTGTGTGACGGGAGTACTGCGGATAATTGCGTGACTGGGAAAGCAGGATAATTGTGTGACGGGAGAACAGAGATATACTTGTGACGTTATTGCGGTATACGTGTGTGACGGGAGAACAGCGATAATTGTGTGATAGGAGTACAGCGGTATCCTTCTGTGACGGGAGAACAGCGTGATAATGACGGAGAAAAGCAGGATATTTGTGTGACGGACGGGACAGCGTGATACGATGACAGGAGTGACAGCGGTATATTTGATGTGACAGGAGAAACGATATCCTTGTGTGACGGGATAACAGCGGGATATATTATGTGACGGGAGAACAGCGTGGATACTTGGGTGATGTACAGAGTATATATGTGACGGGAGTACATCGGTATATTTGTGTGACGGGAGAACTGCGTATCTTCGATGCGACAGGGAGTAGAGCGGTAACTTATGTGACGGGAGAACAGCGGGAAAATTGTGTGACGGGAGAACAGTGGGATAATTGTGTGACCGTAGTATAGCGGTATATTTATGTGACGTGCAGCATTTTACTTCTGTCACGGGAGTACAACGGTCTACTTGCATGACGGGAGTACAGCGGTATACTTCTGTGATGTGAGTGCAGCGGTATATTTGTGTGACGGGAGTACATTGGTATATTTGTGTGACGGGAGTACTGCGATAGCCTCGTGCGACGGGAGTAGAGCGGTTACTTATGGGATAGGAGTACAGCGGAATAATTGTGTGACGGGAGAACAGCGGGAAGTTATGTGACGGGAGAAAAGCGGGATATTTGTGTGACGGGCGAACAGCGTGAAAATTGTGTGATGGGAGTACAGCGGTATACTAGTGTGATGTTAGTGCAGTACTGTACTTCTGTGACGGGAGTACAGCGGTATATTTGTGTGACGGCTGCACTACGGTGTAATTGTGCGACGGTACAGCGATATACTTATGTGACGTGAGTGCAGCAGTATATTTGTGTGATGGGAGTACTGCGATATCCTTTTGTGACGGGAGAACATTAGAATATTTGTTTGGCGTGAGTACAGCGGTATGCTTCTGTGACGGCAGTGAAGCGGTAACCTTGTGTGACGGGAGTAGTGCGATATCTTCGTGCGACGGGAGTAGAGCGGTAACTTATGTGACGGGAGAACAGCGGGAAAATTGTGTGATGTTAGTGCCGCAGGATACTTGTGTGACGGGAGTACAGAATTATACTTATGTTACGGGAGTACAGCGGTATACTTATGTGACGGGAGAAAAGCGATATCCTTGTGTGACGGAAGAACAGCAGTGTATTTGTGTGACGGGAGAACAGCGGGATAGTTATGTGATGGGAATACAGCGGTATATTTGTGTGACCGGAGTACTGCGGTATCCTTGTATGACGGGAGAACAGCGGGATAATTATGTGACAGGAGTACAGCGGGATCATTGTGTGACGGGAGAACAGCGGGATATTTGTGTGAAAGCAGTGTAGCGGTAAACTTGTTTGATGGGAGTACAGCGGTATACTTATGTGACGGGAGAAAAGCGATATCCTTGTGTGACGGAAGAACAGCAATGTATTTGTGTGACGGGAGAACAGCGAGATAATTGTGTGACGCGGGAGAACACTTGTATAACGTGAGTGCAGCGGTATAATTGTGTGACGGTGGTATACGTGACGGGAGAACAGCGGTATACTTGTGTGACGGGAGAACAGCGGTATAACTGGGAATGTTATATGTGTGTTACAACAGCGGATATCCTTTGTGACGGGAGAAAAGCGGTATATCGCATGTGACGGACGAAGAACAGCAGGTATAATTGTGTGACGGGAGAACAGCGGATAATTGTATATACTTGTGTGACGGGAGTACTGCGATATCTTACACCATGTGCGACACAGCGGTATACTTTGTGACGGGAGAAAAGTATATTTGTGTGACGGGAACATTGCGATTTGTGTGACGGGAGAACAGCGGGATAATGACGGGAGAACAGTGTTTATTTGGATGGGGATATAATGTGACGGATGGCGAATACAATGTGTGACGGGAGAACAGCGGTATACTTGTGTGACGGGAGAACAGCGGGATAGTTATGTGACGCGAGTATCGGGATATTTGTGTGACGGGAGAAAAGCCGGGATATTTGTTGAAAGCAGCAGATAAAGTTGTTTGACGGGAGAACAGCGGTATTTGTGTGACAGGAGAACAGGAGAACAGATATATTTATGTGACGGGGAGAAAAGCGAGTGAACAAGCGATATACTTGTATAACGTGAACATTGCGGATATCCTTGTGTGACGGAGAAAACAGCGGGATAGTTATGTGACGGAAATACAGCGGTATATTTGTGTGACGGGAGTACATTGAAATCGATATTTGTGACAGGAGTAAAGCGATATCGTGCGACGGAAGACAGCAGTATAGTGACAGTTATAATTGTGTGACGATGTGATGGGAGTACACGGTATACGTGAATAATTAGCCTCGACAGGAGTAGAACGGTTATTTATGTGATGGGGAGAACAGCGGAATAATTGTGTGACGGGAGAACAGCGGGATAATTGTGTGATAGGAGTACAGCGGTATATCTGTGTGACGGGAGAACAGCGGGGTTATGTGACGGGAGAAAAGCGGGATATTTGTGTGACGGGCGAACAGCGTGATAAATGTGTGACGGGAGTACAGCGGTATACTAGTGTGATGTTAGTGCAGTAGTGTACTTCTGTGACGCGAGTACAGCGGTATATTTGTGTGACGGGAGACCAGCGGAATATTTGTTTGGCGTGAGTACAGCGTTATGCTTCTGTGACGGCAGTGAAGCGGTAACCTTGTGTGACGGGAGTAGTGCGGTCTCCTTGTGTGACGGGAGAACAGCGGTATCCTTGTGTGACGGGAGAACAGCGGGATAGTTATGTGATGGAAATACAGCGGTATATGTGTGTGACGGGAGTACAGAAATATACTTGTGTGACGGGAGTACGTCGATATATTTATGTGACGGGAGTACTGTGGTAAACTTGTGTGACGGGAGAACAGCGGTATCCTTGTGTGTCGGGAGAACAGCGGTATCCTTGTGTGACGGGAGAACAGCGGGATATGTATGTGACGGGAGAACAGCGGTATATATGTGTGACGGGAGAACAGCGATATCCTTGTGTGACGGGAGAAAAGCGGGATATTGTGTGACGAGAGATCAGCGATATACTTGTGTAACGTGAGTATTGCGGTATACGTGTGTGTGTGACGGGATAATTGTATGATAGGAGTATAGCGGTAAACTTGTGTGACGAGTACAGAAATATACTTGTGACGGGAGAACAGCGGGATAGTTATGTGACGGGGAGGACAGCGGGATATTTGTGTGAAGGCAACAGTGGTAAAGTTGTGTGATGGGAGTACAGAAATATATTGTGTGACGGGAGTACGTCGATATATTTATGTGACAGGAGTACTGTGGTAAACTTGTGTGACGGAAGTACAGCGGTACAATTGTTCGACGGTACAACGGTATACTTGTGTGACGGGAGTAGTGCGGTATCCCTGTGTGACGGGAGAACAGCGGTATCCTTGTGTGACGGGAGAACAGCGGTATCCTTGTGTGACGAGAGAACAGCGAAATACTTGGGTAACGTGAGTATTGCAGTATACGTGTGTGTGTGACGGGATAATTGTATGATAGGAGTAGAGCGGTAAACTTATGTTACGGGAGTACAGCGGTATACTTATGTGACGGGAGAAAAGCGATATCCTTGTGTGACGTGAGTGCAGCGGTATATTTGTGTGACGGGAGTACATTGGTATATTTGTGTGACGGGAGTACTGCGGTACAATTGCGTGACTGGGAAAGCAGGATAATTGTGTGACGGGAGAACAGAGATATACTTGTGTGACGTTATTGCGGTATACGTGTGTGTGACGGGAGAACAGCGGGATAATTGTGTGATAGGAGTACAGCGGTATCCTTCTGTGACGGGAGAACAGCGTGATAATTGTTTGACGGGAGAAAAGCGGGATATTTGTGTGACGGGCGAACAGCGTGATAATTG
The DNA here is from genome assembly GCA_036884735.1 of Huso huso. Taxonomy (NCBI): domain Eukaryota; kingdom Metazoa; phylum Chordata; class Actinopteri; order Acipenseriformes; family Acipenseridae; genus Huso; species Huso huso. Next base: position 26,888,560 of record CM072681.1, read on the forward strand.
TGTGACGGGAGTACAGCGGTATATTTTGTGACGGGAGTAGTGCGATATCCTTGTGTGACGGGAGAACAGCGGGATAATTGTGTGACAGGAGTACAGCGGGATAATTGTGTGACGGGAGTACAGCGGGATAATTGTGTGACGGGAGTACATCGGTATATTTGTGTGACGGGAGTACAGCGATATATTTATGTGACGGGAGTAAAGCGGTATATTTGTGTGACGGGAGAACAGCGGGAAAATTGTGTGACGGGAGAACAGTGGGATAATTGTGTGACCGTAGTATAGCGGTATATTTATGTGACCTGAGAACAGCGGTATCATCTTCTGTCACGGGAGAACAACGGTCTACTTGCATGACGGGAGTACAGCGGTATATTTGTATGACAGGAGAACAGCGGTATACTTCTGTGATGTGAGTGCAGCGGTATATTTGTGTGACGGGAGTACATTGGTATATTTATGTGACAGGAGTACTGCGATATACTCGTGCGACGGGAGTAGAGCGGTTACTTATGGGACGGGAGTACAGCGGTATAATTGTGTGACGGGAGAAAAGGATATTTGTGTGACGGGAAACAGCGGAATATTTGTGTGACGGGAGAACAGCGGATAGTGTGACAGGAGTGCAGTACTGTACTTCTGTGACAGGAGTACAGCGGTATATTTGTGACAGGAGCACAGCGGTATAATTGTGCGACGGTACAGGATACTTTCTGTGACGTGAGTATTGCGGTATATATTTGTGATGGACTGCGACTCCAGCGGGAGAACATTATATTTGTTTGATGTGAGTACAGCGGTATACTTCTGTGTGACGGAAGAGTGCAGCGGGAGTATATTTATGTTCGTGCGACGGAGTACAGCGGTATATTTATGTGACGGGAGAACAGCGGGAAAATTGTATGATGTTAGTGTGACAGGATACAGCAGTTATACTTATGTGACGGGAGGAGCGGTATACTTGTGTGACGGGAGAAAAGCGATATCCTTGTGACGGGAGAACAGCAGTGTATTTGTGTGACGGGAGAACAGCGGGATAGTTATGTGATGGGAATACAGCGGTATATTTGTGTGACGGGAGAACAGCGGTATCCTTGTGTGACGGGAGAACAGCGGGATAATTATGTGACGGAGTACAGAGAACAATGTGACGGGAAACAGCGATATATTTGTGTGAAAGCAGTGTAGCGGTAAACTTGTTTGATGGGAGTACAGCGGTATACTTGTGTGACGGGAGAAAAGCGGTAAACTTGTGTGACGGAAGAACAGCGATGTATTTGTGTGACGGGAGAACAGCGGGATAATTGTGTGACGAGAGAACAGAGATATACTTGTATAACGTGAGTGCAGCGGTATAATTGTGCGACGGTACAAGGTATACTTGTGTGACGGGAGTAGTGCGGTATCCTTGTGTGACGGGAGAACAGCGGGATAGTTATGTGATGGGAATACAGCAGTATATGTGTGTTACGGGAGTACTGCGATATCCTTTTGTGACGGGAGAAAAGCGATATCGTGTGACGGAAGAACAGCAGTGTATTTGTGTGACGGGAGAACAGCGGGATAATTGTGTGACGAGAGAACACTTCTTGTATACGTGAGTGCAGCGGTATACGTTGTGTGACGGGAGTACATTGGTATATTTGTGTGACGGGAGTACTGCGATAGCCTCGTGCGACGGGAGTAGAGCGGTTATTTATGTGATGGGAGAACAGCGGAATAATTGTGTGACGGGAGAACAGCGGGATAATTGTGTGATAGGAGTACAGCGGTATATCTGTGTGACGGGAGAACAGCGGGGTTATGTGACGGGAGAAAAGCGGGATATTTGTGTGACGGGCGAACAGCGTGATAAATGTGTGACGGGAGTACAGCGGTATACTAGTGTGATGTTAGTGCAGTAGTGTACTTCTGTGACGCGAGTACAGCGGTATATTTGTGTGACGGGAGACCAGCGGAATATTTGTTTGGCGTGAGTACAGCGTTATGCTTCTGTGACGGCAGTGAAGCGGTAACCTTGTGACCTGTAAAGTGGTCGGGACAGGAGAACAGCGGTATCCTTGTGTGACGGGGAGAACAGCGGATAGTTATGTGATGGAAATACAGCGGTATATGTGTGACGGGAGTACAGAAATATACTTGTGTGACGGGAGTACGTCGATATATTTATGTGACGGGAGTACTGTGGTAAACTTGTGTGACGGGAGAACAGCGGTATCCTTGTGTGACGGGAGAACAGCGGTATCCTTGTGTGACGGGAGAACAGCGGGATAGTTATGTGATGGGAATACAGCGGTATATGTGTGTGACGGGAGTACTGCGATATCCTTGTGTGACGGGAGAAAAGCGGGATATTGTGTGACGAGAGATCAGCGATATACTTGTGTAACGTGAGTATTGCGGTATACGTGTGTGTGTGTGACGGGATAATTGTATGATAGGAGTATAGCGGTAAACTTGTGTGACGAGTACAGAAATATACTTGTGACGGGAGAACAGCGGGATAGTTATGTGACGGGAGGACAGCGGGATATTTGTGTGAAGGCAGTGTAGTGGTAAAGTTGTGTGATGGGAGTACAGAAATATATTGTGTGACGGGAGTACGTCGATATATTTATGTGACAGGAGTACTGTGGTAAACTTGTGTGACGGAAGTACAGCGGTACAATTGTTCGACGGTACAACGGTATACTTGTGTGACGGGAGTAGTGCGGTATCCCTGTGTGACGGGAGAACAGCGGTATCCTTGTGTGACGGGAGAACAGCGGTATCCTTGTGTGACGAGAGAACAGCGAAATACTTGGGTAACGTGAGTATTGCAGTATACGTGTGTGTGTGACGGGATAATTGTATGATAGGAGTAGAGCGGTAAACTTATGTTACGGGAGTACAGCGGTATACTTATGTGACGGGAGAAAAGCGATATCCTTGTGTGACGTGAGTGCAGCGGTATATTTGTGTGACGGGAGTACATTGGTATATTTGTGTGACGGGAGTACTGCGGTACAATTGCGTGACTGGGAAAGCAGGATAATTGTGTGACGGGAGAACAGAGATATACTTGTGTGACGTTATTGCGGTATACGTGTGTGACGGGAGAACAGCGGGATAATTGTGTGATAGGAGTACAGCGGTATCCTTCTGTGACGGGAGAACAGCGTGATAATTGTTTGACGGGAGAAAAGCGGGATATTTGTGTGACGGGCGAACAGCGTGATAATTGTGTGACGGGAGTACAGCGGTATATTTGTGTGACGGGAGTAGTGCGATATCCTTGTGTGACAGGACGTGCAGCGGGATATTGTGTGACAGGAGTACAGCGAGATAACTTGGGTGACGTGAGTATTGCGGTATATTTGTGTGACGGGAGTACAGCGGTATATTTGTGTGACAGGAGTACATTGGCGATATCTTCGTGCGACGGGAGAACAGCTGCGATAACCTCGTGTGACGGGAGAACAGCAGGAAAATTGTGGGATGGAGAACAGCGGGATAATTGTGTGACCGGGAGAATAGCGGTATATTTATGTGACCTGAAAGCATTTATTTGTCACGGGAGAACAACGGTCTAAATTGTGTGACGGGAGAGTACAGCGGTATACTTGTGTGATGGAGTACAGCGGTATACTTCTGTGACGGGAGTGCAGCGGTATATTTGTGTGACAGGGAGCACTGCGGTATAATTGTGTGACGGGGTACACTGCGATAGCCTTATGTGACGGGAGTGCAGCGGTTACTTATGGGATAGGGAGAAGCGGAATAATTGTGTGACGGGAGAACAGCGGGAAGTTATGTGACGGGAGAAAAGCGGGATATTTGTGTGACGGGCGAACAGCGTGAAAATTGTGTGATGGGAGTACAGCGGTATACTAGTGTGATGTTAGTGCAGTACTATAACTTCTGTGACGGGAGAACAGCGGTATATTGTGTGATGTTAGTGCCGCGGTGTAATTGTGCGACGGTACAGCGATATACTTATGTGACGGAGAACAGCAGTATATTTGTGTGATGGGAGTACTGGGATATCCTTTGTGACGGGAGAACATTGGAATATTTGTTTGGCGTGAGTACAGCGGTAAAAAGCTGTGACGGGAGTGAAGCAGGTATACTTGTGTGACAGGGAGAACAGCGATATCTTCGTGTGACGGGAGTAGAGCGGTAATATTTGTGACGGGAGAACAGCGGGAAAGTTATGATGTTGGAAGACAGCGGTATTTGTGTGACGGGAGAACAGCGATATAGTTGTGTGACAGGAGCAAAGCGGGATAATTGTGTGACGGGAGAACAGCGGGATATTTGTGTAACACAGAGTACGGTAAATTTTGTGACGACAGAAATATTGTGTGACGGGAGTACTGCGGTAAACTTGTGTGACGGAGTACAGCGGTATATTTGTGTGACGGGAGAAAAGCGGTATATTGTGTGACGGGGAGAACAGCGAGGATAGTTATGTGATGGGAATACAGCGGTATAATTGTGTGACGGGAGGTACAAGGGATATCTTATTGTGACGGGAGAAAAGCGATATCCTCCATGTGACGGGAGAACAGCGGGATAGTTATGTGATGGGAATACAGCAGTATATGTGTGTGACGGGAGAACAGCGGATAGTTTTGTGACGGGAGAACAGCGATATCGTGTGACGGAAGTAAAACAGGACGTTTGTGTGACGGGAGAACAGCGGTAATTGTTGTGATACGAGAGAACAGCGGTATACTTCTGTGTATTACGGTATTGTGCGGTATACGTGTGTGACGACGGAGTACTGCGATAGCCTCGTGCGACAGGGAGTAGAGCAGGTTATTTATGTGATGGGGAGAACAGCGGAATAATTGTGTGACAGGGAGAACAGCGGGATAATTGTGTGTGATAGGGAGTACAGCGGTATATCTGTGTGACGGGAGAACAGCGGGGTTATGTGACGGGAGAAAAAGCGGATATTTATGTGACGGGCGAACAGCGTGATAAATGTGTGTGACGGGAGTACAGCGGTATATACTTGTGTGATGTTAGTGCAGTAGTGTGTAAACTGTGACGCGAGTACAGCGGTATATTTGTGTGACGGGAGACCAGCGGAATATTTGTTTGGCGTGAGTACAGCGTTATGCTTCTGTGACGGCAGTGAAGCGGTAACCTTGTGTGACGGGAGTAGTGCGGTATCCTTGTGTGACGGGAGAACAGCGGTATCATTTGTGTGACAGGAGAACAGCGGGATAGTTATGTGATGGAAATACAGCGGTATATGTATGTGACGGGAGTACAGAAATATACTTGTGTGACGGGAGTACGTCGATATATTTATGTGACGGGAGTACTGTGGTAAACTTGTGTGACGGGAGAACAGCGGTATCCTTGTGTGACGGGAGAACAGCGGTATCCTTGTGTGACGGGAGAACAGCGGGATAGTTATGTGATGGGAATACAGCGGTATATGTGTGTGACGGGAGTACTGCGATATACTTGTGTAACGTGAGTATTGCGGTATACGTGTGTGTGTGTGACGGGATAATTGCGATAGAGTTGTAGCGGTAAACTTGTGTGACGAGCAGAAATATACTGTGACGGGAGAACAGCGGATAGTTATGTGACGGGAGGACAGCGGGATATTTGTTGTGAAGGCAGTGTAGTGGTAAAGTTGTGTGATGGGAGTACACAGAAATATATTGTGTGACGGGAGTACGTCGATATATTTATGTGACAGGAGTACTGTGGTAAAATTCTTCGACGGAAGTACAGCGGTATAATTGTTCGACGGACAACGGTATACTTGTGTGACGGGAGTAGTGCGGTATCCCCTGTGACGGGAGAACAGCGGTATCCTTGTGTGACGGGAGAACAGCGGTATCCTTGTGTGACGGGAGAACAGCGAAATACTTGGGTAACGTGAGTATTGCAGTATACGTGTGTGTGTGACAGGATAATTGTATGATAGGAGTAGAGCGGTAAACTTATGTTACGGGAGTACAGCGGTATACTTATGTGACGGGAGAAAAGCGATATCCTTGTGTGACGTGAGGAACAGCGGTATATTTGTGTGACGGGAGCACATTGGTATATTTGTGTGACGGGGAGTACTGCGGCACAATTGCGACTGGGAAAAGCAGGATAATTGTGTGACGGGAGAACAGAGATATACTTGTGTGACGTTATTGCGGTATACGTGTGTGTGACGGGAGAACAGCGGGATAATTGTGTGATAGGAGTACAGCGGTATCCTTCTGTGACGGGAGAACAGCGTGATAATTGTTTGACGGGAGAAAAGCGGGATATTTGTGTGACGGGCGAACAGCGTGATAATTGTGTGACGGGAGTACAGCGGTATATTTGTGTGACGGGAGTAGTGCGATATCCTTGTGTGACGGGATAACAGCGGGATATTGTGTGACAGGAGTACAGCGGGATAATTGGGTAACGTGAGTATTGCGGTATATTTGTGTGACGGGAGTACATCGGTATATTTGTGTGACGGGAGTACTGCGATATCTTCGTGCGACGGGAGTAGAGCGGTAACTTATGTGACGGGAGAACAGCGGGAAAATTGTGTGACGGGAGAACAGTGGGATAATTGTGTGACCGTAGTATAGCGGTATATTTATGTGACCTGCAGCATTTTACTTCTGTCACGGGAGTACAACGGTCTACTTGCATGACGGGAGTACAGCGGTATATTTGTATGATGGGAGTACAGCGGTATACTTCTGTGATGTGAGTGCAGCGGTATATTTGTGTGACGGGAGTACATTGGTATATTTGTGTGACGGGAGTACTGCGATAGCCTCGTGCGACGGGAGTAGAGCGGTTACTTATGGGATAGGAGTACAGCGGAATAATTGTGTGACGGGAGAAAAGCGGGATATTTGTGTGACGGGCGAACAGCGTGAAAATTGTGTGATGGGAGTACAGCGGTATACTAGTGTGATGTTAGTGCAGTACTGTACTTCTGTGACGGGAGTACAGCGATATTTGTGTGACGGGAGCACTGCGGTGTAATTGTGCGACGGTACAGCGATATATTAGGTGACGTGAGTGCAGCAGTATATTTGTGTGATGGGAGTACTACGATATCCTTTGTGTGACGGGAGAACATTGAATATTTGTTTGGCGTGAGTACAGCGATATGCTTCTGTGACGGTGTGAAGCAGGTATACCTTATGTGACGGGAGAAGTGCGATATCCTTCGTGTGACGGGAGTAGAGCGGTATAATTGTGTGACGGGAGAACAGCGGGAAAATTGTGTGACGGTGCCGCAGGATACTTGTGTGACGGGAGTACAGAATTATACTTATTGTTGACGGGAGAACAGCGGATAAACTTATGTGACGGAGAAAAGCGATATCCTTGACACGGATAGAACAGGAGTGTATTTGTGTGACGGAGAACAGCGGGATAGTTATGTGATGGGAAACAGCAGTATATTTGTGTGACCGGAGTACTGCGGTATCCTTGTATGACGGGAGAACAGCGGGATAATTGTGTGACAGGAGTACAGCGGGATAATTGTGTGACGGGAGAACAGCGGGATATTTGTGTGACGGAAGAACAGCGGTAAATTTGTTTGATGGGAGATGATATACTTGTGAACGGGAGAACAGCGGTATACTTATGTGATGACGGTATATTTAGTGACGGAGAAAAGGATATCCTTGTGTGACGGGAGAACAGCGGTGTATTTGTGTGACGGGAGAACAGCGGATAATTTGACGAGAGAACAGCGATATACTTATATAACGTGAGAAAAGCGGTATAATTGTGACGACAGTACAAGGTATATTGTGTGACGGGAGTAGTGCGGTATCCTTGTGTGACGGGAGAACAGCGGGATAGTTATGTGATGGGATACAGCAGTATATGTGTGTTACAGGAGTACTGCGATATCCTTTTGTGACGGAGAAAAGCGATATTGTGTGATAAGAACAGCAGTGTATTTGTGTGACGGGAGAACAGCAGGATAATTGTGTGACGAGAGAACACATATACTTGTATATAACGAGTATTGTATAACGTGTGTGTGGGATAATTGTATGATAGAATTACAGCGGTATACGTGTGTGACGTGACAGCGATATATTGTGTGTGACGGAGAGAACATTGGTATATATTTATTAATGACGAGGAGTACTGCGATAGCCTCGTGTGACAGGAGTACAGCGGTTATTTATGTGATGGAGAACAGCGGAATAATTTGTGTGACGGGAGAACAGCGGGATAATTGTGTGATAGGAGTACAGCGGTATATTTGTGTGACAGGAGAACAGCGGGGTTATGTGACGGGAGAAAAAGCGGGGATATTTGTGTGACGGGCGAACAGCGGGATAATTGTGTGACGGGAGTACAGCGGTATACTAGTGTGAT
>CM072681.1:26897411-27004747 GCA_036884735.1 Huso huso
CGTTACCAAATGTTCCTTGTTCTCTCACATAACTATCCCGGCTGTTCTCCCGTCACAAGGGATACCGCTGTATTCCCATCACGCATAACTATCCGCTGTTGTTCCGTCACTGATTATCCGGCTTTTCTCCGTCACAAAGGGATAACCATGCGGTACTCCCTGTCACACAATACCGCTGTTATCCCGTCACAGAAGGATATCCTTTTCTCCCGTCACACAAATATACCGCTGTACTCCCGTCACACAATTATCACGCTGTTAAGCCGTCCGCACAAAATATCGCTTTTCTCCCGTCAAACAATTATCACGCTGTTCTCCCGTCTGAAAGGATGCCGCTGTGCTCTATCACTACAATTATCCGCTGTTCTCCGTCACACACGGTATACCGCAATAACGATCACTGCAAGCATATCTGGTTGCTCCCGTCACTGGTTAATGCGGGTTATTGCTCCCGTCGCACAAGTATGCTGCTGCACTAATATCACCACTCAGGTATGCCGCTGTACCCGTGACGCAAAGTATAACGCTACACCTCACATAAATATAACGCTATACTACGGTCACTGGTGTGCCGCCGTTCTCCCGTCGCACAAGGGATACCGTTGTACTGCCGTCACCTATACCGCTGTGCTCCCATAACAGATTATCCGGCTGTTCCCCAGTAACATAAGTAACCGCTCTACTCCCGTCGCACGAAAGATATCGCGGTATTCCGTCACACAAATATGCCGATGCTCTCCCGTCACACAAATATACCCATAACTCCGTCACACATTTTATCACGCTGTTCGCCCATTACATAACTATATCGCTGTACTCCCGTAACATAAGTTTACCGCTTCACTGTTCACCAGGAAGCACAGCGCGATTACTTCCGTCAAACAAATATGCGCTGTATTTCCCGTAAGCATAACTATCCGCTGTTCTTCCGTCACGCCGTGGCCGGCTCTACTCCCGTCGCAGGGGCTATCGCGGTGCTCCCGTCCGCACAAATATGCCTATGTACTCCCGTCCAAATATATGCTGCTGCTCACGTCACACAAGGGATATCGCTTTTCTCCGTCACATAAAGTATACCGCTGTACTCCGGCATAGGTTTACCTCTACTCCTATCTGCAATTATCCGTCACACACACCCGTATACTGCAATACTCACGTTACTTAAAAGTATTTCGCTGTTCTCTCGATCACACAAGGATACCGCTGTTCTCCCGTCACCTAGGGATACCGCTGTTCTCCCGTCACACAGGGATACGCACTACTCGATCACACAGTATGCCGTTGTGCCGTCGAACAATTGTACCGCTGTGCTTCCGTCACTGGGTTTACCACGGTACCCCGTCACATAAATATATCGACGTACTCCCGTCACACAATATTTCTGTACTCCCATCACAACAACTTTGCCACTACACTGCCTTCAAACCAAAATATCCGGCTGTCCTCCGTCACATAACTATCCGCTGTTCTCCCCGTCACACAGGTATATTTCTGTCTCGTCACCTGGGTTTACCACTGTTGCTCTATCATTACAATTGTCCGGTCTCGCACACACGTTATGCCGCAATCCGCGTTACACCGGTATATCGCTGATCTCAGTCACACAATATCGCTTTTCTTCCATCACACAATCTCTGTTCTCCGTCACACAGGGATATCTTGGTACTCGTCCACACACATATGCCGCTGTATTTCATCACGCAAACTATCCGCTGTTCTCCCGTCACACAGGATACCGGCTGTTCTCCCCGACCTTTTAAGGATACCGCTGTTCTCCGTCGCCTGCAAGTTTACCACAGTGCTCCGTCATGATTATATCGACGTACTCCCGTCACACAAGTATATTTGTTTCTCCCGTCACACGCCTTCTGCGTTGTATTTCCATCGCATAACTTATCCCGCTGTTTCTCCCGTCGCACAGGGATACCGCTGTTCTCCGGGTCGCACAGGTGCCTTTTCTCCCGTCACGCAAGGTTGCCGCTTCTGCTGCCGTCGCAGGCATAACGCTGTTATCACGCCAAACAAATATTCCGCTGATTCTCCCGTCACAAATATACCGCTGTGCTCGCGTCACAGAAGTACTGCTACTATAACATCACGCTGGTATACCGCTGTGCTCCCGTCACACAAATATCACTTTTCTCCGTCACATAGCCCGCTGTTCTCCGTCACACAGATATGCCGCTGTACTCTATCACAATCAATTATCGCTGTTTCTCGTCACACAATTGTTCCGTACTGTTTCTCCCCATCACAAAAAACCGCTCTACTCCCGTCATGCGGGGCATCATGATATCACTCCCGTCACAGATATGCTGGCTGCACTCGCGTCACAGGGGTATGCCGCTGTACTCCTATCATACAATTATCCCGTCACACACACACGTATACCGCAATACTCACGTTATGCAAGTATATCGCTGTTCTCGTCACACCGTTATCCCGCTGTTCTCCGTCCACAAATACACTGCTGTTCTTCACATATCTATCACTTTCTCCCGTCGTCAAGGGATGTCGCTTTACTCCCGTAACACATATACTGCTGTATTCCCATCACACAATTATCCTTTGTTCTCCCGTCACACAATTTCCCACTGTTCTCCCGTCACGCAAGGGTTACCGCTCCTCCCCGTCACAGAAAGATATCGCAGTACTCCCGTCACACAAATATACCGATGTTATCCCGTCACACAAATATGCCGCAATACTGCCTTCACAAAGATATCGCTTTTCTCCGTAACATAAGTTTACCGCTCTGCTCCTATCCATACCGTTATCCCGTCACACACAAATATACCGCAATACTCACGTTATACAAGTATATCGCTGTTCTCTCGTCACAATTATCCCACTGTTCTCCCGTCACACAAGGATATCTTTTCTCCCCGTCATATAAGGTATGCCGCTGTACTCCGTAACATGGGTTTACCGCTCTGCTCTATCATACAATTATCCGTCACACACGTATGGCGCAATGCTCACGTTACCAAAGTGTTTCGCTGTTCTCTCGTCACATAACTATCCCGCTGTTCTCCCGTCACACAAGGATACCGCTGTATTCCCATCACATAACTATCCCGCTGTTCTTCCGTCACACAATTATCCCGCTTTTCTCCCGTCACACAAGGATATCGCAGTACTCCTGTCACACAATATACCGCTGTTATCCCGTCACTGGGGATATCGCACTTCTCCGTCACACAAATATACCGCTGTACTCCCGTCACACAATTATCACGCTGTTCGCCCGTCACACAAATATCCCGCTTTTCTCCCGTCAAACAATTATCACGCTGTTCTCCCGTCACAGAAGGATACCGCTGTACTCCTATCACACAATTATCCCGCTGTTCTCCGTCACACACGTATACCGCAATAACGTCACACAAGCATATCTCTGTTCTCCCGTCACTGAATTATGCGGTGTACTCCGTCACACAAGTATACTGCTGCGCTAATATCACACTGGTATGCCGCTGTACACCCGTGACAAGTTAACGCACACCTCACATAAATATAACGCTTTATACTACGGTCACAAATGTGCCGCCGTTCTCCCGTCACACAAGGATACCGTTGTGCTGCCGTCACACCTATGCCGCTGTGCTCCCGCCAACAGAGATTATCCGCGTTTCCCCAGTAACATGGTAACCGCTCTCTCCCGTCGCACGAAGATATATCGGTATTCCCGTCACACAAATATGCCGATATGCTCCCGTCACAAATATATAATACTCACGTCACACATTTATCGCTGTTCGCCCATTACACAACTATATCGCTGTGCTCCCGTAACACAAGTTTACCCGCTTCACTGTTCACAGAAGCACAGCGCAGTTCTTCCGTCAAACAAATATGCCGCTGTATTCCCATCGCTGTAACTATCCGCTGTTCTTCCGTCACGCAAACCGCTCTACTCCGTCGCAGAAGGCTATCCCGCAGTCTCCGTCACACAAAATATACCTATGTACTCCGTCACACAAATATACCGCTGCACTCACGTCACTGGGATATCGGCTTTTCTCCCGTCACCTGGAAGTATACCGCTGTACTCCCGTAACATGTTTGCAGCTCTACTCCTATCGCCTGGTATCCGTCACACACGTATGCTGCAATACTCACGTTACCCGTGTTTCGCTGTTCTCTCGTCACACAAGGATACCGCTGTTCTCCGTCACACAAGGATACCGCTGTTCTCCCGTCACACAGGGATGCCGCACTACTCCCGTCACACTGGTATACCGTTGTACCGTCGAACAATTGTGCCGCTGTGCTTCCGTCACACAAGTTCACAGTGCTCCCGTCCGCATAAATATCGACGTACTCCCGTCACACAATATGTTTCTGTGCTCCCCATCACACAACTTTACCCACTACACTGCCTTCACAAATATCCGCTGTCCTCCCGTCATAACTATCCGCTGTTTTCCCCGTCACACAAGGGATATCGCGGTACTCCCGTCACACACATATGCCGCTGTGTTCCCATCACAACTATCCGCTGTTCTCCCGTCACACAAGGGATACCGCTGTTCTCCCCGACACACAAGGATACCGCTGTTCTCCCGTCATAAGGTTACCACAGTACTCCCGTCACATAAATATATCGACGTACTCCCGTCACACAAGTATATTTTCTGTACTCCCGTCACACATATGCCGTTGTATTTCCATCACATAACTATCCCGCTGTTCTCCCGTCACAAGGGATACCGCTGTTCTCCCGTCACACTGGGGATACCGCACTTCTCCCGTCACTGGGGTTACCGCTTCACTGCCGTCACAGAAGCATAACGCTGTACTCACGCCAAACAAATATTCCGCTGGTCTCCCGTCACACAAATATACCGCTGTACTCGCGTCACAGAAGTACGCTACTGCACTAACATCACACTAGTATGCCGCTGTGCTCCGTCACACAAATATCCCGCTTTTCTCCGTCACATAACCCCGCTGTTCTCCGTCACAGATATGCCGCTGTGCTCCTATCACACAATTATCCGCTGTTCTGCTCTCGTCCACACAATTATTCCGCTTTGTTCTCCCATCCACATAAATAACCGCTCTACTCCCGTCGCACGGGGCTATCGCAGTCTCCCGTCACCTGGAATATGCCATTTATTGCTCCCCGTCACAAATATGCCGCTGCACTCGTCACAGAAAGTATGCGGCTGTGCTCCCTATCATACAAATTATCCGTCACACACACGTATGCCCGCAATACTCACGTTATACAAGTATATCGCTGTTCTCTCGTCACTGATTATCCGCTGAATTTCTCCCGTCGCACAAATACACTGCTGTTCTTCCGTCACACGATATCGCTTTTCTCCCGTCACAAAAGGATATCTTGGTACTCCGTAACACACATATACTGCTGTATTCCCATCCCACAATTATCGCTGTTCTCCCCGTCACACAATTTTCCCTGTTCTCCCGTCACGCAAGTTACCGCTCTACTCCCGTCCTTTGAAGATATCGCGGTACTCCGTCACACAAATATACCCTGATGTACTCCGTCACAAATATACCGCAATACTCACGTCACACAAAGATATCGCTTTTCTCCCGTAACATAAGTTTACCGCTCTACTCCTATCATACAATTATCCCGTCACACACACACACGTATACCGCAATACTCACGTTATACAAGTATATCGCTGTTCTCTCGTCACACAATTATCCCACTGTTCTCCCGTCACACAAGGATATCGCTTTTCTCCCGTCACATAAGTATACCGCTGTACTCCCGTAACATAAGTTTACCGCTCTGCCCTATCATACAATTATCCCGTCACGCACACACATTATAGCGCATACTCCGTTACCCAAGTATTTCGCTGTTCTCTCGTCACATAACTATCCGCTGTTCTCCGTCACACAAGGATACCGCTGTATTCCCATCATAACTATCCCGCTGTTCTTCCGTCACACAATTATCCGCTTTTCTCCCGTCACAAAGGATATCGCAGTACTCTGTCACACAATATACCGCTGTTATCCGTCACACAAGGATATCGGCACTTCCCCCGTCACACAAATATACCGCTGTGCTCCCGTCACACAGATTATCACGCTGTTCGCCCGTCACAAAATATCCCGCTTTTCTCCCGTCAAACAATTATCACGCTATTCTCCCGTCACAGAAGGATGCGGCTGTGCTCCTATCACACAATTATCCGCTGTTCTCCCGTCACACACACGTATACCGCAATAACGTCACGCAGGCATATCTCTGTTCTCCCGTCACACAATTATACCGGTTACTCCCGTCACACAAGTATACTGCTGCACTAATATGCACTGGTATACCGCTGTACCCGTGACACCAGGTATAACGCTACACCTCACATAAATATAACGCTATACTCACGGTCACACAATTATGCCGCCGTTCTCCCGTCACACAAGGATGCCGTTGTGCTGCCGTCACACCTATACCGCTGTGGCTCCCCATAACAGAATTATCCGCTGTTCCCCAGTAACATAAGTAACCGCTCTACTCCCGTCGCACGAAGATATCGCAGTATTCCCGTCACACAAATATACCGATATCCTCCCGTCACAAATATACTGCAATACTCACGTCACACATTTTATCACGCTGTTCGCCCATTACATAACTATATCGCTGTTACTCCCGTAACATAAGTTTACCGCTTCACTGTTCACACAGCATAGCGCAGTACTTCCGTCAAACAAATATACCGCTGTATTCCCATCGCATAACTATCCCGCTGTTCTTCCGTCACATAAGTAACCGCTCTACTCCCGTCGCAGAGGCTATCGCAGTACTCCCGTCACACAAATATACCTATGTACTCCCGTCACAAATATACCGCTGCCTCCGCCACACAAGGATATCGCTTTCTCCCGTCACATAAATTATGCCGCTGTACTCCCGTAACATAAGTTTACCGCTCTACTCCTATCATACAATTTGTCACACACACACGTATGCTGCAATACTCACGTTACCCAAGTATTTCGCTGTTCTCTCGTCACAGAAGGATACCGCTGTTCTCCCGTCACACAGGGATACCGCTGTTCTCCCGTCACACGGGGATGCCACTACTCCCGTCACACAAGTATACCGTTGTACCGTCGAACAATTGTACCGCTGTACTTCCGTCACACAAGTTTACCACAGTACTCCCGTCACATAAATATATCGACGTACTCCCGTCACACAATATATTTCTGTACTCCCATCACACAACTTTACCACTACACTGCCTTCAAACAAATATCCCGCTGTCCTCCCGTCACATAACTATCCCGCTGTTCTCCCGTCACACAAGTATATTTCTGTACTCGTCACACAAGTTTACCGCTGTACTCCTATCATACAATTATCCCGTCTCGCACACACACACGTATACCGCAATACTCACGTTACACAAGTATATCGCTGATCTCTCGTCACACAATATCCCGCTTTTCTCCCATCACACAATCACTCTGTTCTCCCGTCACACAAGGATATCGCAGTACTCCCGTCACACACATATACCGCTGTATTCCCATCACATAACTATCCCGCTGTTCTCCCGTCACACAAGGATACCGCTGTTCTCCCGACACACAAGGATACCGCTGTTCTCCCGTCATACAAGTTTACCACAGTACTCCCGTCACATAAATATATCGACGTACTCCCGTCACACAAGTATATTTCTGTACTCCCGTCACACACATATACCGTTGTATTTCCATCACATAACTATCCCGCTGTTCTCCCGTCACACAAGGATACCGCTGTTCTCCCGTCACACAAGGATACCGCTGTTCTCCCGTCACACAAGGTTACCGCTTCACTGCCGTCACAGAAGCATAACGCTGGCTCACGCCAAACAAATATTCCGCTGGTCTCCCGTCACACAAATATTTGTCCTCGCGTCACGTTACACTGCTGCACTAACATCTGGAAGTATCCGCTGTTCTCCCCGTCACGCAAATATCCGCTTTTCTCCCGTCACATAACCCCGCTGTTCTCCGTCACACAGATATGCCGCTGTACTCCTATCACACAATTATCCCGCTGTTCTCTCGTCACACAATTATTCCGCTGTTCTCCCATCACATAAATAACCGCTCTACTCCCGTCGCACGAGGCTATCGCAGTACTCCCGTCACACAAATATACCATTGTACTCCCGTCACACAAATATACCGCTGCACTCACGTCACAGAAGTATACCGCTGTACTCCTATCATACAATTATCCCGTCACACACACACGTATACCGCAATACTCACGTTATACAAGTATATCGCTGTTCTCTCGTCACACAATTATCCCGCTGTTCTCCCGTCACACAAATACACTGCTGTTCTTCCGTCACACGATATCGCTTTTCTCCCGTCACAAAAGGATATCGCAGTACTCCCGTAACACACATATACTGCTGTATTCCCATCACACAATTATCCCGCTGTTCTCCCGTCACACAATTTTCCCACTGTTCTCCCGTCACATAAGTTACCGCTCTACTCCCGTCGCACGAAGATATCGCAGTACTCCCGTCACACAAATATACCGATGTACTCCCGTCACACAAATATACCGCAATACTCACGTCACACAAAGATATCGCTTTTCTCCCGTAACATAAGTTTACCGCTCTACTCCTATCATACAATTATCCCGTCACACACACACACGTATACCGCAATACTCACGTTACCCAAGTATTTCGCTGTTCTCTCGTCACACAATTATCCCACTGTTCTCCCGTCACACAAGGATATCGCTTTTCTCCCGTCACATAAGTATACCGCTGTACTCCCGTAACATAAGTTTACCGCTCTACTCCTATCATACAATTATCCCGTCACACACACACGTATAGCGCAATACTCACGTTACCCAAGTATTTCGCTGTTCTCTCGTCACATAACTATCCCGCTGTTCTCCCGTCACACAAGGATACCGCTGTATTCCCATCACATAACTATCCCGCTGTTCTTCCGTCACACAATTATCCCGCTTTTCTCCCGTCACAAAAGGATATCGCAGTACTCCTGTCACACAATATACCGCTGTTATCCCGTCACACAAGGATATCGCACTACTCCCGTCACACAAATATACCGCTGTACTCCCGTCACACAATTATCACGCTGTTCGCCCGTCACACAAATATCCCGCTTTTCTCCCGTCAAACAATTATCACGCTGTTCTCCCGTCACAGAAGGATACCGCTGTACTCCTATCACACAATTATCCCGCTGTTCTCCCGTCACACACACGTATACCGCAATAACGTCACACAAGCATATCTCTGTTCTCCCGTCACACAATTATACCGGTGTACTCCCGTCACACAAGTATACTGCTGCACTAATATCACACTAGTATACCGCTGTACACCCGTGACACAAGTATAACGCTACACCTCACATAAATATAACGCTATACTACGGTCACACAATTATGCCGCCGTTCTCCCGTCACACAAGGATACCGTTGTACTGCCGTCACACCTATACCGCTGTACTCCCATAACAGAATTATCCCGCTGTTCCCCAGTAACATAAGTAACCGCTCTACTCCCGTCGCACGAAGATATCGCGGTATTCCGTCACACAAATATACCGATATACTCCCGTCACAAATATGCCGCAATGCTCACGTCACATTTATCACGCTGTTCGCCATTACATAACTATATCGCTGTGCTCCCGTAACATAGGTTTACCGCTTGCTGTTCACAGAAGCGCAGCGCAGTGCTTCCGA
The DNA here is from genome assembly GCA_036884735.1 of Huso huso. NCBI lineage: Eukaryota > Metazoa > Chordata > Actinopteri > Acipenseriformes > Acipenseridae > Huso > Huso huso. Next base: position 26,907,154 of record CM072681.1, read on the forward strand.
TCAAAATAGATATACCGCTGTATTCCCATCCGCTAACTATCCGCTGTTCTTCCGTCACGCCAGTAACCGCTCTGCTCCCCGTCGCAGAGGCTATCGCGTACTCTCCCGTCACACAAATATGCCTATGTACTCCCGTCACCAAATATACCGCTGCACTCACGTCACACAGGATATCGCTTTTCTCCCGTCACATCGGGTATACCGCTGTACTCCGTAACATGGGGTTTACCGCTCTCTCTATCGCCTGATTATCCCGTCACACACACACGTATGCTGCAATACTCACGTTACCCCGTGTTTCGCTGTTCTCTCGTCACATAGGGATACCGCTGTTCTCCCGTCACACAAGGATACCGCTGTTCTCCCGTCACAGGGATACCGCACTTCTCCCGTCACTGGGTATGCCGTTGTGCCGTCGAACAGTTATTGTACCGCTGTGCTTCCGTCACACAGGTTTACCACGGTGCTCCCGTCACATAAATATATCGACGTGCTCCCGTCACACAATATATTTCTGTGCTCCCATCACACAACTTTACCACTACACTGCCTTCACACAAATATCCCGCTGTCCTCCCGTCACGCCAACTATCCGCTGTTCTCCCGTCACACAAGTATATTTTCTGTACTCGTCACTGGGTTTACCGCTGTACTCCTATCATACAATTATCCCGTCAACACACACACGTATACCGCAATACTCACGTTACACAAGGATATCGCAGTACTCCCGTCACACACATATACCGCTGTATTCCCATCACATAACTATCCCGCTGTTCTCCCCGTCACGGGGATGCCGCACTACTCCCGTCACAAATTATACCGTTGTGCCGTCGAACAATTGTACCGCTGTGCTTCCGTCACACAAGTTTACCACAGTACTCCTGTCACGCCAAATATATCGACGTACTCCCGTCACTGGGGGTATATTTCTGTACTCCCGTCACATACATATACCGCTGTATTTCCATCACATAACTATCGCTGTTCTCCCGTCACACAGGGATGCCGCACTACTCCCGTCACACAAGGGTTACCCGCTTCACTGCCGTCACAGAAGCATAACGCTGTGCTCACGCCAAACAAAAATTCCGCTGGTCTCCCGTCACACAAATATGCCGCTGTACTCGCGTCACCAAAGTACACTACTGCGCTAACATCACACTGGTATACCGCTGTACTCCCGTCACACATTTATCCGCTGTTCGCCCGTCACACAAATATCCGCTTTTCTCCCGTCACATAACCCGCTGTTCTCCCGTCACAGATATGCCGCTGTACTCTATCACACAGATTATCCGTGTTCTCCACACACGTATTCCGCAATTCTCACGTTGCCAATTATTTCGCTGTTCTCTCGTCATAACTATCCGCTGTTCTCCCGTCACTGCAGGGATACCGCTGTATTCCCATCACATAAATATCCTGCTGTTCTTCGGGTCACACATGGATATCGGCTTTTATCCCGTCACAAAAGGATATCGCGGTACTCCCGTTAACAGGTGTTCTGCTGTATTCTCGTCACATAACTATCCCGCTGTTTCTCCCGTCGCACGAGGATATCGCTGTATTCCCCGTCACACAATATCCGCTGTTCTTCCGTCACACATGGATATCGCTTTTTCTCCCGTAACATAAGTTTACCATCTGCTCCTATCACACCCAATGCTCCTGTATTCCCACAAACATAACTATCCCGCTGGTCTCCCGTCACGCAAGTATTTCGCAATTCTCTCGTCGCATAACTATCGCTTTTCTCCCGTCACTGCGGTTTATCGCAGTACTCGCGTCATACACATATGCCGCTGTGTTCCCAATCACATAACTATCCGCTGTTCTCCCGTTAAGGGATACCGCTGTTCACCCGTCACACAATTATACCGCTGTTCTCCGTCACACAAGTATGTTTCTGTGCTCCCATCACACAACTTTACCACTACACTGCCTTCACACAAATATCCTGCTGTTCTCCCGTCACATAACTATCCCGCGTTCTCCCGTCACACAAATATACTGCTGTTCTCCCGTCACACAAGTATAATTCTGTACTCCCGTCACACAAGTATACTGCGGCACTAACATCACACAATTTTCCCGCTGTTCTCCCGTCACATAAGTTATACCGCTCTACTCCCGTCGCACGAAGATATCCCACTACTCCCGTCACACAAGGTTACCGCTTCACTGCCGTTACAGAAGCATACCGCTGTACTCACGCCAAACAAATATTCAATGTTCTCCGTCACAAAGGATATCGCGCGGTGCTCCCATCACACAAATATGCTGCTGCTCGTCCATAAAAGTATATCGCTGTGCCGTCGCACAATTACACCGCAGTGCAGCCGTGTCACAAATATGCCGCTGTACTCCCGTCCTGGAAGTACAGTACTGCACCTAACATCACACTAGTATACCGCTGTGCTCCCATCACACAATTTTCACGCTGTTCGCCCGTCACACAAATATCCCGCTTTTCTCCCGTCACATAACTTCCCGCTGTTCTCCCGTCACACAATTATTCCGCTGTACTCCTATCCCATAAGTAACCGCTCTACTCCCGTCGCACGAGGCTATCGCAGTACTCCCGTCACACAAATATACCAATGTACTCCCGTCACACAAATATACCGCTGCACTCACATCACGATATGCCGCTGCTCCCGTCATGCAAGTGGACCGTTTGTGCTCCCGTGACGAAGTAAAATGCTGCCATAAATATTGCTATACTCCGGTCCACAGTTATCCCACTGTTCTCCCGTCACACAATATCCGTTTGTACTCCCATCACACAATTATCACGCTGTTCGCCCGTCACACAAATATCCGCTTTTCTCCCGTCAAACAATTATCACGCTGTTCTCTCGTCACAGAAGGATACCGCTGTTCTCCTATCACTGGTATCCGCTGTTCTCCCGTCACCACTATCCCCAATCACACAAGTATCTCTGTTCTCCCGTCACACAATTATCCTGCTTTCCCCGGTCAGCAATTGTACCGCAGTACTCCGTCACACAAATATACCAATGTACTCCCCGTCACACAAATATACCGCTGCACTCACGTCACACAAGATATCGCTTTTCTCCCGTCACACAAGTATACCGCTGTACTTCCGTAACATAAGTTTACCGCTCTACTCCTATCATACAATTATCCCGTCACACACACGTATACTGCAATACTCACGTTACAAGTATTTCGCTGTTCTCTCGTCACACAAGGATACCGCTGTTCTCCCGTCACACAAGGGATACCGCTGTTCTCCCGTCACACGGGGATACCGCACTACTCCCGTCACTGGGTATACCGTTGTACCGTCGAACAATTGTACCGCTGTGCTTCCGTCACAATAAAGTTTACCACAAGTACTCCCGTCACATAAATATATCGACGTACTCCCGTCACACAATATATTTCTGTACTCCCATCACACAACTTTACCACTACACTGCCTTCAAACAAATATCCCGCTGTCCTCCCGTCACATAACTATCCCGCTGTTCTCCCGTCACTGGTATGTTTCCTCGTCACATAGGTTTGCCGCTGTGCTCTATCATACAGTTATCCGTCTCGCACACACACGTATACCGCAATACTCGTTTACACAAGTATATCGCTGATCTCTCGTCACAATATCCCGCTTTTCTCCCCATCACACAATCTCTGTTCTCCCGTCACACAAGGATATCGCAGTACTCCCGTCACACACATATACCGCTGTATTCCCATCACATAACTATCCGCTGTTCTCCCGTCTTTAGGGATACCGCTGTTCTCCCGACACACAAGGATACCGCTGTTCTCCCGTCACACAAGTTTACCACAGTACTCCGTCCGTCATAAATATATCGACGTACTCCCGTCACACAAGTATGCCCTGTTCTCCCGTCACACACATACATACCGTTGTGTTTCCATCATAACTATATGTTCTCCCGTCACTGGGATACCGCTGTTCACCGTCACACAAGGTTACCGCTGTTCTCCCGTCACAGGGTTACCGCTTCACTGCCGTCACAAGCATAACAAAGTACTCACCAAACAAATATTCCGCTGGTCTCCCGTCACATTTATCCGCTGTTCTCGCGTCACGTCACTGTCTAACATCACTGGTATGCCGCTGTACTCCGTCACACATTTATCACGCTGTTCGCCGTCACACAAATATCCGCTTTTCTCCCGTCACATAACCCGCTGTTCTCCGTCACACAGATATACCGCTGTCTCCCTATCACACAATTATCCCGCTGTTCTCTCGTCACACAATTATTCCGCTGTTCTCCCATCACATAAATAACCGCTCTACTCCCGTCGCACGGGGATTTATGCGGTCTCCCACAAGGATATGCCATTTGTGCTCCCGTCACAAAATATGCCGCTGCGCTCACGTCACAGAAGTATACCGCTGTACTCCTATCATACAATTATCCCGTCACACACACGTATACCGCAATACTCACGTTATACAAGTATATCGCTGTTCTCTCGTCACACAATTATCCCGCTGTTCTCCCGTCACACAAATACACTGCTGTTCTTCCGTCACACGATATCGCTTTTCTCCCGTCACAAAAGGATATCGCAGTACTCCCGTAACACACATATACTGCTGTATTCCCATCACACAATTAATCGCTGTTCTCCCGTCACTGTTTTCCCACTGTTCTCCCGTCACGCAGGTTACCGCTCTACTCCCGTCGCACGAAGATATCGCAGTACTCCCGTCACACAAATATACCGATGTACTCCCGTCACACAAATATACCGCAATACTCACGTCACACAAAGATATCGCTTTTCTCCCGTAACATAAGTTTACCGCTCTACTCCTATCATACAATTATCCCGTCACACACACACGTATACCGCAATACTCACGTTATACAAGTATATCGCTGTTCTCTCGTCACTGAATTATCCCGCTGTTCTCCCGTCACAAGGATGTCTGCTTTCTCCGTCACACGGGTATACCGCTGTACTCCCGTAACATAAGCATACTCGCTCCTATCATACAATTATCATCAGGTTTACCACGTATGGCCCAATACTCACGTTGCCGTTTTCGCTGTTCTCGTCACAAGTTTATCCGCTGTTCTCCCGTCACACAAAGATATACCGCTGTATTCCCATCACATAATTATCCGCTGTTCTTCCGTCACATAAATTATCCGCTTTTCTCCCGTCACAAAGGGATATCGCAGTACTCCTGTCACACAATATACCGCTGTTATCCCGTCACACAAGGATATCGCACTACTCCCGTCACACAAATATACCGCTGTACTCCCGTCACACAATTATCACGCTGTTCGCCCGTCACACAAATATCCCGCTTTTCTCCCGTCAAACAATTATCACGCTGTTCTCCCGTCACAGAAGGATACCGCTGTACTCCTATCACACAATTATCCCGCTGTTCTCCCGTCACACACACGTATACCGCAATAACGTCACACAAGCATATCTCTGTTCTCCCGTCACACAATTATACCGGTGTACTCCCGTCACACAAGTATACTGCTGCACTAATATCACACTAGTATACCGCTGTACACCCGTGACACAAGTATAACGCTACACCTCACATAAATATAACGCTATACTACGGTCACACAATTATGCCGCCGTTCTCCCGTCACACAAGGATACCGTTGTACTGCCGTCACACCTATACCGCTGTACTCCCATAACAGAATTATCCCGCTGTTCCCCAGTAACATAAGTAACCGCTCTACTCCCGTCGCACGAAGATATCGCAGTATTCCCGTCACACAAATATACCGATATACTCCCGTCACACAAATATACCGCAATACTCACGTCACACATTTATCACGCTGTTCGCCCATTACATAACTATATCGCTGTACTCCCGTAACATAAGTTTACCGCTTCACTGTTCACAGAAGCACAGCGCAGTACTTCCGTCAAACAAATATACCGCTGTATTCCCATCGCATAACTATCCCGCTGTTCTTCCGTCACATAAGTAACCGCTCTACTCCGTCGCTGCTACTCTCCGTCACACAAATATACCTATGTGCTCCGTCATTAACAAATATACCGCTGCACTCACGTCACACTGATATCGCTTTTCTCCCGTCACATAAGTATACCGCTGTACTCCCGTGTCATAAGTTTACCGCTCTACTCCTATCGTACAATTATCCGTCACACACACACGTATACTGCAATACTCACGTTACCCAAGTTTTCGCTGTTCTCTCGTCACAAGGGATACCGCTGTTCTCCCGTCACACAGGGATACGCTGTTCTCCCGTCACCGGGGATACCGCACTACTCCCGTCACAGAAGGTATACCGTTGTACCGTCGAACAATTGTGCCGCTGTACTTCCGTCACAAGTTTAACGTCTCCCGTCACATAAATATATCGACGTACTCCGTCACAATATGTTTCTGTACTCCCATCACACAACTTTACCACTACTCCCTTCACACAAATATCCGCTGTCCTCCCGTCACATAACTATCCGCTGTTCTCCCGTCACTGGAATTATGTTTCTGTACTCGTCCTTTCAGGTTTCACTGTACTCCTATCATACTGTATCCCGTCACACACACGTATACCGCAATACTCGTTACACTGGGATATCGTTCCCGTCACACACATATACCGCTGTATTCCCATCTGTAACTATCCGCTGTTCTCCCGTCACACGGGATACCGCTACTCCGTCACACAAGTATACCGTTGTACCGTCGAACAATTGTTCTTCTTCCGTCACACAAGTTTACCACTGTACTCCGTCACATAAAGTATATCGACGTACTCCCGTCACACAAGTATATTTCTGTACTCCCGTCACATACATATACCGCTGTATTTCCATCACATAACTATCCCGCTGTTCTCCCGTCACACAAGGATACCGCACTACTCCCGTCACACAAGGTTACCGCTTCACTGCCGTCACAGAAGCATAACGCTGTACTCACGCCAAACAAAAATTCCGCTGGTCTCCCGTCACACAAATATACCGCTGTACTCGCGTCACAGAAGTACACTACTGCACTAACATCACACTAGTATACCGCTGTACTCCCGTCACACATTTATCACGCTGTTCGCCCGTCACACAAATATCCCGCTTTTCTCCCGTCACATAACCCCGCTGTTCTCCCGTCACACAGATATACCGCTGTACTCCTATCACACAATTATCCCGCTGTTCTCCCGTCACACAATTATTCCGCTGTTCTCCCATCACATAAATAACCGCTCTACTCCCGTCGCACGAGGCTATCGCAGTACTCCCGTCACACAAATATACCAATGTACTCCCGTCACACAAATATACCGCTGCACTCACGTCACAGAAGTATACCGCTGTACTCCTATCATACAATTATCCCGTCACACACACACGTATACCGCAATACTCACGTTACCCAAGTATTTCGCTGTTCTCTCGTCACATAACTATCCCGCTGTTCTCCCGTCACACAAGGATACCGCTGTATTCCCATCACATAACTATCCCGCTGTTCTTCCGTCACACATGGATATCGCTTTTCTCCCGTCACAAAAGGATATCGCAGTACTCCCGTAACACACATATACTGCTGTATTCCCATCACATAACTATCCCGCTGGTCTCCCGTCACACGAGGCTATCGCAGTACTCCCGTCACACAAATATACCGCAATACTCACGTCACACAAGGATATCGCTTTTCTCCCGTAACATAAGTTTACCGCTCTACTCCTATCATACAATTATCCCGTCACACAAACACGTATACCGCAATACTCACGTTACCCAAGTATTTCGCTGTTCTCTCGTCACATAACTATCCCGCTTTTCTCCCGTCACACAAGGATATCGCAGTACTCCCGTCACACACATATACCGCTGTATTCCCATCACATAACTATCCCGCTGTTCTCCCGTCACAAAAGGATACCGCTGTTCACCCGTCACACAATTATACCGCTGTTCTCCCGTCACACAAGTATATTTCTGTACTCCCATCACACAACTTTACCACTACACTGCCTTCACACAAATATCCTGCTGTTCTCCCGTCACATAACTATCCCGCGTTCTCCCGTCACACAATTTTCCCGCTGTTCTCCCGTCACATAAGTTATACCGCTCTACTCCCGTCGCACGAAGATATCGCACTACTCCCGTCACACAAGGTTACCGCTTCACTGCCGTTACAGAAGCATACCGCTGTACTCACGCCAAACAAATATTCCAATGTTCTCCCGTCACAAAAGGATATCGCAGTACTCCCATCACACAAATATACTGCTGCACTCACGTCACATAAGTATGTCGCTGTCCTGTCGTCACATAATTACACCGGCAGTGCGCCCGTCACACAAATATGCCGCTGTGCTCCCGTCACAGAAGTACAGTACTGCACTAACATCACACTGGTATACCGCTGTTCTCCCGTCACACAATTTTCACGCTGTTCGCCCGTCACACAAATATCCCGCTTTTCTCCCGTCACATAACTTCCCGCTGTTCTCCCGTCACACAATTATTCCGCTGTTCGCCCTATCAAATATAACCGCTCTACTCCCGTCGCACGAGGCTATCGCAGTACTCCCGTCACACAAATATACCAATGTACTCCCGTCACACAAATATACCGCTGCACTCACATCACAGAAGTATACCGCTGTACTCCCGTCATGCAAGTAGACCGTTGTACTCCCGTGACAGAAGTAAAATGCTGCACGTCACATAAATATACCGCTATACTACGGTCACACAGTTATCCCACTGTTCTCCCGTCACACAATATCCCGCTGTACTCCCATCACACAATTATCACGCTGTTCGCCCGTCACACAAATATCCCGCTTTTCTCCCGTCAAACAATTATCACGCTGTTCTCTCGTCACAGAAGGATACCGCTGTACTCCTATCATACAATTATCCCGTCACACACACACGTATACCGTAATACTCACGTTACACAAGTATATCGCGGTTCTCGTCACACAATTATCCCGCTGTTCTCCCGTCACACAAATACACTGCTGTTCTCCCGTCACACAAGGATATCGCTTTTCTCCCGTCACATAAGTATACCGCTGTACTTCCGTCACACAAGTTTACCACAGTACTCCCGTCACACAAGTATATTTCTGACTCCCATCAAACAAGTTTACCGCTACACTGCTTTCACACAAATATCCCGCTGTTCTTCCGTCACACAATTATCCCGCTGTACTCCTGCTGCACTCACGTCACATAAGTATATCGCTGTACCGTCGCACATTTACACCGCAGTACTGCCGTCACACAAATATACCGCTGTACTCCCGTCACAGAAGTACACTACTGCACTAACATCACACTAGTATACCGCTGTACTCCCGTCACACAATTATCACGCTGTTCGCCCGTCACACAAATATCCCGCTTTTCTCCCGTCAAACAATTATCACGCTGTTCTCCCGTCACAGAAGGATACCGCTGTACTCCTATCACACAATTATCCCGCTGTTCTCCCGTCACACACACGTATACCGCAATAACGTCACACAAGTATATCTCTGTTCTCCCGTCACACAAGTATCCTGCTCTACCCCGTCACGCAAGTGTGCCGCAGTACTCGCGTCACACAAATATACTGGTGTACTCCCGTCACACAAGTATACTGCTGCACTAACATCACACTAGTATACCGCTGTACACCCGTGACACAAGTATAACGCTACACCTCACATAAATATAACGCTATACTACGGTCACACAATTATCCCGCTGTTCTCCCGTCACACAAATACACTGCTGTTCTTCCGTCACACGATATCGCTTTTCTCCCGTCACAAAAGGATATCGCAGTACTCCCGTAACACACATATACTGCTGTATTCCCATCACATAACTATCCCGCTGTTCTCCCGTCACACAAGGATACCGCACTACTCCCGTCACACAAGTATACCTTGTACCGTCGCACAATTATACCGCTGCACTCACGTCACAGAAGTATACCGCTGTACTCCTATCATACAATTATCCCGTCACACACACACGTATACCGTAATGCTCACGTTAGGTATGTCGCTGTTCTCTCGTCACACAGTTATCCTGTGTTCTCCGTCACACAAAATACACTGCTGTTCTTCCGTCACACAAGTTTACCACTGTTACTCCCGTCACACAGAGTATATTTTGACTCACATCAAACAGGTTTACCGCTACGCTGTCACACAAATATCCGCTGTTCTTCCGTCGCACATTATCCCGCTGTACTCCTGTCACACAATTATCCCGCTGTTCTCCCGTCATACAAGGATACCGCGGTACTCCGTCGCACAAATATACCGCTGTATTTCCCATCACATAACTATCCGCTGTTCTCCCGTCACACAAATACACTGCTGTTCTTCCGTCACTGGGATATACCGCTTTCTCCCGTCACGCCGTATGCCGCTGTACTCCCCATAACATAAGTATAATTCTGTGCTCCCCGTCACACAATTATCCTGCTTTTCCAGTCACGCAATTGATACCGCTGTTCTCGCGTCACAAAATATGCCGCTGTTCTCCCGTCACACACAGGTATGCTGCTGCACTAACATCACACTGGTATACCGCTGTACACCCGTGACACAAGTATGGCCGCTACACCTCACATAAATATGGGCTATACTACGGTCGGTCACAATTATCGCGCCGTTCTCCCGTCACACAAGGATACCGTTGTACTGCCGTCACACCTATACCGCTGTACTCCCATAACAGAATTATCCCGCTGTTCCCCAGTAACATAAGTAACCGCTCTACACCCGTCGCACGAAGATATCGCAGTATTCCCGTCACACAAATATACCGCAATACTCACGTCACACATTTATCACGCTGTTCGCCCATCACATAACTATATCGCTGTACTCCCGTAACATAAGTTTACCGCTTCACTGTTCACAGAAGCACAGCGCAGTACTTCCGTCACACAAATATACCGCTGTATTCCCATCGCATAACTATCCCGCTGTTCTCCCGTCACACAAGGATACCGCAGTACTCCCGTCACACAAATATACCGCTGTACTCCCGTCACACAATTATCACGCTGTTCGCCAGTCACACAAATATCCCGCTTTTCTCCCGTCACACAATTATCACGCTGTCTCCCGTCACACACATATACCGCTTATTCCCATCAAATAACTATCCCGCTATTCTCCCGTCACACAAATACTCTGCTGTTCTTCCGTCACATAAGTAACCGCTCTACTCCCGTCGCAGAGGTTATCGCAGTACTCCCGTCACACAAATATACCTATGTACTCCCGTCACACAAATATACCGCAAACTCACGTCACACAAGGATATCGCTTTTCTCCCGTCACATAAGTATACCGCTGTACTCCCGTAACATTAGTTTACCGCTCTTACTCCTATCATACAATTATCCCGTCACACACACACACGTATACCGCAATACTCACGTTACCCAAGTATTTCGCTGTTCTCTCGTCACACAAGGATACCGCTGTTCTCCCGTCACACAAGGATACCGCTGTTCGCCCGTCACACAAATATCCCGCTTTTCTCCCGTCACATAACCCCGCTGTTCTCCCGTCACACAGATATACCGCTGTACTCCTATCACACAATTATCCCGCTGTTCTCCCGTCACACAATTATTCCGCTGTTCTCCCATCACATAAATAACCGCTCTACTCCCGTCGCACGAGGCTATCGCAGTACTCCCGTCACACAAATATTCCAATGTACTCCCGTCACACAAATATACCGCTGCACTCACGTCACAGAAGTATACCGCTGTACTCCTATCATACAATTATCCCGTCACACACACACGTATACCGCAATACTCACGTTATACAAGTATATCGCTGTTCTCTCGTCACACAATTATCCCGCTGTTCTCCCGTCACACAAATACATCCTGCTGTTCTTCCGTCACACTTCAATATCGCTTTTTCTCCCGTCACATAAGTATACCGCTGTTCTTCCCGTCAAGGTTTACCATAGTACTCCATTGACCTGTTTATATTTCTGACTCCCATCAAACAGGTTTACCGCTACACTGTTTGCTTTCACTGAAATATCCGCTGTTCTTCCGTCACAATTATCACTCCTGTCACACAAATATCCCGCTGTTCTCCCGTCACACAAATACACTGCTGTTCTTCCGTCACACAGGGATATCGCTTTTCTCCCGTCACATGGGTATGCCGCTGTTTCCCCATCAACATAGTATAATTCTGTACTCCCGTCACACAAGTATCCGCGGCACTAACATCACATAATTTTCCCGTTGTTCTCCCGTCACATAAGTTACCGCTCTACTCCCGTCGCACGAAGATATCGCATTACTCCCGTCACTGGGGTTACCGCTTCACTGCCGTCACAGAAGCATACCGCTGTGCTCACTTATCAAACAAATATTCCAATGTTCTCCCGTCTGGGGATACCGCTGTACTCCCATCACAAATATATGCTGTTCTCTCGTCATGTACAGTATATCGCTGTCCCGTCGCTGCAATTATCCCGCAGTGCTGCCGTCACACAAATATACCGCTGTACTCCCGTCACAGAAGTACACTACTGCGCTAACATCACACTGGTATACCGCTGTACTCCCGTCACACGAAATTATCACGCTGTTCGCCCGTCACATAAATACCCCTTTTCTCCTGTCAAACAATTATCACGCTGTTCTCCCCGTCACAGAAGGGATACCGCTGTACTCCTATCACACAATTATACCGCTGTTCTCCCGTCACGACGTATACCGCAATAACGTCACACAAATATGTCTGTTCTCCCGTCACACAATTATGTCGCTGTTCCCCCTGTCACGCAGTTATACCGCAGTACTCCGTCACACAAATATACCGGTGTGCTCCCGTCACACAAGTATGCTGCTGCACTAACATCACGCTGGTATGCCGCTGTACTCCCATAACAGAATTATCCGCTGTTCCCCAGTAACCCGTAACCCGAAAAGCGCTATTCCCATCGCACGGCTTTACCGCTATACTTCCTTCACATAAATATCCCGCTGTTCTCCCGTCACACAAAATATATTTTTCTCTCGTCACACAAGTTTACCGCTGTACTCCTATCACAATTATCCCGTCACACAGTCACACGTATGCCTGTTGCTCACGTTCACAGAAGTATGTCGCTGTCTCCTGTCACGCACATATACCGCTAACATTCCCCATCACATAACTATCCGCTGTTCTCCGTCGCACCAAGGATACTGCTGTTCTCCCATCACTGGGTTTATTGTGCGGTACTCCGTCGCGTAAATATATCGACGTACTCCCGTCACAGTATAATACCGCTGTATTTCCATCACATAACTATCCCGCTGTTCTCCCGTCACACAAGGATACCGCTGTTCTCCCGTCACACAAGGATACCGCTGTTCTCCCGTCACACAGGGATGCCGCACTACTCCCCGTCACACCTGGGTTACCGCTTCACTGCCGTCACAGAAGCATGCCGCTGTACTCACGCCAAACAAATATTCCGCTGTTCTCCGTCACAAATATACCGCTGTGCTCGCGTCGCATAATTACACTACTAATACAACATCACACTAGTATGCCGCTGTACTCCCGTCACTGATTATCCGCTTCTATTCGCCCGTCATAAGTAACGCTCTACTCCCGTCGCACGGGGCTATCGCAGTTCTCCTGTCACACAAATATACCAATGTACTCCCCGTCACATGCAATATACCGCTGCACTCACGTCACAGAAGTATACCGCTGTGCTCCTATCATACAATTATCCCGTCACATGACGTATGCCGCAATACTCACACAAGTATATCGCTGTTCTCTCGTCACACAAGTTATCGCGCTGTTCTCCCGTCACACAGGGATACCGTTGTGCTCCCGTCACACCTATACCGCTGTGCTCCCATAACAATTATCGCTCTTCTCTTCCGGTAACCTAAGTAACCGCTCTACTCCCGTCGCATTAAGATATCGCTGTATTCCCGTCACACAAATATACCACAATGCTCGTCGCATTTATCACGCTGTTCCCGTCACATAACTATATCCTGTTCGCCCGTCACATAACTATACCGCTGCACTATTCCGTAACACATCGGTTTACCGCTTACTATTCACGTATAACTATCCCGCTGTTCCTCCGTCACAAAAGGATACTCCGTCACACAAATATGCCGCTGTATTCCCATCACGCTGTTAATTTATCCGCTGTTCTCCCGTCAAACAAGGATACCGCTGTTCTCCCGTCACACAAGTTTATGCCGCTCTTTCTCCTGTCACACAGTTATCACGCTGTTCGCCCGTCACAAAAGTCATATACTGCTGTACTCCAAACACCTTTCTGGCTCTACGCTGTTCTCCCGTCACACAAGGATATGCCGCTGTTTCTCCGTCACACAAATACTTCCTGTTCTTCAAATCACACAAGGGATACCGTCCTATGTTTACGCCCTCACCTATCTTTCACCTTCAAATATACCGCTGTTCTCCCGTCAAACATAGGGATATTTTTACCGCTACCCTATCTCCTATCCTTCAATTACCGTCACACACACGTATACCGCAATACTCCCGTCATACCAAGTTTACCACGGCCTCTCCGTCACGCCAAATATATCGACTGTGCTCCCGTCAAACAACGTACATTTCAAGGATACCGTTGTTCTCACCTGGCTTTACCGCTGCACACGCTCGTCACAAATATCCGCTGTTCTCCCCGTCACTGGGTATATTTTTGTCTCGTCCGTCACAAGTTTATCCGCTGTGCTCGTCGGACAATATCCCGTCACCACACTTCTTTTCCATATATCCTGTGCTCTCTGTCTGCAAGGTATGTCCTGTACCTCTATCACTTTATCCCGCTGTTCTTTTTCCCTTTAGCAATGTTCTCCCCGTCACACAAGGGAATGATTTGTTCTCCCGTTTAGGGATGCCGCTGTTCTCCCGTCACAATGCTTTGTGCTCCCATACCGTCAAAAAGCGTATGCCGCAATACTCACGCCAAACAAAATGTTATCTGTTCTCCGTCAATAATAATGCCGCTATCTCCGCATTACAAAGCTTTCACGCTGTTCGCGTTTCACACAAAATATCCCTTTCTCCCGTCACAACACTTCTCCGCTGTTTTTACCATACTTATCTGTACACCTATCAATGCTTCCTGTGCGTTTTCCTATAACTATAACCGCTCTGCTCCCGTCGCTGGCAGGAATCGTGGTGCTCCGTGGATTACAATGCCAGTATTTTATGCCATACCTCTCCGTGCTCGCAATATATACCCTGTTCTACGTCATCCCTTTATGTTTTCACCAAACGCGTATGCCGCATTACTCACGTTATAATGTATCAGCTGTTCTATCGTCACCATTATCCCTTATCCATTACTGTGATTATCTTCCGGTCCGCACAAATGCCGCGTATTGCTTATATGCCCTGTGCTCACGTCACACCATTTATGCTTTTAACATCACGCTGTTCCGCTGTTGTTTGTTTTTAGCATATGCTTCGTCACACAAAGCGCTATCTTCCTAATTATCCCGCTGTTCTTCCGTCACTGGGGATGCCAGGCGTTACCCCGTACAATTACAATACTCCTGTATACGTCATCATAAATATTCCCTGTGCTGTTATGCCTATCTCCCGTCACAAATTATGCCACTATTCACGTCTCACACAAGTATTACCGCTGTTCTCCCCGTCACACCTGTATACATCCTCCTGTTAACGTCCGTTACCGCAATTCTCCCACTAGAACGGTTGTCCGTTTTTCTGACCCAACGTGTGCTTTACTCCCGTCGCACAGATATCGCCGCTGTTCTCCGTCCACCGTATACCGTTCTACTCCGTCGTCATATTTATCTGTGCTTTCTCCCGTCACTGGAACTAACCGCTGTTCCCCGTCGCACATTTTACCGCTGTGCTTCTCCATAACAGATTTATATCTGTTCTCCGTCACACAATTTCTCGCTGTTCTCCCGTCACAATAAATATACCGCTGTACTTTTCAGTCAAATTTATCACGCTTTTCTCCCGTCACAAAGGATATACCATCACCGCATTCACTGACTTTAACATATTTACCGCTGCACTCCGTCACAGAAGTTTACCGCTCTGCTCCTGTTGCCTGCATTACGTTCACAAACCAATTCTATTATGCTGTACCTCTCCTATGCCTGATTACAAGTACGCTTTTCTCTAACATCCCATATACCGCTGTACTCCCCGACTGCTATCCTGTGCTTTTCCATAACTCGCTGTGTTTGCCCGTGCTCTGTCTTTGCTCTGCTATGTTTGAGATTGAACCATACCTCTCCGTCATACAGTGCTGCCGCATTCTCCGCTTTGTGCTTTAAATTGTCTCTGTATTCAAAAATGCCTACCTATGGATTTTACCATACCAATTTAAAATCCTCCTGTGTGCTTTTACCATAGCTTTCTCTGACCTTTACAACGATTTATCATACCTTTCTGTGCTCTACAATGCTCTCTATGTTTACACTGTGATTTGCCATACCTGTTTGCTTAATGCCTCTGTCTTTAAAATACTTCCCTGTGGTTTGCCATACAACTCTGAACATTACCACACCTACGCTGTCCTATGCTTTACCATACCTATCTGTGCTTTTCAACATTTCCCCCACAATGCTTCACTGTGGATTACAATACACCTCTGTTCTCTGCAATGCCTTCCTGTGCATTGCCATACCTTTGTGCTTCATAATACTTCTCTATGCTTAGCAATACCTCTCTAGCCTGAACAGTGATTTCCCATATCCATCTGTGCTGTACAATGCTTCCATGTGCTTTGGAATGCTTTTCTTTGCTCTGCAATGTTTACCAGACCTCTCTATGGTTTATATTGTGCAATCACGTACCTCTGTACTTTAAAATCCTCCTATGTGATTTACAATGCTTTACCATAGCTCTCTGACCTTTACAAAGATTTATAATACCTTTCTGAGCTCTACGTTTACATTGTGATTTGCCATACCTTTGTGCTTAATGCCTCTGTGCTTTAAAATACTTCCCTGTGGTTTACCATATCAATCTGCGCATTACCATACCTATCTGTGCTTTACAATATTTCCCTGTTCTCTACAATGGTTCCCTGTACATTACCATCCCTTTGTGCTTTATAATACTTCCTTATGCGTAGCAATACCTCTCTGGCCATTACAATGTTTTCCCATACCCATCTGTGCTCTAAAATGCTTTCATGGGCTTGCCCAATGCTTTTTCCTGTGCTCTGCAATGTCTACCAGACCTCTCTATGCTTTACATTGTGCATTGACATGCCTTTGTGCTTTAAAATACTTCCTATGCTTAGCAATATCTCTTTCTGGCCTTTACAATGATTTCCCATACCTATCTGTGCTCTACAGTGTTTCCCTATTCTTTACCAGACTGCTTTGTGCTTTAAATTTCCTCTGTGCTTCAAAAATGTTTTACCTATGCATTTTACCATACCTCCGTGCTTTAAAATCCTCCTGTGTGCTTTACAACGCTTCCCTATGCTTTACCATAGCTTTCTGACCTTTACAACGATTTATCATACCTTTCTGTGCTCTACAATGCTCTCTATGTTTACACTGTGATTTGCCATACCTGTTTGCTTAATGCCTCTGTCTTTAAAATACTTCCCTGTGGTTTGCCATACAACTCTGAACATTACCACACCTATCTGCGCTGTCCTATGCTTCAGCATTTCCCTGTGCTCCACTGTGGATTACAATACACCTCTGTTCTCTGCAATGCCTCCCTGTGCATTGCCATACCTTTGTGCTTCATAATGCTTCTTCTCTATGCTTAGCAATACCTCTCTAGCCTGAACAGTGATTTCCCATATCCATCTGTGCTGTACAATGCTTCCATGTGCTTTGAATGCTTTTCTTTGCTCTGCAATGTCTACCAGACCTCTCTATGGTTTATATTGTGCAATCACGTACCTCTGTACTTTAAAATCCTCCTATGTGATTTACAATGCTTTTTCAAAATGTCTTTACCATAGCTCTCTGACCTTTACAAAGATTTATAATACCTTTCTGAGCTCTACGTTTACATTGTGATTTGCCATACCTTTGTGCTTAATGCCTCTGTGCTTTTAAAATACTTCCCTGTGGTTTACCATATCAATCTGCGCATTACCATACCTATCTGTGCTGTACTATGCTTTGCTGTGCTTTTACCATACCTATCTGTGCTTTACAATATTTCCCTGTTCTCTACAATGGTTCCCTGTACATTACCATCCCTTTGTGCTTTATAATACTTCCTTATGCGTAGCAATACCTCTCTGGCCATTACAATGCTTTCCCATACCCATCTGTGCTCTAAAATGCTTTCATGGGCTTTACAATGCTTTCCTGTGCTCTGCAATGTCTACCAGACCTCTCTATGCTTTACATTGTGCATTGACATGCCTTTGTGCTTTAAAATACTTCCCTATGCTTAGCAATATCTCTCTCTGGCCTTTACAATGCTTTCCCATACCCATCTGTGCTCTACAGTGTTTCCCTATTCTTTACCAGACTGCTTTGTGCTTTAAATTGTCTCTGTGCTTCAAAAATGCTTACCTATGCATTTTACCATACCTCCGTGCTTTAAAATCCTCCTGTGTGTTTTTTACAACGCTTCCCTATGCTTTACCATAGCTCTCTGACCTTTACAACGATTTATCATACCTTTCTGTGCTCTACAATGCTCTCTATGTTTACACTGTGATTTGCCATACCTGTTTGCTTAATGCCTCTGTCTTTAAAATACTTCCCTGTGGTTTGCCATACAACTCTGAACATTACCACACCTATCTGCGCTGTCCTATGCTTCAGCATTTCCCTGTGCTCCACTGTGGATTACAATACACCTCTGTTCTCTGCAATGCCTCCCTGTGCATTGCCATAGCTTTGTGCTTCATAATACTTCTCTATGCTTAGCAATACCTCTCTAGCCTGAACAGTGATTTCCCATATCCATCTGTGCTGTACAATGCTTCCATGTGCTTTGGAATGCTTTTCTTTGCTCTGCAATGTTTACCAGACCTCTCTATGGTTTATATTGTGCAATCACGTACCTCTGTACTTTAAAATCCTCCTATGTGATTTACAATGCTTTCAAATGCTTTACCATAGCTCTCTGACCTTTACAAAGATTTATAATACCTTTCTGAGCTCTACGTTTACATTGTGATTTGCCATACCTTTGTGCTTAATGCCTCTGTGCTTTAAAATACTTCCCTGTGGTTTACCATATCAATCTGCGCATTACCATACCTATCTGTGCTGTACTATGCTTTCCTGTGCTTTACCATACCTATCTGTGCTTTACAATATTACCCCTGTTCTCTACAATGGTTCCCTGTTTACATTACCATCCCTTTGTGCTTTATAATACTTCCTTATCTTTAAAGCAATACCTCTCTGGCCATTACAATGCTTTCCCATACCCATCTGTGCTCTAAAATGCTTTCATGGGCTTTACAATGCTTTCCTGTGCTCTGCAATGTCTACCAGACCTCTCTATGCTTTACATTGTGCATTGACATGCCTTTGTGCTTTAAAATACTTCCCTATGCTTAGCAATATCTCTTTCTGGCCTTTACAATGATTTACCATACCTATCTGTGCTCTACAGTGCTTCCCTATTCTTTACCAGACCGCTTTGTGCTTTAAATTGCCTCTGTGCTTCAAAAATGCTTACCTATGCATTTTACCATACCTCCGTGCTTTAAAATCCTCCTGTGTGCTTTACAACGCTTCCCTATGCTTTACCATAGCTTTCTGACCTTTACAACGATTTATCATACCTTTCTGTGCTCTACAATGCTCTCTATGTTTACACTGTGATTTGCCATACCTGTTTGCTTAATGCCTCTGTCTTTAAAATACTTCCCTGTGGTTTGCCATACAACTCTGAACATTACCACACCTATCTGCGCTGTCCTATGCTTCAGCATTTCCCTGTACCCATCTGTGCTTTTCAATACACCTCTGTTCTCTGCAATGCCTTCCTGTGCATTGCCATGTTCTTGCAATGCCTTCCTGTGCATTGCCATACCTTTGTGCTTTAATAATACTTCTCTATGCTTAGCAATACCTCTCTAGCCTGAACAGTGATTTCCCATATCCATCTGTGCTGTACAATGCTTCCATGTGCTTTGAATGCTTTTCTTTGCTCTGCAATGTTTACCAGACCTCTCTATGGTTTATATTGTGCAATCACGTACCTCTGTACTTTAAAATCCTCCTATGTGATTTACAATGCTTTCATATGCTTTACCATAGCTCTCTGACCTTTACAAAGATTTATAATACCTTTCTGAGCTCTACGTTTACATTGTGATTTGCCATACCTTTGTGCTTAATGCCTCTGTGCTTTAAAATACTTCCCTGTGGTTTACCATATCAATCTGCGCATTACCATACCTATCTGTGCTGTACTATGCTTTGCTGTGCTTTACCATACCTATCCGTGCTTTACAATATTTCCCTGTTCTCTACAATGGTTCCCTATACATTACCATCCCTTTGTGCTTTATAATACTTCCTTATCCGTAGCAATACCTCTCTGGCCATTACAATGCTTTCCCATACCCATCTGTGCTCTAAAATGCTTTCCTGTGCTCTGCAATGTCTACCAGACCTCTCTATGCTTTACATTGTGCATTGACATGCCTTTGTGCTTTAAAATCCTCCCCTATGCTTATGCAATATCTCTTTCTGGCCTTTACAATGATTTACCATACCTATCTGTGCTCTACAGTGCTTCCCTATTCTTTACCAGACCGCTTTGTGCTTTAAATTGCCTCTGTGCTTCAAAAATGCTTACCTATGCTTTACCATACCTATCTGTGCGTTACCATACCTATCTGTGCTGTACTATGCTTTGCTGTGCTTTACCATACCTATCTGTGCTTTACAATATTTCCCTGTTCTCTACAATGGTTCCCTGTACATTACCATCCCTTTGTGCTTTATAATACTTCCTTATGCGTAGCAATACCTCTCTGGCCATTACAATGCTTTCCCATACCCATCTGTGCTCTAAAATGCTTTCATGGGCTTTACAATGCTTTCCTGTGCTCTGCAATGTCTACCAGACCTCTCTATGCTTTACATTGTGCATGGACATGCCTTTGTGCTTTAAAATACTTCCCTATGCTT
This sequence comes from Huso huso, assembly GCA_036884735.1. Classification (NCBI taxonomy): domain Eukaryota; kingdom Metazoa; phylum Chordata; class Actinopteri; order Acipenseriformes; family Acipenseridae; genus Huso; species Huso huso. The sequence continues at coordinate 26,928,314 of CM072681.1, forward strand.
AGCAATATCTCTTTCTGGCCTTTACAATGATTTACCATACCTATCTGTGCTCTACAGTGCTTCCCTATTCTTTACCAGACCGCTTTGTGCTTTAAATTGCCTCTGTGCTTCAAAAATGCTTACCTATGCATTTTACCATACCTCCGTGCTTTAAAATCCTCCTGTGTGCTTTACAACGCTTCCCTATGCTTTACCATAGCTCTCTGACCTTTACAACGATTTATCATACCTTTCTGTGCTCTACAATGCTCTCTATGTTTACACTGTGATTTGCCATACCTGTTTGCTTAATGCCTCTGTCTTTAAAATACTTCCTGTGGTTTGCCATACAACTCTGAACATTACCACACCTATCTGCGCTGTCCTATGCTTTTACCATACCATGTGCATTTCCACTGTGGATTACAATACACCTCTGTTCTCTGCAATGCCTTCCTGTGCATTGCCATACCTTTTGTGCTTCATAATACTTCTCTATGCTTAGCAATACCTCTCTAGCCTGAACAGTGATTTCCCATATCCATCTGTGCTGTACAATGCTTCCATGTGCTTTGAATGCTTTTTCTTTGCTCTGCAATGTTTACCAGACCTCTCTATGGTTTATATTGTGCAATCACGTACCTCTGTACTTTAAAATCCTCCTATGTGATTTACAATGCTTTACCATAGCTCTCTGACCTTTACAAAGATTTATAATACCTTTCTGAGCTCTACGTTTACATTGTGATTTGCCATACCTTTGTGCTTAATGCCTCTGTGCTTTAAAATACTTCCCTGTGGTTTACCATATCAATCTGCGCATTACCATACCTATCTGTGCTGTACTATGCCTCCCTGTGCTTTACCATACCTATCTGTGTTTTACAATATTTCCTGTTCTCTACAATGGTTCCTGTACATTACCATCCCTTTGTGCTTTATAATATTTTCCTTATCCATAGCAATACCTCTCTGGCCATTACAATGCTTTCCCATACCCATCTGTGCTCTAAAATGCTTTTTTGGGCTTTTTGCTCTGCTCTGCAATGTCTACCAGACCTCTCTATATGTTTTACATTGTGCATGGTCATGCCTTTGTGCTTTATAATACTTCCCTATGCTTAGCAATATCTCTCTCTGGCCTTTACAATGCTTTCCCATACCCATCTGTGCTCTACAGTGTTTCCCTATTCTTTACCAGACCGCTTTGTGCTTTAAATTGACGTTGTGCTTCTAAAATGCTTACCTATGCATTTTACCATACCTCCGTGCTTTTAAAATCCTCCTGTGTGCTTTTACAACGCTTCCCTATGCTTTACCATAGCTCTCTGACCTTTACAACGATTTATCATACCTTTCTGTGCTCTACAATGCTCTCTATGTTTACACTGTGATTTGCCATAGCTGTTTGCTTAATGCCTCTGTCTTTAAAATACTTCCCTGTGGTTTGCCATACAACTCTGAACATTACCACACCTATCTACGCTGTCCTATGCTTTTACCATACCTATCTCAGCTTTTCAACATTCCCTGTGCTCCACAATGCTCCACTGTGCATTACAATACACCTCTGTTCTCTGCAATGCCTCCCTGTGCATTGCCATACCTTTGTGCTTCATAATACTTCTCTATGCTTAGCAATACCTCTCTGGCCTGAACAGTGATTTCCCATATCCATCTGTGCTGTACAATGCTTCCATGTGCTTTGGAATGCTTTTCTTTGCTCTGCAATGTCTACCAGACCTCTCTATGGTTTATATTGTGCAATCACATGCCTCTGTACTTTTAAAATCCTCCTATGTGATTTACAATGCTTTCAATATGCTTTACCATAGCTCTCTGACCTTTACAAAGATTTATAATACCTTTCTGAGCTCTACAGTTTACATTATGATTTGCCATACCTTTGTGCTTTAAATGCCTCTGTGCTTCAAAAATGCTTCCCTGTGGTTTACCATATCAATCTGTGCATTACCATACCTCCTCTGTGCTTTACTATGCTTCCCTGTGCTTTACCATACCTATCCGTGATTTACAATATTTCCTGTTCTCTACAATGGTTCCCCATACATTACCATCCCTTTTTGCTTTAATACTTCCTTATCTTTAAAATACCTCTCTGGTTTTGCCATTACAACTCCGCTTTCCATACCCATCTGTGCTCTAAAATGCTTTACCATGGGCTAAATGCTTTCCTGTGCTCTGCAATGTCTACCAGACCTCTCTATGCTTTACATTGTGCATTGACATGCCTTTGTGCTTTAAAATACTTCCCTATGCTTAGCAATATCTCTTTCTGGCCGTTACAATGATTTACCATACCTATCTGTGCTCTACAGTGCTTCCCTATTCTTTACCAGGCCGCTTTGTGCTTTAAATTGTCTCTGTGCTTCAAAAATGCTTACCTATGCATTTTACCATACCTCCGTGCTTTAAAATCCTCCTGTGTGCTTTACAACGCTTCCCTATGCTTTACCATAGCTTTCTGACCTTTACAACGATTTATCATACCTTTCTGTGCTCTACAATGCTCTCTATGTTTACACTGTGATTTGCCATACCTGTTTGCTTAATGCCTCTGTCTTTAAAATACTTCCCTGTGGTTTGCCATACAACTCTGAACATTACCACACCTATCTGCGCTGTCCTATGCTTTACCATACCTATCTGTGCTTTTCAACATTTCCCTGTGCTCCACAATGCTTCACTGTGCATTACAATACACCTCTGTTCTCTGCAATGCCTTCCTGTGCATTGCCATACCTTTGTGCTTCATAATACTTCTCTATGCTTAGCAATACCTCTCTAGCCTGAACAGTGATTTCCCATATCCATCTGTGCTGTACAATGCTTCCATGTGCTTTGGAATGCTTTTCTTTGCTCTGCAATGTTTACCAGACCTCTCTATGGTTTATATTGTGCAATCACGTACCTCTGTACTTTAAAATCCTCCTATGTGATTTACAATGCTTTCATATGCTTTACCATAGCTCTCTGACCTTTACAAAGATTTATAATACCTTTCTGAGCTCTCGTTTACATTGTGATTTGCCATACCTTTGTGCTTAATGCCTCTGTGCTTTAAAATACTTCCCTGTGGTTTACCATATCAATCTGCGCATTACCATACCTATCTGTGCTGTACTATGCTTTGCTGTGTTTTTACCATACCTATCTGTGCTTTACAATATTTCCCTGTTCTCTACAATGGTTCCCTATACATTACCATCCCTTTGTGCTTTATAATGCCTTCCTTACCCTTGCTTTCCATCTGTAGCAATACCTCTCTGGCCATTACAATGCTTTCCCATACCCATCTGTGCTCTAAAATGCTTTCATGTGCTTTACAATGCTTTCTTTGTGCTCTGCAATGTCTACCAGACCTCTCTATGCTTTACATTGTGCATTGACATGCCTTTGTGCTTTAAAATACTTCCCTATGCTTAGCAATATCTTTTCTGGCCTTTACAATGATTTACCATACCCATCTGTGCTCTACAGTGCTCTCCCTATTCTTTACCAGACATACTTTTTGTGCTTTAAATGCCTCTGTGTTTACAAAATTTGCCATACCTGTTTGCTTAATGCCTGTCTTTAAAATACTTCCCTGTGGTTTGCCATAATCTGAACATTACCACCATACCTATCTGTGCTGTACTATTTTGTGCTTTACCATACCTCATCTGTGCTTTACAAATACACCCTGTTCTCTACAATGGTTCCCTGTGCATTACCATCCCTTTGTGCTTTATAATACTTCTGACCTTAGCAATACCTCTCGATGAACATGATTTCCCATATCCATCTGTGCTCTAAAATGCTTTCATATGCTTTGGAATGCTTTTCTTTGCTCTGCAATGTCTACCAGACCTCTCTATGCTTTACATTGTGCATGGACATGCCTTTGTCTTTAAAAATACTCCCCTGTGGTTTAGCAATATCTCTTTCTGGCCTGAACAATGATTTACCATACCTATCTGTGCTCTACAGTGTTTCCCCTATTCTTTACCATACCGCTTTGTGCTTTAATGCCTCCTGTGCTCCAAAAAAATGCTTACCTATGGTTTTACCATACCTCTGTGCTTTAAAATCCTCCTGTGTTTTTACAATGCTTCCCTATGCTTTACCATAGCTCTCTGACCTTTACAACGATTTATCATACCTTTCTGTGCTTTACAATGCTCTCTATGTTTACACTGTGATTTCCCATACCTGTTACCTTAATGCCTCTGCTTTAAAATACTTCCCTGTGGTTTGCCATACAACTCTGAACATTACAACCCTATCTGCACTGTCCCATCCTTTACCATACCTATGAATGCTTTTCAATGCTTTTCCTGTGCTCTGCAATGTTACCAGACCTCTCTATGGTTTTACATTGTGCATTCACATGCCTTTGTGCTTTAAAATACTTCCTATGCTTAGCAATATCTCTTTCTGGCCTTTACAATGATTTACCATATCCATCTGTGCTCTACAATGCTTCCATGTGCTTTTGCTTTTCTTTACAATGTTTACCAGAGAGCTCTGTGTACTTTCAAAAATTCCCTGATTTACCATACCTTTGTGCTTTTAAAATGCCTCTGTGCTTTTAAAACCTTACTTCCCATTGTGTTTTTTACCATGCCTCTATGCTTTAAAATAATGGTTTACCTTTATGTGCATTTACCATACCTATCTGTGCTTTACTATGCTTTCCTGTGCTTTACCATACCTATCTGTGCTTTTACAATATTTCCCTGTTCTCTACAATGGTTCCTGTACATTACCATCCCTTTGTGCTTTATAATACTTCTTATGCGTAGCAATACCTCTCTGGCCATTACAATGCTTTCCCATACCCATCTGTGCTCTAAAATGCTTTCATGGGCTTTACAATGCTTTCCTGTGCTCTGCAATGTCTACCAGACCCTCTATGCTTTACATTGTGCATTGACATGCCTTTGTGCTTTAAAATACTTCCCTATGCTTAGCAATATCTCTCTCTGGCCTTTACAATGATTTTCCCATACCCATCTGTGCTCTACAGTGTTTCCCTATTCTTTACCAGACTGCTTTGTGCTTTAAATTGTCTCTGTGCTTCAAAAAATGCTTACCTATGCATTTTACCATACCTCCGTGCTTTAAAATCCTCCTGTGTGTTTTTTACAATGCTTCCCTATGCTTTACCATAGCTCTCTGACCTTTACAACGATTTATCATACCTTTCTGTGCTCTACAATGCTCTCTATGTTTACACTGTGATTTGCATACCTGTTTGCTTAATGCCTCTGTCTTTAAAATACTTCCCTGTGGTTTGCCATACAACTCTGAACATTACCACACCTATCTATGCTGTCCTATGCTTTCCATATTCCTTTTCCATATGCTTCACTGTGCATTACAATACACCTCTGTTCTCTGCAATGCCTTCCTGTGCATTGCCATACCTTTGTGCTTCATAATACTTCTCTATGCTTAGCAATACCTCTCTGGCCTGAACAGTGATTTCCCATATCCATCTGTGCTCTAAAATGCTTTCCATGTGCTTTTGAATGCTTTTCTTTGCTCTGCAATGTTTACCAGACCTCTCTATGGTTTTATATTGTGCAATGACATGCCTTTGTGCTTTAAAAATACTTCCCAATTTCCTAATATCTTTTCTGGCCTTTACAATGATTTACCATACCTATCTGACCTTTACAAAGATTTATAATACCTTTCAGAGCTTTGTGTTTAAATTGCCTCTGATTTCAAAAACCTTTGTGCGTTTTTAATGCCTCTGTGCTTTAAAATACTCCCCTGTGGTTTACCATATCAATCTGCGCATTACCATACCTATCTGTGCTTTACTATGCTTTATTACCTTTACCATACCTATCAATGCTTTCAATATTTCCCTGTTTTCTACAATGGTTCCCTTTACATTACCATCCCTTTGTGCTTTATAATACTTCCTTATGTAGCAATACCTCTTGGCCATTACAATGCTTTCCCATACCCATCTGTGCTCTAAAATGCTTTCATGGGCTTTACAATGCTTTCCTGTGCTCTGCAATGTCTACCAGACCTCTCTATGCTTTACATTGTGCATTGACATGCCTTTGTGCTTTAAAATACTTCCCTATGCTTAGCAATATCTCTTTCTGGCCTTTACAATGATTTTCCCATACCTATCTGTGCTCTACAGTGCTTCCCTATTCTTTACCAGACTGCTTTTGTGCTTTAAATTGTCTCTGTGCTTCAAAAATGCTTACCTATGCATTTTACCATACCTCCGTGCTTTAAAATCCTCCTGTGTGCTTTACAACGCTTTCCTAGGCTTTACCATAGCTTTCTGACCTTTACAACGATTTATCATACCTTTCTGTGCTCTACAATGCTCTCTATGTTTACACTGTGATTTGCCATACCTGTTTGCTTAATGCCTCTGTCTTTAAAATACTTCCCTGTGGTTTGCCATACAACTCTGAACATTACCACACCTATCTGCCTGTCCTATGCTTTACCATACCTATCTGTGCTTTTCAACATTTCCTGTGCTCCAATGCTTCACTGTGCATTACAATACACCTCTGTTCTCTGCAATGCCTTCCTGTGCATTGCCATACTTTTGTGCTTCATAATACTTCTCTATGCTTAGCAATACCTCTCTAGCCTGAACAGTGATTTCCCATATCCATCTGTGCTGTACAATGCTTCCATGTGCTTTGAATGCTTTTTTTTTTGCTCTGCAATGTTTACCAGACCTCTCTATGGTTTATATTGTGCAATCACGTACCTCTGTGCTTTAAAATCCTCCTATGTGATTTACAATGCTTTCATATGCTTTTACCATAGCTCTCTGACCTTTACAAAGATTTATAATACCTTTCTGAGAGCTCTACGTTTACATTGTGATTTGCCATACCTTTGTGCTTAATGCCTCTGTGCTTTAAAATACTTCCCTGTGGTTTACCATATCAATCTGCGCATTACCATACCTATCTGTGCTGTACTATGCTTTGCTGTGCTTTACCATACCTATCCGTGCTTTACAATATTTCCTGTTCTCTACAATGGTTCCCTATACATTACCATCCCTTTGTGCTTTATAATACTTCCTTATCCGTAGCAATACCTCTCTGGCCATTACAATGCTTTCCCATACCCATCTGTGCTCTAAAATGCTTTCATATGCTTTACAATGCTTTCCTGTGCTCTGCAATGTCTACCAGACCTCTCTATGCTTTACATTGTGCATTGACATGCCTTTGTGCTTTAAAATACTTCCCTATGCTTAGCAATATCTCTTTCTGGCCTTTACAATGATTTACCATACCTATCTGTGCTCTACAGTGTTTCCTATTCTTTACCAGACCGCTTTTGTGCTTTAAATTGCCTCTGTGCTTCAAAAATGCTTACCTATGCATTTTACCATATCTGTGCTTTAAATACCCTCCTGTGTGCTTTACAATGCTTCCCTATGCTTTACCATACCTTTCTCTGACCTTTACAACGATTTATCATACCTTTCTGTGCTCTACAATGTTCTCTATGTTTACCATGATTTGCCATACCTGTTTGCTTAATGCCTCTGTCTTTAAAATAATTCCCTGTGGTTTGCCCAATTCTGAACATTACCACACCCATCTGTGCTGTAAAATGCTTTCATACCTATTTTACAATGCTTTCCTGTGCTCTGCAATGTCTACCAGACCTCTCTATCTGTTTTACATTGTGCATTGACATGCCTTTGTGCTTTAAAATACTTCTCTATGCTTAGCAATACCTCTCTCTGGCCTTTACAATGATTTCCCATATCCATCTGTGCTCTACAGTGCTTCCCTATTCTTTACCAGAATGCTTTTTGTGCTTTAAATTGCCTTTGCAGACCAAAAAATGGTTTTACCTATGCATTTTACCATACCTCTGTGCTTTAAAATCCTCCTATGTGCTTTACAATGCTTCCCTATGCTTTACCATAGCTCTCTGACCTTTACAACGATTTATCATACCTTTCTGTGCTCTACAATGCTCTCTATGTTTACACTGTGATTTGCCATACCTTTTTGCTTAATGCCTCTGTCTTTAAAATACTTCCCTGTGGTTTGCCATATCAATCTGAACATTACCACACCTATCTGTGCTGTCCTATAATTTTTGCTGTGCTTTACCATACCTATCTGTGCTTTACAATACACCCTGTTCTCTACAATGGTTCCCTGTGCATTACCATCCCTTTGTGCTTTATAATACTTCTCTATGCTTGCAATACCTCTCTGGCCATTACAGTGATTTCCCATACCCATCTGTGCTCTAAAATGCTTTCATGTGCTTTGGAATGCTTTTCCTTTGCTCTGCAATGTCTACCAGACCTCTCTATGCCTTTACATTGTGCATTGACATGCCTTTGTGCTTTAAAATACTTCCCTATGCTTTAGCAATATCTCTCTGGCCTTTACAATGATTTCCCATACCCATCTGTGCTCTACAGTGTTTCCCTATTCTTTACCAGAATGCTTTGTGCTTTAAATTGTCTCTGTGCTTCAAAAAATGCTTACCTATGCATTTTACCATACCTATGTACTTTAAAATCCTCCTGTGTGCTTTACAATGCTTCCCTATGCTTTACCATAGCTCTCTGACCTTTACAACGATTTATCATACCTTTCTGTGCTCTACAATGAGCTCTATGTTTACATTGTGATTTGCCATACCTGTTTGCTTAATGCCTCTGTCTTTAAAATACTTCCCTGTGGTTTGCCATACCACTCTGAACATTACCATACCTATCTATGCTGTACTATGCTTTGCATTTTTACCATACCTATCTGTGCTTTACAATACACCCCTGTTCTCTACAATGGTTCCCTGTACATTACCATCCCTTTGTGCTTTATAATACTTCTCTATGCTTAGCAATACCTCTCTGGCCTGAACAGTGATTTCCCCTATCCATCTGTGCTCTAAAATGCTTTCATGTGCTTTACAATGCTTTTCTTTGCTCTGCAATGTCTACCAGACCTCTCTATGCTTTACATTGTGCATGGACATGCCTTTGTGCTTTAAAATACTTCCCTAGGCTTAGCAATATCTCTTTCTGGCCTTTACAATGATTTACCATACCTATCTGTGCTCTACAGTGTTTCCCTATTCTTTACCAGACCGCTTTGTGCTTTAAATTGCCTCTGTGCTTCAAAAAATGCTTACCTATGCATTTTACCATACCTCCGTGTTTTTAAAATCCTCCTGTGTGCTTTACAACGCTTCCCTATGCTTTACCATAGCTTTCTGACCTTTACAACGATTTATCATACCTTTCTGTGCTCTACAATGCTCTCTATGTTTACACTGTGATTTGCCATACCTGTTTGCTTAATGCCTCTGTCTTTAAAATACTTCCCTGTGGTTTGCCATACAACTCTGAACATTACCACACCTATCTGCTGTCCTATGCTTTACCATACCTATCTGTGCTTTTCAACATTTCCCCTCTCCACAATGCTTCAATGTCATTACAAGACCCTCTGTTCTCTGCAATGCCTCCCTGTGCATTGCCATACCTTTGTGCTTTAAAATACTTCTCTATGCTTAGCAATATCTCTCTCTGGCCTGAACAATGATTTCCCATATCCATCTGTGCTCTACAATGCTTCCATATTCTTTACCAACTTTTCTTTTCTGCAATGTTTACCAGACCTCTGTATGGTTTATATTGTGCAAACTTACCTATGCTTTAAAATCCTCCTATGTGATTTACAATGCTTTCATATGCTTTTACCATAGCTTTACCTGACCTTTACAAAGATTTATAATACCTTTCTGAGCTCCATCCCATTGTGTTTTGCCATACCATGCTAACAATACCTCTCTGTGCCTTTAAATACTTCCTGTGGTTTACCATATCAATCTGTGCTTTACCATACCTATCCTGTGCTGTACTATGCTTTCTGTGCTTTTTACAATACCCAATATTTCTCTACAATGGTTCCCTGTACATTACCATCCCTTTGTGCTTTATAATACTTCTCTATCCATTAGCAATACCTCTCTGGCCATTACAATGCTTTCCCATACCCATCTGTGCTCTAAAATGCTTTCATGTGCTTTTACAATGCTTTTCCTGTGCTCTGCAATGTCTACCAGACCTCTCTATGGTTTACATTGTGCATTGACATGCCTTTGTGCTTTAAAATACTTCCCTATGCTTAGCAATATCTCTCTGGCCTTTTACAATGCTTTCCCATACCCATCTGTGCTCTACAGTGTTTCCCTATTCTTTACCAGACTGCTTTTTGTGCTTTAAATTGTCTCTTGTGCTTCAAAAATGCTTACCTATGCATTTTACCATACCTATGTGCTTTTAAAATCCTCCTGTGTGTTTTACAATGCTTCCCTATGCTTTTACCATAGCTCTCTGACCTTTACAACGATTTATCATACCTTTCTGTGCTCTACAAATGCTCTATGTTTACATTGTGATTTGCCATACCTTTTTGCTTAATGCCTCTGTCTTTAAAATACTTCCCTGTGGTTTGCCATACAACTCTGAACATTACCACACCTATATCTATGCTTTACCATACCTATATGCTTTTCAACATTTCTGTGCTCCACAATGCTCCACTGTGCATTACAATACACCTCTGTTCTCTGCAATGCCTCCCTGTGCATTGCCATCCCTTTGTGCTTTCATAATACTTCTCTATGCTTAGCAATACCTCTCTAGCCTGAACAGTGATTTCCCATATCCATCTGTGCTGTAAAATGCTTTCCATGTGCTTTGGAATGCTTTTCTTTGCTCTGCAATGTTTACCAGACCTCTCTATGGTTTACATTGTGCAATGACATACCTTGTGTGCTTTAAAATCTTCCTATGTGCAATTTTCTGGCCTTTTCAATGCTTTTACCATATCTGTCTCTGACCTTCCAATTCTTTATAATACCTTTTTGTGCTTTACGTTTACATTGTGATTCAAAAATACCTTTGTGCATTTTACCATGCCTCTGTGCTTTAAAATACTTCCCCTGTGGTTTACCATATCAATATGCTTTACCATACCTTTCTGTGCTTTACCATTTATCATACCTTTCTGTGCTCTACAATACCTTTCTATGTTTCTTTACAATGATTTCCCATACCTTTTACTTAATCCCTCTGTCTTTAAAATACTTCCCTGTGGTTTGCCATACAACTCTGAACATTACCACACCTATCTGCCATTACAATGCTTTCCCATACCCATCTGTGCTCTAAAATGCTTTCATGGGCTTTCAATGCTTTCCTGTGCTCTGCAATGACCAGACCTATGCTTTTTACATTGTGCATTGACATGCCTTTGTGCTTTAAAATACTTCCCTATGCTTAGCAATATCTCTCTCTGGCCTTTACAATGCTTTCCCATACCCATCTGTGCTCTACAGTGTTTCCCTATTCTTTACCAGACTGCTTTGTGCTTTAAATTGTCTCTGTGCTTCAAAAATGCTTACCTATGCATTTTACCATACCTCCGTGCTTTAAAATCCTCCTGTGTGCTTTACAACGCTTCCCTATGCTTTACCATAGCTTTCTGACCTTTACAACGATTTATCATACCTTTCTGTGCTCTACAATGCTCTCTATGTTTACACTGTGATTTGCCATACCTGTTTGCTTAATGCCTCTGTCTTTAAAATACTTCCCTGTGGTTTGCCATACAACTCTGAACATTACCACACCTATCTGCGCTGTCCTATGCTTTACCATACCTATCTGTGCTTTTCAACATTTCCCTGTGCTCCACAATGCTTCACTGTGCATTACAATACACCTCTGTTCTCTGCAATGCCTTCCTGTGCATTGCCATACCTTTGTGCTTCATAATACTTCTCTATGCTTAGCAATACCTCTCTAGCCTGAACAGTGATTTCCCATATCCATCTGTGCTGTACAATGCTTCCATGTGCTTTGGAATGCTTTTCTTTGCTCTGCAATGTTTACCAGACCTCTCTATGGTTTATATTGTGCAATCACGTACCTCTGTACTTTAAAATCCTCCTATGTGATTTACAATGCTTTCATATGCTTTACCATAGCTCTCTGACCTTTACAAAGATTTATAATACCTTTCTGAGCTCTACGTTTACATTGTGATTTGCCATACCTTTGTGCTTAATGCCTCTGTGCTTTAAAATACTTCCCTGTGGTTTACCATATCAATCTGCGCATTACCATACCTATCTGTGCTGTACTATGCTTTGCTGTGCTTTACCATACCTATCTGTGCTTTACAATATTTCCCTGTTCTCTACAATGGTTCCCTGTACATTACCATCCCTTTGTGCTTTATAATACTTCCTTATCCGTAGCAATACCTCTCTGGCCATTACAATGCTTTCCCATACCCATCTGTGCTCTAAAATGCTTTCATGGGCTTTACAATGCTTTCCTGTGCTCTGCAATGTCTACCAGACCTCTCTATGCTTTACATTGTGCATTGACATGCCTTTGTGCTTTAAAATACTTCCCTATGCTTAGCAATATCTCTTTCTGGCCTTTACAATGCTTTCCCATACCCATCTGTGCTCTACAGTGTTTCCCTATTCTTTACCAGACTGCTTTGTGCTTTAAATTGTCTCTGTGCTTCAAAAATGCTTACCTATGCATTTTACCATACCTCCGTGCTTTAAAATCCTCCTGTGTGCTTTACAACGCTTCCCTATGCTTTACCATAGCTCTCTGACCTTTACAACGATTTATCATACCTTTCTGTGCTCTACAATGCTCTCTATGTTTACACTGTGATTTGCCATACCTGTTTGCTTAATGCCTCTGTCTTTAAAATACTTCCCTGTGGTTTGCCATACAACTCTGAACATTAGCACACCCATCTGCACTGTCCTATGCTTTACCATACCTATCTGTGCTTTTCAGCATTTTCCACAATGCTCCACTGTGGATTACAATACACCTCTGTTCTCTGCAATGCCTTCCTGTGCATTGCCATACCTTTGTGCTTCATAATACTTCTCTATGCTTAGCAATACCTCTCTAGCCTGAACAGTGATTTCCCATATCCATCTGTGCTGTACAATGCTTCCATGTGCTTTGAATGCTTTTCTTTGCTCTGCAATGTTTACCAGACCTCTCTATGGTTTATATTGTGCAATCACGTACCTCTGTACTTTAAAATCCTCCTATGTGATTTACACAATGCTTTCATGCTTTTATGCTTTACCATAGCTCTCTGACCTTTACAAAGATTTATAATACCTTTCTGAGCTCTACGTTTACATTGTGATTTGCCATACCTTTGTGCTTAATGCCTCTGTGCTTTAAAATACTTCCTGTGGTTTACCATATCAATCTGCGCATTACCATACCTATCTGTGCTGTACTATGCTTTTTGCTGTGCTTTTACCATACCTATCTGTGCTTTACAATATTTCCCTGTTCTCTACAATGGTTCCCTGTACATTACCATCCCTTTGTGCTTTATAATACTTCCTTATGCATAGCAATACCTCTCTGGCCATTACAATGCTTTCCCATACCCATCTGTGCTCTAAAATGCTTTCATGGGCTTTACAATGCTTTCCTGTGCTCTGCAATGTCTACCAGACCTCTCTATGCTTTACATTGTGCATTGACATGCCTTTGTGCTTTAAAATACTTCCCTATGCTTAGCAATATCTCTCTCTGGCCTTTACAATGCTTTCCCATACCCATCTGTGCTCTACAGTGTTTCCCTATTCTTTACCAGACTGCTTTGTGCTTTAAATTGTCTCTGTGCTTCAAAAATGCTTACCTATGCATTTTACCATACCTCCGTGCTTTAAAATCCTCCTGTGTGCTTTACAACGCTTCCCTATGCTTTACCATAGCTTTCTGACCTTTACAACGATTTATCATACCTTTCTGTGCTCTACAATGCTCTCTATGTTTACACTGTGATTTGCCATACCTGTTTGCTTAATGCCTCTGTCTTTAAAATACTTCCCTGTGGTTTGCCATACAACTCTGAACATTACCACACCTATTACGCTGTCCGCTTTACCATACCTATCTGTGCTTTTCAACATTTCCCTGTGCTCCACAATGCTTCACTGTGCATTACAATACACCTCTGTTCTCTGCAATGCCTCCCTGTGCATTGCCATAGCTTTGTGCTTCATAATACTTCTCTATGCTTAGCAATACCTCTCTAGCCTGAACAGTGATTTCCCATATCCATCTGTGCTGTACAATGCTTCCATGTGCTTTGGAATGCTTTTCTTTGCTCTGCAATGTTTACCAGACCTCTCTATGGTTTATATTGTGCAATCACGTACCTCTGTACTTTAAAATCCTCCTATGTGATTTACAATGCTTTCATATGCTTTACCATAGCTCTCTGACCTTTACAAAGATTTATAATACCTTTCTGAGCTCTACGTTTACATTGTGATTTGCCATACCTTTGTGCTTAATGCCTCTGTGCTTTAAAATACTTCCCTGTGGTTTACCATATCAATCTGCGCATTACCATACCTATCTGTGCTGTACTATGCTTTGCTGTGCTTTACCATACCTATCCGTGCTTTACAATATTTCCCTGTTCTCTACAATGGTTCCCTATACATTACCATCCCTTTGTGCTTTATAATACTTCCTTATCCGTAGCAATACCTCTCTGGCCATTACAATGCTTTCCCATACCCATCTGTGCTCTAAAATGCTTTCCTGTGCTCTGCAATGTCTACCAGACCTCTCTATGCTTTACATTGTGCATTGACATGCCTTTGTGCTTTAAAATACTTCCCTATGCTTAGCAATATCTCTTTCTGGCCTTTACAATGATTTACCATACCTATGTGTGCTCTACAGTGCTTCCTATTCTTTACCAGACCGCTTTGTGCTTTAAATTGCCTCTGTGCTTCAAAAATGCTTACCTATGCTTTACCATACCTATCTGTGCGTTACCATACCTATCTGTGCTGTACTATGCTTTGCTGTGCTTTACCATACCTATCTGTGCTTTACAATATTTCCCTGTTCTCTACAATGGTTCCCTGTACATTACCATCCCTTTGTGCTTTATAATACTTCCTTATGCGTAGCAATACCTCTCTGGCCATTACAATGCTTTCCCATACCCATCTGTGCTCTAAAATGCTTTCATGGGCTTTACAATGCTTTCCTGTGCTCTGCAGTGTCTACCAGACCTCTCTATGCTTTACATTGTGCATGGACATGCCTTTGTGCTTTAAAAAAATTCCCTATGCTTAGCAATATCTCTCTCTGGCCTTTACAATGCTTTCCTATACCCATCTGTGCTCTACAGTGTTTCCCTATTCTTTACCAGACTGCTTTGTGCTTTAAATTGTCTCTGTGCTTCAAAAATGCTTACCTATGCATTTTACCATACCTCCGTGCTTTAAAATCCTCCTGTGTGCTTTACAACACTTCCCTATGCTTTACCATAGCTCTCTGACCTTTACAACGATTTATCATACCTTTCTGTGCTCTACAATGCTCTCTATGTTTACACTGTGATTTGCCATACCTGTTTGCTTAATGCCTCTGTCTTTAAAATACTTCCCTGTGGTTTGCCATACAACTCTGAACATTACCACACCTATCTGCGCTGTCCTATGCTTTACCATACCTATCTGTGCTTTTCAACATTTCCCTGTGCTCCACAATGCTTCACTGTGCATTACAATACACCTCTGTTCTCTGCAATGCCTCCCTGTGCATTGCCATAGCTTTGTGCTTCATAATACTTCTCTATGCTTAGCAATACCTCTCTAGCCTGAACAGTGATTTCCCATATCCATCTGTGCTGTACAATGCTTCCATGTGCTTTGGAATGCTTTTCTTTGCTCTGCAATGTTTACCAGACCTCTCTATGGTTTATATTGTGCAATCACGTACCTCTGTACTTTAAAATCCTCCTATGTGATTTACAATGCTTTCATATGCTTTACCATAGCTCTCTGACCTTTAAAAAGATTTATAATACCTTTCTGAGCTCTACGTTTACATTGTGATTTGCCATACCTTTGTGCTTAATGCCTCTGTGCTTTAAAATACTTCCCTGTGGTTTACCATATCAATCTGCGCATTACCATACCTATCTGTGCTGTACTATGCTTTGCTGTGCTTTACCATACCTATCTGTGCTTTACAATATTTCCCTGTTCTCTACAATGGTTCCCTGTACATTACCATCCCTTTGTGCTTTATAATACTTCCTTATGCGTAGCAATACCTCTCTGGCCATTACAATGCTTTCCCATACCCATCTGTGCTCTAAAATGCTTTCATGGGCTTTACAATGCTTTCCTGTGCTCTGCAATGTCTACCAGACCTCTCTATGCTTTACATTGTGCATTGACATGCCTTTGTGCTTTAAAATACTTCCCTATGCTTAGCAATATCTCTTTCTGGCCTTTACAATGATTTTCCCATACCCATCTGTGCTCTACAGTGTTTCCCTATTCTTTACCAGACTGCTTTGTGCTTTAAATTGTCTCTGTGCTTCAAAAATGCTTACCTATGCATTTTACCATACCTCCGTGCTTTAAAATCCTCCTGTGTGCTTTTACAACGCTTCCTATGCTTTACCATAGCTCTCTGACCTTTACAACGATTTATCATACCTTTCTGTGCTCTACAATGCTCTCTATGTTTACACTGTGATTTGCCATACCTGTTGTTTGCTTAATGCCTCTGTCTTTAAAATACTTCCCTGTGGTTTGCCATACAACTCTGAACATTACCACACCTATCTGCGCTGTCCTATGCTTTACCATACCTATCTGTGCTTTTCAACATTTTCCTGTGCTCCAATGCTTCACTGTGCATTACAATACACCTCTGTTCTCTGCAATGCCTTCCTGTGCATTGCCATACCTTTGTGCTTCATAATACTTCTCTCTTAGCAATACCTCTCTAGCCTGAACAGTGATTTCCCATATCCATCTGTGCTGTACAATGCTTCCATAATTTTTGAATGCTTTTCTTTGCTCTGCAATGTTTACCAGACCTCTCTATGGTTTTACAATCACAATACCTCTGTGCTTTGGACCATGCCATTTACAATGCTTTTAAAATACCATCCCTATGCTTAGCAATATTATCTTTTCTGAGCTTTACAATGCTTTCCCATACCCATTTGCTCTACAGTGTTTCCTTTAATCTCTTTACCAGACCGCTCTGTGTTTTAAATCTGTTTATAAAATGCTTTACCATACCTATGCATTTTACCATATCTCAATGCTTTAAAATCCTCCCTATGTGCCAATGCTTCCTATGCTTTACTATAGCTCTCTGCCTTTACAATGATTTACCATATAATGCTCTTCTGAGCTCTATGTTTACATTGTGATTTGCCATACCTTTTTACATTTAATGCCTCTGTGCTTTAAAATACTTCCCTGTGGTTTACCATATCAATCTGCGCAATGCTTTACCATACCTATCTATGCTTTACAACATTTCCCTATTCTTTACCATACCTATCCTGTTCACAATGCTTCAAAATTTCCAATACACCTCTGTTCTCTTTTTCCTGTGCATTACCATCCCTTTGTGCTTTATAATACTTCTCTATGCTTAGCAATACCTCTCTGGCCATTACAATGATTTCCCATATCCATCCATCTGTGCTTTAAAAATGCTTTCATGGGCTTTACAATGCTTTCCTGTGCTCTGCAATGTCTACCAGACCTCTCTATGCTTTACATTGTGCATTGACATGCCTTTGTGCTTTAAAATACTTCCCTATGCTTAGCAATATCTCTTTCTGGCCTTTACAATGATTTACCATACCTATCTGTGCTCTACAGTGCTTCCCTATTCTTTACCAGGCCGCTTTGTGCTTTAAATTGCCTCTGTGCTTCAAAAATGCTTACCTATGCATTTTACCATACCTCCGTGCTTTAAAATCCTCCTGTGTGCTTTACAACGCTTCCCTATGCTTTACCATAGCTTTCTGACCTTTACAACGATTTATCATACCTTTCTGTGCTCTACAATGCTCTCTATGTTTACACTGTGATTTGCCATACCTGTTTGCTTAATGCCTCTGTCTTTAAAATACTTCCCTGTGGTTTGCCATACAACTCTGAACATTACCACACCTATCTGCGCTGTCCTATGCTTTACCATACCTATCTGTGCTTTTCAACATTTCCCTGTTCCACAATGCTCACTGTGCATTACAATACACCTCTGTTCTCTGCAATGGTTTCCTGTGCATTGCCATCCCTTTGTGCTTCATAATACTTCTCTATGCTTAGCAATACCTCTCTAGCCTGAACAGTGATTTCCCATATCCATCTGTGCTGTACAATGCTTCCATGTGCTTTGAATGCTTTTCTTTGCTCTGCAATGTTTACCAGACCTCTCTATGGTTTATATTGTGCAATCACATACCTCTGTGTGCTTTAAAATCCTCCTATGTGATTTACAATGCTTTCAAATGCTTTACCATAGCTCTCTGACCTTTACAAAGATTTATAATACCTTTCTGAGCTCTACGTTTACATATTGATTTGCCATACCTTTGTGCTTAATGCCTCTGTGCTTTAAAATACTTCCCTGTGGTTTACCATATCAATCTGCGCATTACCATACCTATCTGTGCTGTACTATGCTTTGCTGTGCTTTACCATACCTATCTGTGCTTTACAATATTTCCCTGTTCTCTACAATGGTTCCCTGTACATTACCATCCCTTTGTGCTTTATAATACTTCCTTATGCGTAGCAATACCTCTCTGGCCATTACAATGCTTTCCCATACCCATCTGTGCTCTAAAATGCTTTCATGGGCTTTACAATGCTTTTCCTGTGCTCTGCAATGTCTACCAGACCTCTCTATGCTTTACATTGTGCATTGACATGCCTTTGTGCTTTAAAATACTTCCCTATGCTTAGCAATATCTCTTTCTGGCCTTTACAATGATTTACCATACCTATCTGTGCTCTACAGTGTTTCCCTATTCTTTACCAGACTGCTTTGTGCTTTAAATTGTCTCTGTGCTTCAAAAATGCTTACCTATGCATTTTACCATACCTCCGTGCTTTAAAATCCTCCTGTGTGCTTTACAACGCTTCCCTATGCTTTACCATAGCTTTCTGACCTTTACAACGATTTATCATACCTTTCTGTGCTCTACAATGCTCTCTATGTTTACACTGTGATTTGCCATACCTGTTTGCTTAATGCCTCTGTCTTTAAAATACTTCCCTGTGGTTTGCCATACAACTCTGAACATTACCACACCTATCTGCGCTGTCCTATGCTTTACCATACCTATCTGTGCTTTTCAACATTTCCTGTGCTCCACAATGCTTCACTGTGCATTACAATACACCTCTGTTCTCTGCAATGCCTTCCTGTGCATTGCCATACCTTTGTGCTTCATAATACTTCTCTATGCTTAGCAATACCTCTCTAGCCTGAACAGTGATTTCCCATATCCATCTGTGCTGTACAATGCTTCCATGTGCTTTGAATGCTTTTCTTTGCTCTGCAATGTTTACCAGACCTCTCTATGGTTTATATTGTGCAATCACGTACCTCTGTACTTTAAAATCCTCCTATGTGATTTACAATGCTTTTACAATACCTTTCATGTGTTTTACAATAGCTCTCTGACCTTACAAAGATTTATAATAATTCTTTCTCCCACGTTTACATTGTGATTTGCCATACCTTTGTGCTTAATGCCTCTGTGCTTTAAAAATACTTCCCTGTGTGGTTTACCATATCAATTTGCTTTACCATACCTATCTGTGCTGTACTATGCTTTGCTGTGCTTTACCATACCTATCTGTGCTTTACAATATTTCCCTGTTCTCTACAATGGTTCCCTGTACATTACCATCCCTTTGTGCTTTATAATACTTCCTATCCTTAGCAATACCTCTCTGGCCATTACAATGCTTTCCCATACCCATCTGTGCTCTAAAATGCTTTCATGTGCTTTACAATGCTTTTCTTTGCTCTGCAATGTCTACCAGACCTCTCTATGCTTTACATTGTGCATTGACATGCCTTTGTGCTTTAAAATACTTCCCTATGCTTAGCAATATCTCTTTCTGGCCTTTACAATGATTTACCATACCTATCTGTGCTCTACAGTGCTTCCCTATTCTTTACCAGACCGCTTTGTGCTTTAAATTGCCTCTGTGCTTCAAAAATGCTTACCTATGCATTTTACCATACCTCCGTGCTTTAAAATCCTCCTGTGTGCTTTACAACGCTTCCCTATGCTTTACCATAGCTCTCTGACCTTTACAACGATTTATCATACCTTTCTGTGCTCTACAATGCTCTCTATGTTTACATTGTGATTTGCCATACCGTTTTGCTTAATGCCTCTGTCTTTAAAATACTTCCCTGTGGTTTGCCATACAACTCTGAACATTACCACACCTATCTGCGCTGTCCTATGCTTTACCATACCTATCTGTGCTTTTCAACATTTCCCTGTGCTCCACAATGCTTCACTGTGCATTACAATACACCTCTGTTCTCTGCAATGCCTCCCTGTGCATTGCCATACCACCTTTGTGCTTCATAATACTTCTCTATCCTTAGCAATACCTCTCTAGCCTGAACAAGTGATTTCCCATATCCATCTGTGCTGTACAATGCTTCCATGTGCTTTGGAATGCTTTTCTTTGCTCTGCAATGTCTACCAGACCTCTCTATGGTTTACATTGTGCATTGACATGCCTTTGTGCTTTAAAATACTTCCCTATGCTTAGCAATATCTCTTTCTGGCCTTTACAATGATTTACCATACCTATCTGTGCTCTACAGTGCTTCCCTATTCTTTACCAGACTGCTTTGTGCTTTAAATTGTCTCTGTGCTTCAAAAATGCTTACCTATGCATTTTACCATACCTCCGTGCTTTAAAATCCTCCTGTGTGCTTTACAATGCTTCCCTATGCTTTACCATAGCTTTCTGACCTTTACAACGATTTATCATACCTTTCTGTGCTCTACAATGCTCTCTATGTTTACACTGTGATTTGCCATACCTGTTTGCTTAATGCCTCTGTCTTTAAAATACTTCCTGTGGTTTGCCATACAACTCTGAACATTACCACACCTATATACCTATCTGTCCTATGCTTTACCATATACCTATGTGCTTTTCTGTGCTCTGCAATGTCTACCAACCTCTTCACTTTGCATTTGCATTACACCTCTGTTCTCTTTAAAATGCTTCCCTATGCATTGCAATATCTCTTTCATGGCCTTCTCAATGCTTTACAATACCTATCTAGCCTGAACAGTGATTTCCCATATCCATCTTTGCTGTACAATGCTTTGTGCTTTGAATGCTTTTCTTTGCTCTGCAAAACCTCTCTATGGTTTATATTTTACCATACCTCTGTACTTTAAAATCCTCCTATGTGATTTACAATGCTTCCCTATGCTTTACCATAGCTCTCTGACCTTTACAAAGATTTATAATACCTTTCTGAGCTCTACGCTCTTACATTGTGATTTGCCATACCTTTGTGCTTAATGCCTCTGTCTTTAAAATACTTCCCTGTGGTTTTGCCATATCAATCTGCGCATTACCATACCTATCTGTGCTGTACTATGCTTTCCTGTGCTTTACCATACCTATCTGTGCTTTTACAATATTTCCCTGTTCTCTACAATGGTTCCCTGTACATTACCATCCCTTTGTGCTTTATAATACTTCCTTATGTAGCAATACCTCTCTGGCCATTACAATGATTTCCCATACCCATCTGTGCCATAAAATGCTTTCATGTGCTTTGGAATGCTTTTCTTTGCTCTGCAATGTCTACCAGACCTCTCTATGTTTTACATTGTGCATTGACATGCCTTTGTGCTTTAAAATACTTCGCTATGCTTAGCAATATCTCTTTCTGACCTTTACAATGATTTACCATACATATCTGTGCTCTACAGTGCTTCCCTATTCTTTACCAGGCCGCATTGTGCTTTAAATTGCCTCTGTGCTTCAAAAATGCTTACCTATGCATTTTACCATACCTCCGTGCTTTAAAATCCTCCTGTGTGCTTTACAATGCTTCCCTATGCTTTACCATAGCTCTCTGACCTTTACAACGATTTATCATACCTTTCTGTGCTCTACAATGCTCTCTATGTTTACACTGTGATTTGCCATACCTGTTTGCTTAATGCCTCTGTCTTTAAAATACTTCCTGTGGTTTGCCATACAACTCCTGAATTACTGTCCATACCATACCTATCTGTGCTTTACAACATTTCCCTGTGCTCCACAATGCTTCACTGTGCATTACAATACACCTCTGTTCTCTGCAATGCCTCCCTGTGCATTACCATACCTTTGTGCTTCATAATACTTCTCTATGCTTAGCAATACCTCTCTAGCCTGAACAGTGATTTCCCATATCCATCTGTGCTGTACAATGCTTCCATGTGCTTTGGAATGCTTTTCTTTGCTCTGCAATGTTTACCAGACCTCTCTATGGTTTACATTGTGCATGGTCATGCCTTTGTGCTTTAAAATACTTCCCTATGCTTAGCAATATCTCTCTCTGGCCTTTACAATGCTTTCCCATACCCATCTGTGCTCTACAGTGTTTCCCTATTCTTTACCAGACTGCTTTGTGCTTTAAATACCCTCTGTGCTCATAATGCTTCAAAAATGTTTTACCTATGTGTTTTACCATACCTATCTGTGCTTTAAAATCCTCCTATGTGCTTTACAATGGTTCCCTGCTTCCCAATCCCTTTTACCATAGCTCTCTGACCTTTACAATATTTATCATACCTTTCTGTGCTCTACAATGTGCTCTAAAATGTTTACATTGTGATTTGCCATACCTGTACTTGTGCTTAATGCCTCTGTCTTTAAAATACTTCCCTGTGGTTTGCCATACCACTCTGAACTATTACCATACCTATCTGCTTTTACAATATTTCCCTGTTCTACCATACCAATGGTGCTTTACAATCCTCTGTTCTCTACAATGGTTCCTGTGCTTTTACCATCCCTTTGTGCTTTATAATACTTCCTATGCTTTAGCAATACCTCTCTCTGGCCATTACAATGATTTCCCATACCCATCTGTGCTCTAAAATGCTTTCATGTGCTTTACAATGCTTTTCTTTGCTCTGCAATGTCTACCAGACCTCTCTATGCTTTACATTGTGCATTGACATGCCTTTGTGCTTTAAAATACTTCCCTATGCTTAGCAATATCTCTTTCTGGCCTTTACAATGATTTACCATACCTATCTGTGCTCTACAGTGTTTCCCCTATTTTACCAGACCGCTTTGTGCTTTAAATTGCCTCTGTGCTTCAAAAATGCTTACCTATGCATTTTACCACCACCTCCTGTGTGCTTTTAAAATCCTCCTGTGTGTTTTTACAATGCTTCCCTATGCTTTACCATAGCTCTCTGACCTTTACAATGATTTACCATAATCTGTTCTCTACAATGCTCTCTATGTTTACATTGTGATTTGCCATACCTGTTTGCTTAATGCCTCTGTCTTTAAAATACTTCCTGTGGTTTGCCATACCTCTCATTACGCATTACCATACCTATATCTGTCCATACCTATCTGTGCTTTACAACATTTCCCTGTGCTCCACAATGCTTCACTGTGCATTACAATACACCTCTGTTCTCTGCAATGCCTCCCTGTGCATTACCATACCTTTGTGCTTCATAATACTTCTCTATGCTTAGCAATACCTCTCTGGCCTGAACAGTGATTTCCCATATCCATCTGTGCTGTACAATGCTTCCATGTGCTTTGGAATGCTTTTCTTTGCTCTGCAATGTCTACCAGACCTCTCTATGCTTTACATTGTGCATGGACATGCCTTTGTGCTTTAAAATACTTCCCTAGGCTTAGCAATATCTCTTTCTGGCCTTTACAATGATTTACCATACCTATCTGTGCTCTACAGTGCTTCCCTATTCTTTACCAGACCGCTTTGTGCTTTAAATTGCCTCTGTGCTTCAAAAATGCTTACCTATGCATTTTACCATACCTCCGTGCTTTAAAATCCTCCTGTGTGCTTTACAACGCTTCCCTATGCTTTACCATAGCTCTCTGACCTTTACAACGATTTATCATACCTTTCTGTGCTCTACAATGCTCTCTATGTTTACACTGTGATTTGCCATACCTGTTTGCTTAATGCCTCTGTCTTTAAAATACTTCCCTGTGGTTTGCCATACAACTCTGAACATTACCACACCTATCTGTGCTGTCCATGCTTTCACCATTCCCCACAATGCTTCACTGTGGATTACAATACACCTCTGTTCTCTGCAATGCCTCCCTGTGCATTGCCATAGCTTGTGCTTCATAATACTTCTATGCTTAGCAATACCTCTCTAGCCTGAACAGTGATTTCCCATATCCATCTTAAAATGTACAATGCTTTCATGTGCTTTGGAATGCTTTTCATCTTTGCTCTGCAATGTTTACCAGACCTCTCTATGGTTTAAATTGTGCAATCATGCATTTTACCTACCTATGCTTTAAAATCCTCCTGTGTGCTTTACAATGCTTCCCTATGCTTTACCATAGCTCTCTGACCTTTACAAAGATTTATAATACCTTTCTGAGCTCTACGTTTACATTGTGATTTGCCATACCTTTGTGCTTAATGCCTCTGTGCTTTAAAATACTTCCCTGTGGTTTGCCATATCCCATGCATTACCATACCTATCTGTGCTTTACAACATTTCCCTGTGCTTTACCTACCTATCTGTGCTTTACAATATTTCCCTGTTCTCTACAATGGTTCCCTGTACATTACCATCCCTTTGTGCTAAAATAATACTTCCTTATGCTTAGCAATACCTCTCTGGCCTGAACAATGCTTTCCCATATCCATCTGTGCTCTAAAATGCTTCCATGGGCTTTACAATGCTTTTCCTTTGCTCTGCAATGTCTACCAGACCTCTCTATGCTTTACATTGTGCATTGACATGCCTTTGTGCTTTAAAATACTTCCCTATGCTTAGCAATATCTCTTTCTGGCCTTTACAATGATTTACCATACATATCTGTGCTCTACAGTGCTTCCCTATTCTTTACCAGGCCGCTTTGTGCTTTAAATTGCCTCTGTGCTTCAAAAATGCTTACCTATGCATTTTACCATACCTCCGTGCTTTAAAATCCTCCTGTGTGCTTTACAATGCTTCCCTATGCTTTACCATAGCTCTCTGACCTTTACAACGATTTATCATACCTTTCTGTGCTCTACAATGCTCTCTATGTTTACACTGTGATTTGCCATACCTGTTTGCTTAATGCCTCTGTCTTTAAAATACTTCCCTGTGGTTTGCCATACAACTCTGAACATTACCACACCTATCTGCGCTGTCCTATGCTTTACCATACCTATCTGTGCTTTGCTTTCCAATGCTTCACTGTGCATTACAATACACCTCTGTTCTCTGCAATGCCTCCCTGTGCATTACCATACCTTTGTGCTTCATAATACTTCTCTATGCTTAGCAATACCTCTCTGGCCTGAACAGTGATTTCCCATATCCATCTGTGCTGTACAATGCTTCCATGTGCTTTGGAATGCTTTTCTTTGCTCTGCAATGTTTACCAGACCTCTCTATGGTTTACATTGTGCATGGTCATGCCTTTGTGCTTTAAAATACTTCCCTATGCTTAGCAATATCTCTCTCTGGCCTTTACAATGCTTTCCCATACCCATCTGTGCTCTACAGTGTTTCCCTATTCTTTACCAGACCGCTTTGTGCTTTAAATTGACGCTGTGCTTCTAAAATGCTTACCTATGCATTTTACCATATCTATGTGCTTTAAAATCCTCCTATGTGCTTTACAATGCTTCCCTATGCTTTACTATAGCTCTGTGGCCTTTACAATGATTTACCATACCTATCCTTTACTGAGCTCTATGTTTACATTGTGATTTGCCATACCGTTGTGCTTTATGCCTCTGTCTTTAAAATACTTCCCTGTGATTTGCCATACCACTCTGCGCATTACCATACCTATCTATGCTTTACTATGCTTTCCCTGTGCTTTACCATACCTATCTGTGCTTTACAATATTTCCCTGTTCTCTGCAATGGTTCCCTGTGCATTACCATCCCTTTGTGCTTCATAATACTTCTCTATGCTTAGCAATAATACCTCTCTGGCCTGAACAGTGATTTCCCCTATCCATCTGTGCTCTAAAATGCTTTCATGTGCTTTACAATGCTTTTCTTTGCTCTGCAATGTCTACCAGACCTCTCTATGCTTTACATTGTGCATGGACATGCCTTTGTGCTTTAAAATACTTCCCTAGGCTTAGCAATATCTCTTTCTGGCCTTTACAATGATTTACCATACCTATCTGTGCTCTACAGTGCTTCCCTATTCTTTACCAGACCGCTTTGTGCTTTAAATTGCCTCTGTGCTTCAAAAATGCTTACCTATGCATTTTACCATACCTCCGTGCTTTAAAATCCTCCTGTGTGCTTTACAACGCTTCCCTATGCTTTACCATAGCTTTCTGACCTTTACAACGATTTATCATACCTTTCTGTGCTCTACAATGCTCTCTATGTTTACACTGTGATTTCCCATACCTGTTTGCTTAATGACGCTGTCTTTAAAATACTTCCCTGTGGTTTGCCATACAACTCTGAACATTACCACACCTATCTGCACTGTCCTATGCTTTACCATACCTATCTGTGCTTTCCTCTGTATAAAATGCAATGTCATTACCAGACCTCTCTATCTTTACATTGTGCATTGACATTGCCTTTGTGCTTTAAAATACTTCCCTATGCTTAGCAATATCTCTTTCTGGCCTTTACAATGATTTCCCATATCCATCTGTGCTCTACAGTGCTTCCCTATTCTTTACCAGAATGCTTTGTGCTTTAAATTGCCTCTGTTTTCAAAAAAACCTCTCTATGGTTTACATATGTTTTACCATACCTTTAAAATCCTCCTGTGTGATTTACAATATTTCCATATGCTTTACCTCTCTCTACAACCTTTCAAAGATTTATAATATTACCATCCCATTGCCATTTTATACCTTAATAATGCCTGTGTGCTTTAAAAATACTTCCTGTGGTTTACCATATCAACTGTGCTTTACCATACCTATCTGTGCTTTTACAACATTTCCCTGTGCTTTACCATACCTATCTGTGCTTTACAATACACCTCTGTTCTCTACAATGGTTCCCTGTGCATTACCATACCTTTGTGCTTCATAATACTTCTCTATGCTTAGCAATACCTCTCTGGCCTGAACAGTGATTTCCCCTATCCATCTGTGCTCTAAAATGCTTTCATGTGCTTTACAATGCTTTTCTTTGCTCTGCAATGTCTACCAGACCTCTCTATGCTTTACATTGTGCATGGACATGCCTTTGTGCTTTTTAAAATACTTCCCTATGCTTAGCAATATCTCTTTCTGGCCTTTACAATGATTTACCATACCTATCTGTGCTCTACAGTGCTTCCCTATTCTTTACCAGACCGCTTTGTGCTTTAAATTGCCTCTGTGCTTCAAAAATGCTTACCTATGCATTTTACCATACCTCCGTGCTTTAAAATCCTCCTGTGTGCTTTACAACGCTTCCCTATGCTTTACCATAGCTCTCTGACCTTTACAACGATTTATCATACCTTTCTGTGCTCTACAATGCTCTCTATGTTTACACTGTGATTTGCCATACCTGTTTGCTTAATGCCTCTGTCTTTAAAATACTTCCCTGTGATTTGCCATACCACTCTGCGCATTACCATACCTATCTGTGCTTTTCAACATTTCCCTGTGCTCCACAATGCTTCACTGTGCATTACAATACACCTCTGTTCTCTGCAATGCCTCCCTGTGCATTACCATACCTTTGTGCTTCATAATACTTCTCTATGCTTAGCAATACCTCTCTGGCCTGAACAGTGATTTCCCCTATCCATCTGTGCTCTAAAATGCTTTCATGTGCTTTACAATGCTTTTCTTTGCTCTGCAATGTCTACCAGACCTCTCTATGCTTTACATTGTGCATGGACATGCCTTTGTGCTTTAAAATACTTCCCTAGGCTTAGCAATATCTCTTTCTGGCCTTTACAATGATTTACCATACCTATCTGTGCTCTACAGTGCTTCCCTATTCTTTACCAGACCGCTTTGTGCTTTAAATTGCCTCTGTGCTTCAAAAATGCTTACCTCTGGTTTACCATATGCATTTTACCATACCTATCTGTGCTTTAAAATCCTCCTGTGTGCTTTACAACGCTTCCCTATGCTTTACCATAGCTTTCTGACCTTTGGTTTGTGATTTATCATACCTTTCTGTGCTCTACAATGCTCTCTATGTTTACACTGTGATTTCCCATACCTGTTTGCTTAATGACGCTGTCTTTAAAATACTTCCCTGTGGTTTGCCATACAACTCTGAACATTACCACACCTATCTGCACTGTCCTATGCTTTACCATACCTATCTGTGCTTTCCTCTGCTCTGCAATGTCTACCAGACCTCTCAATGCTACCAGACCCTTTACATTGTGCATTGACATGCCTTTGTGCTTTAAAATACTTCCCTATGCTTAGCAATATCTCTTTCTGGCCTTTACAATGATTTACCATACCTATCTGTGCTCTACAGTGCTTCCCTATTCTTTACCAGACCGCTTTGTGCTTTAAATTGCCTCTGTGCTTCAAAAATGCTTACCTATGCTTTACCATACCTATCTGCTTTAAAATCCTCCTATGTGTTTTACAATATTTCCCTGCTTTTCCATAGCTCTCTGGGTTTACAAAGATTTACCATACCTTTGTGTTTTATAATGCTCTCTATGTTTACACTGTGATTTGCCATACCTGTTTGCTTAATGCCTCTGTCTTTAAAATACTTCCCTGTGATTTGCCATACCACTCTGCGCATTACCATACCTATCTGTGCTTTACAACATTTCCCTGTGCTCCACAATGCTTCACTGTGCATTACAATACACCTCTGTTCTCTGCAATGCCTCCCTGTGCATTACCATACCTTTGTGCTTCATAATACTTCTCTATGCTTAGCAATACCTCTCTGGCCTGAACAGTGATTTCCCCTATCCATCTGTGCTCTAAAATGCTTTCATGTGCTTTACAATGCTTTTCTTTGCTCTGCAATGTCTACCAGACCTCTCTATGGTTTACATTGTGCATGGTCATGCCTTTGTGCTTTAAAATACTTCCCTATGCTTAGCAATATCTCTCTCTGGCCTTTACAATGCTTTCCCATACCCATCTGTGCTCTACAGTGTTTCCCTATTCTTTACCAGACCGCTTTGTGCTTTAAATTGTCTCTGTGCTTCAAAAATGCTTACCTATGCATTTTACCATACCTCCGTGCTTTAAAATCCTCCTGTTTTTTTACAATGCTTCCCTATGCTTTACCATAGCTCTCTGACCTTTACAATGATTTACCATACCTATCTGTGCTCTACAATGCGCTCTATGTTTACATTGTGATTTGCCATACCGTTGTGCTTTATGCCTCTGTCTTTAAAATACTTCCCTGTGATTTGCCATACCACTCTGCGCATTACCATACCTATCTATGCTTTCCCATGCTTTCAGCATTTCCCAATGCTCCACTGTGCATTACAATACACCTCTGTTCTCTGCAATGCCTCCCTGTGCATTACCATACCTTTGTGCTTCATAATACTTCTCTATGCTTAGCAATACCTCTCTGGCCTGAACAGTGATTTCCCCTATCCATCTGTGCTCTAAAATGCTTTCATGTGCTTTACAATGCTTTTCTTTGCTCTGCAATGTCTACCAGACCTCTCTATGCTTTACATTGTGCATGGACATGCCTTTGTGCTTTAAAATCCTCCTATGCTGATTTACAAATATCTCTTTCTGGCCTTTACAATGATTTACCATACCTATCTGACCTTTACAAGTGCTTCCCTATTCTTTACCAGCCTCCGCTTTGTGCTTTAAATTACCCTCTTAATGCCTCTGTGCTTTAAAATACTTCCCTGTGGTTTTAAATATCCAATCTATGCTTTACCATACCTATCTGTGTGTTACAATTTGCTTGCGATTTACCATACCTATCTGTGTGTTACAATATTTCCCTGTTCTCTACAAGGGTTCCCTGTACATTACCATCCCATTGTGTTTTATAATACTTCCTTATGCTTAACAATACCTCTCTGGCCTTTACTATGCTTTCCCATACCTATCTGTGCTTTACAACATTTCCCTGTGCTCCACAATGCTTCACTGTGCATTACAATACACCTCTGTTCTCTGCAATGCCTCCCTGTGCATTACCATACCTTCATAATACTTCTATGCTTGTGCTTCATAATACTTCTCTATGCTTAGCAATACCTCTCTGGCCTGAACAGTGATTTCCCCTATCCATCTGTGCACTACAATGTTTCCATGTGCGTTATAATGCTTTCCTGTGTTCTGCAATGTTTTACCAGACCTCTCTTTGCTTAGATTGTGCATTGCTTCCATAGGCTTTTCCATTTGTGCTTTATATAATGCCTCATAAAATACTGCTCTATAATGTGGTTTACAATGATTTGCCATACCTCTTTGCATTACCATCCTTATCTGTTAAAATACTTCCCTGTGGTTTATGCTTTGCAGTGCTTTACAATACCTATCTGTGCTTTCCAATATTTCTCTGTGCTCTACAATGCGTCACTGTGCTTTGCAATACACCTGTGTTCTCTAAAATGCTTCCCTGTGCATTACCATACCTTTGTGCCTTATAATGCCTTTGTGCTTTAAAATACACCCCTATGCTTAGCAATACCTTCTGTGCTTAATAATGATTTCCTGTGCACTGCAATGTTTTCCAGACCTCTCTATGCTTTACATTGTGCATTGACATGTCTTTTTGCTTGAAAATGCTTCCCTATGCTTAACAATAGCTCTCTGGCCTTTACAATGCTTTAGTGTGCTTTACCATACCTATCTCCGCTATACAATGTTTCCCTGTGCTTTACAATGCTTCTCTATGCTTTACCAGACCTCTCTCTGCTTCACCATCCATCCCTCTGCTTTACCAGACCTCTGTGCTTCCCTGTGCATTGCCATACCTTTGTGCTTTACAATACCTCTGTGCTTTAAAATACTTCCCTAAACTGCCCTAGATCTCTGTGCTTCCCCTATGCTTTGCCAGAAATCTGTTCTTTAAAATGCTTCCATCTGCTTTATCATACCTCTCTGTGCTTTAAAAGGCTTCCCTATGCTTTGCCAGACCTCTGTGCTCTACAATGTTTCCTTGTGCTTTAAGAACATTAGAAAGTTTAGAAACGAGAGGAGGCAATTCAGCCCATCTTGCTTGTTTAGTTGTTAGTAGCTTATTGATCCCAGAATCTCATCAAGCAGCTTCTTGAAGGATCCCAGGGTGTCGGCTTCAACATCATTACTGGAGAGTTGGTTCCATGATTTTACCATTCTCTGTGTAAAAAAGTGCCTTCTATTTTCTGTTCTGAATGCCCCTTTATCTAATCTCCATTTGTGACCCCTGGTCCTTGTTTCTTTTTTTCAGGTCAAAAGGGTCCCCTGGGTCGACATTGTCAATACCTTTTAG
Organism: Huso huso; assembly: GCA_036884735.1. Classification (NCBI taxonomy): domain Eukaryota; kingdom Metazoa; phylum Chordata; class Actinopteri; order Acipenseriformes; family Acipenseridae; genus Huso; species Huso huso. The sequence continues at coordinate 26,959,837 of CM072681.1, forward strand.
AATTTTTGAACTTGAATCAGATCACCGCGCAGTATTCTTTGTTCAAGACTGAACAGATTCAATTCCTTGAGCCTGTCTGCATACAACATGCCTTTTAAACCCGGAATAATTCTGGTTGCTCTTCTTTGCACTCTTTCTAGAGCAGCAATATCTTTTTTGTAACAAGGTGACCAGAACTGAACACAATATTTGATTTAAAATCAACACTTTTCACAATATATCCAAGCATCTTGTTGGCCTTTTTTTATAGCTTCCCCACATTGTCTAGATGAAGACATTTCCGAGTCAACATAAACTCCTAGTTCTTTTTCATGGATTCCTTCTTCAAATTTCAGTATCTGCCATATGATATTTATAATGCACATTTCGATTGCCTGTGTACTTTTCACCAATAAATGTAATTTGCCATGTGTCTGCCCAGATTTGAATGCTGTCATTATTATTATTTGTTTATTTAGCAGGCGCCTTTATCCAAGGCAACTTACAGAGACTAGGGTTTGTGAACTATGCATCAGCTGCAGAGTCACTTAATTACGTCCCACTCGAAAGACGGAGCACAAGGAGGTTAAGTGACTTGCTCAGGGTCACACAATGAGTAAGTGGTTGAGGTGGGATTTAAACAAGGGACCTCCTGGTTACAAGCCCTTTTCTTTAACCACTGGACCACACAGCCTCTAGATCATTTTGAATGACCTTTGCTGCTGCAGCAGTCTTTAAAATCCTCCTGTTTTAAAATGTCTGTCTGCAAATTTTCCAAGTTTCCCTTATATCCAGAATCTAAATCATTGATGTGATAAGGAATACCTTCATGTGTTTTACTGATCCCTGTCTGTGCACCACTGGTTTCCCTGTTCTTTACCAGGTTATCTAATCATTACTTTGTTTTTCCTGTACTTTACAAATGTATCTCTGTGTTTTACAATGCTTCCTTATCCTTTACCAGACCCCTCTGTGCTTCACCATAATTTGCTTGATTTGTTGTCCATTTCTGGTATTTTATGTCTAATGCTGAAAACTAGATTTTAGCAACCCAAAACAATGTAGCACTGACTTTGTCCCATCTGCTATGCTCAGTACAGCAGGTCAGAGAAAAGCCAGTACAGACGCACTGATAGGCTGATTAAAACCGCTTTAGAGTATGTATTATTTATTTTTTTAAAATTATATTTCACTGAGGTTTTTTTTTTTTTTTGCCTAAGTGCTTAGAAATACAAAAACGCCCATCTACAAAAGAAAGATGCGTAGTTTGCGTCGCTTGCGTTGTGCAGTAGTTCACGAGTTTTCTTTCCTCCCCTCACCAAATGAAAAAGTGTCCCGATTTTAAACTCTTGCTATCTGGTCACCCTGGGTCAAAATGGCAAAATAAATATGCACACAGGTTTAAGAATTTAGTTTAGTAGAAAGGCTCGAGTGAACAGAATTAAGACAGCTAGCCGAATGCTGACAAATAGTTTAAAATCGCTGTGGTTTGAAGAGATATGTGTGATTTTCTGGAGTGTCATGACTTTATAACTGCAAGCCCCGACGCTTTATCCTGTGTAAGGTGAAGAGGAGACGAGAGGAGAGGATACTAACTAGGCAATGGTAAGTAACTGACGTATTTCATTGTATTTAAATGCTTAAAATGTAAGATTGTGTTCTCGCTGGTTCGGTGACGCTGCCTATTTGACTTTTTAAAATGCATTCACTGCGAATATATGCAAGTACATTTATTTTCTGTATACTTAAAACATTTAAACGGTTTACATGCGAGGTATATAGTCCTTCCTACAGATGTCAGGACTGACAGTTTTCCATTTTAAATATTTTCACCTCTTCAAACAGCACCTGTAGAACTCCTCTGTTTGTATCCTGGGATATATCACCCTTCATTTAAATGTGCTTTTTTTGCTCTTATCTGAAAAAAATATTTTATTTTATTTAATCCTGTATTTCAGAATACTGTAATCTCATACTTTTTTTAACCTGTGTATTTTGAAATTTAATCATATCCTGCGGTCAAACATATAATTATCTTGATTATTGAATTGTGGTTTGTCACACTACAAATGACCTTGAACAAAAGTTTTTGACCTTGCAAAATGAAACAAGGATTGTTACAAATGGATTTAGATAAAGGGGCATTCAGAACAGAAAATAGGAGGCCCTTTTACACAGAGAATTGTGAGAGAGGTCTGGAATAATAATAATAATAATAATGTTAATAATAATAATAAATAATCCTTCAAGAAGTGGTTGATGTTCTGGGATTGACAGTTTTCCATTTTAAACGAGCAAGAATGGGTGAATGGCCTCCAATGGCGGGCATTGTTTTTATTAAAGTTGCATGTATCATGTTACAATGTATTAATTTGAAGGTAAGGTTTGCTGTTAACTTCTCCCGTATATAATAGTTAATTTTAAAGGGCAGCAAATATGGAAATTGCACGTTCCTTTTCATTAGCGTGTCAACAATTTAAAAAGGTTTATAAAACTTGAAAAATGTTGATGAATGTGTCACTGAAGGTTGTTTTAAAAAAAAAAAAAATCTTTTTGTCTGCTTGTTACGTTTTTTGCAGCCAGCACAATCTTTGTTTAGCTGTACCTGAGAGAATGCAGTGAAAACGAAAGCAGCCATATTTAGCTGGAAACAGGGTATTCGCAACACAGCTAAGATTTTAATTTTGGTTTGAAGGCAGCAGGAGCTTAGCATGAGTTGAAATTTTTGCTTGACAGACGCCCTCATGCAGGGCGACTTGGGTAACAAGTTATCACAATATAGCAAAGAGATTACAATACAGCAAAGAAAAAAAAGCAATACAGTTTTGTTTGGGGATTTTTTTGTTTGTTTGCACTTTGTCAAATGAAACGGTTTTTGCAGTTATTGCGCACAGTGTGTTTGTTTTTGTAGGTTGTATGCATGTGTGCTTTGTATTTGTAGTGTATATGTGCAACTACTGTTACAAACTGCAAAAGATATTCGCCTTGCTTCACTCGGCACCATACATTTTCAGTCTTGGCTACTTTGCTCTGTTTTAATAGTTTTAATTGATTTAAATCATGTTTGTAATGTAAACTATTTCCTGTGACGTCAGACCTTAGGTACCTCTTGACTGTAATAAACAAATACATTCTCAACTTCACAATGTGTCCACAAGTGTTCAACAGTCCAGACCTACAGTTTCCAGTCGCAAGCAAGCAAAGAAAATAAGTGACAATACATAAACGTATCCAGTGTTTAAACGTTCTGCACGTCCATGGCATTCTAATGTACAGTTAATAAACCTTAAATATTTGTGTAGTATAATATACTTACAGCTGTCCTGCAAGTTCTCTTCAGAGTTGCTGGATCTTGGATTGGCAATTGCTGCTTTCACCCTGATCCTGACACAATCTTTTTTTCATTCTTTGGACTTCAGAGACTCATGCAGTGCATCCTACAAGGAAGGAACAAATACGTCAAATGCAATAGAGTATAAAACCAGTATGTTCTGATGTGCAAATATTAGAACTTTATAGGAGGTTTGCTACTCAAAATTGAAAAGTATGCATTGTCACAATGCATTTCTGATAAAAATGTTGTTCTTCATTTCTGTTTAAAAACTTTTATGAACTGAATTGAAATAGAAATGTATTGCAAATGAAGTACCTGTGGCACAATAACCCTCTCTGGCCTGGGCGATTTTGAACGTATCACAGTCTGATGCAAACAGATTATCTAGGTCCAAGGAGATGACAAAACACAAAATAGGAGAGGAGTTCGACTCCTACCCCCACCCTCCAGGCCAGATAGGGGTTAAGATATTGCTCTACCCCATTTTTTGGAAGAAATCTGCATAATTTGAATAGGTTTTGGAGAGGTGTTGACTAGAAATTAGGATATCAGTGTTTTATTTTTAAATAACTGACTAACTGATAGGTGTTACAGAAACTTGGTTGTCTAAGAGTGATGGAGACGAATATAATATTAGTGGGTACAAACTGTATAGGAAAGACAGGCAGGACAAAAAAGGCGGAGGGGTAGCGCCATACATAAGAAATAGCCTTGAAGCCCAGGAGTTAAATCAGGACAAAGAAAACAATGCAGAATCAATATGGGTCAGAATAATGGACACAAATTCAAAGGGCAGAATAATAATACTAGCATGCTATAGACCGCCAAATTCAGACACTGAGAAAAATAATCTGTTATACAATGACATTCGAAATGCGTGTAGAAAACGAGAAGCCATACTAATGGGGGATTTCAAGTTCCCCCATATAAAATGGGAAAACCCAATGGGGGGCACGATGGACGAAACTGAAATGGTGGAAATGACACATGACTGCTTCGTAATGCAGTTTGTCAAGGCACCGACTAGAGGGGAGGCATGCCTTGATTTAGTCTTTTCAAATAATGATGAAGACAGAAAAACTAAAACAGAGCTCAGAGCGCCATTGGCAAACTCAGACCACAACATGGTCTAATTTGAAGTATTTTTTAAAACCCCAAAAGTAATGACTAAAGCTTAAGGTTTACAATTTTAGAAAAGCAAACTATGAAGGTATGAAACAGAGACTAACAGACATAGATTGGAGTAAAAAAGAGAAAACATCCACAGAAAAAGGATGGCTGATTTTTAAAAATGTAGTACTAGAGGCGCAAAACAATTACATCCCAAAAGTAGACAAATCTAAAACAAAATGGCAAAAATGGTTTAATAGATTAATGAAAAAAAATATTCAGCGAAAAAAGGCACTTTACAGAGCGTTTAAAAGGGACCAAAAACAAAGCACACAGAAAGAGTACTTGGAACTGCAAACACAAGTCAAAAATAAGTTAGAAAGGCCAAGAGAGAGATAGAAATCAATATTGCTAAAGGGGCTAAAACCAATTCCAAAATGTTTTTCCAATATTATAACAGCAAGAGAACATTCAAAGAGGAGGTTAAATGTCTAAGAGACACAAATGGCAAAATCATAGATGAAGAAAAAAAAAATAGCAAATATATTAAATGATTACTTTTCACAGGTTTTTACAAAGGAGGACACGGACAACATGCCCGGCATGTTGACCTGTTCCTATCCAATTTTAAATAACTTTAGCATAACAGAGGCAGAAGTGTTAAAGGGACTAGGAGCTCTTAAAATAAACAAATCCCTTGGGCCTGATGAGATCCTCCCAATAGTACTCAAAGAAATGAAAGAAGTTATTTACAAACCGCTAACCAAGATCATGCAACAGTCTCTTGACACAGAGGTTGTACCGACAGACTGGAAAATAGCAAACGTAATACCAATCCACAAAAAGGGAGACAAAGCCGAACCAGGTAACTACAGACCAATAAGCCTGACTTCTATTATATGTAGAATTATGGAAACTATAATAAGATCCAAAATGGAAAATTACCTATATGGTAACAATATCCCAGGAGACTGTCAGCATGGTACGGATTACTGATTAGAGGAGAAACCTCAAAATGGAGTCGAGGTAACCAGTGGTGTACCACAGGGATCAGTATTAGGTCCTCTGCTGTTCCTAATCTACATTAATGATTTAGATTCTGGTATAGTAAGCAAACGTGTTAAATTTGCAGACAGAGGAGTGGCAAACACTGTTGCAGCAGCAAAGGTCATTGAAAATGATCTAGACAGCATTCAGAACTGGGCAGACACATGGCAAATGAAATTTAATAGAGAAAAATGTAAAGTATTGCATGCAGGCAATAAAAACGTGCATTATAAACATCATATGGGAGATAATGAAATTGAAGAAGGGAACTATGAAAAAGACCTAGGAGTTTATGTTGACTCAGAAATGTCTTCATCTAGACAATGTGGGGAAGCTATAAAAAAGGCCAACAAGATGTTCGGATATATTGTGAGAAGTGTTGAATTTAAAATCAAGGGAAGTAATGTTAAAACTTTATAATGCATTAGTAAGACCTCACCTAGAATATTGTGTTCAGTTCTGGTCACCTCGTTACATAAATGATATTGTTGCTCTAGAAAGAGTGCAAAGAAGAGCAACCAGAATTATCCCGGGCTTAAAAGGTATGTTGTATGCAGACAGGCTAAAAGAATTGAATCTATTCAGGTCTTGAACAAATCTGATTCAAACATTCAAAATCCTAAAAGGTATAGACAATGTCAACCCAGGGGACTTCTCTGACCTGAAAAAAAATGGCATTTCATTTCTTACAGTATTTCACACTATGAATTCATACTTTTATCAGCGCTGTTCATTTGGTTACTATGGCAACGCGGTCAAACATATAACGACTATCATGATTGGTGTTTGAGTCATACTACAAATGACCTAGCAAGGGGACTTTTTTTGACCTGCAAAAAGAAACAAGGACCAGGGGTCACAAATGGAGATTAGATAAAAGGGGCATTCAGAACAGAAAATAGGAGGCACTCTTTTACACAGAGAATTGTGAGGGTCTGGAACCAACTCCCCAGTAATGTTGTTGAAGCTGACACCCTGGGATCCTTCAAGAAGATGCTCAATAAGCTACTAACAACCAAACGAGCAAGATGGGCTGAATGGCCTCCTCTCGTTTGTAAACTTTGTTCTTATGTCAGTTGATTTTTACTGGCTATACAAACTACACTTTTCAGCCTTGATACAACACCTGCAAAGAACCACTGATTAGTACTTTAATATTGTACTGGATCATAACACTACATTTCCCTACAAATTCAGTGACAACAGAAAATATCATGTTATTGACCAGATCTTGTTTTTAGTAATTAAGCACTAGAAGCAAATTTCAGCTATGTGTTATACTTGCAGGAAAACAAAATGGAGCAAAAATGGTTCTATGTCTTTGATGTGGAACCGTTTATCTGGTGCTGTTTGAAAACACGTGTAAGATTCTGTATTTGTACTTTATAATAATCAGTTTAATAGTCCATGCAGTATGCTGGGAACTCTGTACTCATTTCTCTGCTGAATGTGCTTAGCGTTGACAACCATTCAAGCTTGTGTTGGTAGGTTTGTGGTACACTGGATGTTGTTGTAGACTGAATGATGAGAGTATAGGGGTTAGGGGAAGGATTGGTATGTCCCGCTGCCCCCCCCCCTCCTCCCCCCTCCCCCCCCCTCCCCATGGTCCCCTCCCCCCCATCCGACTACATTTGTAGTATACTGTAGTCTAAACCAAGCTTCTAAACAAAGCAGTGATACTTGCAATCTTAGCAGTGTCTGAGGAAGATCATTTCAACCGATACATTATTTTGATCATGGGTTTGAAGGAAACTGTCAACGATGCCTAGAAGTTTCAATATCTCAATTAAAATCTGCAGCAGGATAGTTTACTTTCTCAAAGTAATTGTTTAAGTTATTTACAGTATTAAAACTTTTTTTTTAGGCAAGTGAATAAATATTTTTGTACAAACTCCACGTGTAATAGTCACTAATCGGAAGCTTACTTAACATCAGATAACATACGTTTTTAGCATAAACTACATTTTAATGGTGTTGCTATACACTATTTTATTTATCCTGTGCAAAAATAAACCACTCATCTCTGCTCTTAACCAATAGCCTGTATTGGTAAATTTGTATTTTAAGCAATACCGATCATTCTCTAATTGTGTTTACCACCAGGTGAAGAAAGTACTTTAGTTTACATAATACAATTTTTCTAACAAACTGCTGCATCACGTTGTTTTGAGCAAATTATAGATCTTAATAAATAATTCATACTGTGGTAAATATTGTGTAACTGTAGGGTTCTTTTAAAGTTTTTAAAAGTCTAAAAAACAAAAAAAAAAACCACAATACTGCTATGCCTTTTTTCAGCTTTTTGGTGTAGTAAAATATGAAATGCGAAAGTTCAAATCATTGTGTGAAAGGAAGTGTTTGACAGTGCCTGGATACACAATCATTACACAACAGAAGCACTTTGGCTCGGTGTGCAGTACGGCAGTTTTTCTTTTTAATGAGGTGGTGGGAACAAAGAGTCTTGTGCAGGGCTAGTTTTAAAATATTTTATATTGGCTCTTTGAGCTAAAAATATATATATATATATATATATATATATATATATAAAATATATAAAAAAAAAAATCCCCCCTTCATCAGGGACCCGCTTCGAGGTGTTGGGCCCCGGGGAAATTTCACTATCCTCTCGGTGGGCCTGTTCATACCAGGTGGTTCCCGGTTCAAATCCCAACTCGCACTGTGTGTGACCCAGAGCAAATCACTTTGTCTCCTTGTGCTCCGTCCTTGAGACGTAAAACCGAGGTCCTATTGGAGGTGACTGTGATGCATAGTTTACCCCTAGTCTCTGGAAGTCGCTTTGGATAGAAGCATCTGCTAAAATGACTAATTAATAATAATGAATTATTAAGAGGCAAAACTGCTTGATGCAGAAACTCCAGACCGCACCCAAATTCCCATTGAGAATGGGTAATAACCATTCCTTTTTACTGCTTACTACTTAATATTGTTTGGTACTGTACTGGAAGTTAAATAAAGGTTTTGTTGATTGATGGGTTACACTTGCATCAAGTGTCTGATTTATTACTAACACCTCCCAGGAATATTCTAAAACATTCGTGAGGTTTAAAAATCTTACACTCTTGAAAAAGTATTCCAAGAAACCGTATTTCAGGGGTTCCAAATAGTACACAAAGAACCTTTTTAAACAGCAGGCTAATCAACCATAAATAAACGTTGGAATCTCGAAGGATTATTATTATTATTATTATTATTTATTTCTTAGCAGACGCCCTTATCCAGGGCGACTTACAATCGTAAGCAAATACATTTCAAGTGTTACAATACAAGTAATACAATAAGAGCAAGAAATACAATAACATTATTATTAAGAAACCCTAAAACACCCAAAGAACCCACAGGGGTTCTGATCTATAGAGCCTTCTAATACTAAAAAAGCCATGCAAATTGATTAAAACGCACAGATTTTGTGCATGGCTCCACATTTGAAAGCCATATATTCAATTAGACTTCAGCAGTAAATACCGCGTTGGTGACTAAACATTCCGCTACTTATTAGCAATAAAGGTGACACTGTAGCGAGGGCTAAACCGAGTTTAAAATATAATTTATGGTAGCTGCCTATGCCACTGAAGGCACTACCTTAAAATTAAGTTAAATATTTTAGGTTGTTATCACCAGGTTATTTTATTTGGGCCAGGGGATAAGGTCTTGACCAAATACAACACAAACACAATAAAAATGGCAGGGATGTAAAATAGTCAAATTTATTTAAAACACAATTTCGTTTCAATTCTCATATTGCACAAATTAGTGCTGTCTGTTAGTTACAGCGAAATACTTCAATTTGATACATTGTTTCAGGGGTTCAGTCGTTCTCTCAGGCATTACACTGTTACATAGTTTACTATAGCAGCAACTCATTTAGAGCAAGAATACATTGTTTCATTTCTCTCTCGTATTCACACACACACACAGCACTAGACAAGACAGGAGGTTCCCAAATTAGACAAAAGCGATTTATGAAAATGTTTATTCTGTTTATTTTATTTATGCATATGACACGCAATGTAAAAACAAATTCATTTTTTGAAGAAAATGGGAAATGCATCAAGGTTTCTGTATTTGAAGTCACCCTGCATAACATTAAAATCTAAACTGTTTTTCTTTGTTTGCTCGTTTTTCCTTACATGTTGTAAACTACATAATTGTGTGTTTGCTTGCCTTTGCACTGAATTTGCATTGTATCCATTTTGTATGAAATATACTGTATGTATATATGAATATGTTAAATACATTTAAACTTTATCATTGTAAGCAAGAACAAAAGTTGTGAAACTGTTGCAGCTATATATATACGTGTTATTTTTTAAATCACATATATACTAACTGTTACAGTTAGGGGCTACCAGCAATTCTAGACCTTTGCAATGGTTCTACTTGTGCAAATACTGTTACTTTATCACCTCCTTCCCTGCAAAGTAGAAAGAAGGCCTCACTATATTCCACTATAAAGAAAAAGATAAAAACTATGTTAATTAATATGGTTCTGCTAAAATAATATTAAATAGATAGATAATATAAAAACAAAATAAATAGTTTTATTACTCGGAATGGGCAGTTAAAAGTGGGTTCTCTCAAAGGTGTTATGTTGTTCTCACTTAGTTGTATTGTGTGTATCATTGTCATAATCTTTGCAGCTTCGGAACCCCGTGCTCAGGACGGTTTTGTCTATACAGCTGTTTATTGCACGGAATGAGCAGTTAAAGGTCAGTTTGGTGGGTTTTTTCAATAATGTCATGTTGTTCCCACTTAGTTGCATTGTGTGTATAATGTTCGTCGTCTTTGCACCTTCGGAACCCAGTGTTCCCGGGAGCTTTTTGGTGATAAAAAGGGTTCTGGCCCAGAACAGGTTAATGACAGCGCGTTATTAATCGGTTCTGATTGTTAAAATATTCTCCCCATATGTCTAACTTTTTATGCTGTTTTTAAAAGCAATTGAATTCATTAAAGTTCCGTTCCGGCTTTTACCCCATCCCCAGTATTAGACTTGAGTTGAAAACAAAATAATCGGTTATAAATGACAGTTAATAGTACTATCATTTTCCACGAACGGTCAGCTTACATTTTCGTCCTCACTGTCAGACTGAAGATCTTGTAAAATATTACCAAAGGTGTTTTCAATCATTGTGTTTCTCACTGACGACTTCCATTTTCAAACCATTTTAGGTCGTTGAAAAACTAAAAAAAAAAAATGCTCTTAAGCACCTAAGGAGATTCCTCAGACGCTCTTTCAGTGTCAGATTGAGTTTATGAACACACCCTATATCTTTCTAGGAAATTTGAATCAAAGGATTCTTTTCCTTTTTGGGAAAATAATTCTGTAAACGTGCCTGAGAAGTAATTAGGCTATTTGTATTTAGCTGTATCAATTTACTGTAATGAATTACAATTGACCTATAAAAGAACTGCTTCATTGACACTTCAATACAAAAAGCGGGCATTCCAGCTTTCCCAGGATGCTTGGAACACATTAATGTGATCTGGCAACAAATTCAATCGGCTAAAAAGGAGAGGAAGGAGCTCCATGTGACATTCCTGGATTTGGCTAATGCACCATTTCTCCACTGGCTTTTACCATGGCAATGGAAGTAATCATTAGGGCATCAAATTGGGTAAAGGTGAGGCAATACCAAGAATGTCCGAGAAGCCAGTGAAGAGTCTTGGGAGATGGTACGACGGCGATCTAAAGGACACAGTTTGTGTGGGAGAAGTTAGACAACAAGCAGTGGAAGGGTTGAAGATCATAGACAGCAGTGCTTAACCAGGCAAACTAAAACTCTGGTGCTTTCAGTTTGGTCTACTGCTGAGGTTGCTGTGGCCACTGACTGTGTACGAGGTTTCTTTGACAACAGTAGAGAAGCTGGAAGCTTTAATCAGTTCATACATGGTTGGGAAATGGTTGGGAGTTCCACGCTGCCTCAGCAGAGTGGGACTTTATGGTAAAAGAATACTGCAGCTACCAGTCTCCGCTCTAACCGAGGAGTTTAAGTGTGCCAAGGTCAGACTGGAAATGACATTAGTAGAGTCACGCGACAAATGCGTAAGGGAGGCAGCACCTGTGTTGAAAACTGGAAGAAAGTGGACGGCAAAGAAAGCTGTGGAGGATGTAAAGGCTGCCCATCGAATTGGTGATATCATGGGGCAAGTTCAGCATGGAAGAGGGGGTCTTGGTCTCAGTTCAGCTCCTTGGCCAAGAGTTGCATTGCACAGTGAAGAACTTATCTGAAGTTATCTGACTGGCTGTGGTTGAGACGGAAAGATTCTGGCTGGGGATCTCAAGCACAACAGAAAAGAAAGAAACGCTGATGTATGGGTAAGTAAACTGGGCTGAGTTGAGTGGGGGACTGAGTGGGGTGATGCTGGGACACCAGAATCACCATCGACACCTTGAGGTATTGTGGGCTAGTCGACGAAACACAGAGGATGGAGACCGCACTGCGGTTGATCCCTGGAGCCAGCATCGCAGCCGTTGTGTGTGCTGATGCGCTAGGGAGGCAATAAGCCGATCCCTGGAGCCAGCATTGCACTTCAGCCATCAACACCAGACAGAAGGATATCTACATCATCATATGGAAGGAAGCGCAAATGGATGGGAGACAGAGATGGATCACATTAGTTTACTGTAAAGCTACGTCTTAGTTAGTGCTTATCTTGGCGAGAGCCAAGTTCAAATCAGCATGAAGTTTTAACATCTACTCTCGTGTAATGGAAATCATGTGTTCAAGTAACCTTTTAAAATTGACGTGTTGCAACCATTAAATGGTAAAGTTGCTTATCTGAAAACCGGTTTTATTTCTTTTTTTGCTTTGAACATGCCTTTTTAATAATGAAAATTTCAAATCAAAACATTGATGGCAGAGGCGCTTAACATAGTTAAAAATATCAATAAAACTGCACGAGCCATAAAAACATCAGAACAGTAAGAGTCATATAAGAATGGAAACGATAGATCATAAATTCATTTTCAGTCTTGACAAATTGCAACGGGTGAGGCCTCCAATAGAGCCAGGGACAGCGTTCCACAGTACAAGGGCCCTATAACTGAACTCTCTACCTGTGTTTTACTTCAAAGCCCTTGGGATCGTAAGGGCCCTTCAGGGCTTCATAGGTTAGCAGCAGGACCTTAAAACCCACTCGTAGACCGCACCGGGAACCCATTTAGGGCTGCTAGCACAGGGGAAATATGTTCACATGTTTTTGTTCTGTTGGAACCCTGGCCGCAGCTAAATAAACATGGATATTAACTTGTGATATGGTTGGTAGAGTAATTAACAAAACAGAGTTATTTTTTTAAAAAAGGTCAGGTTCTCTATTTTATTCAACATAGCAAAATCTGATGCATTTAAATCATTTGTTTCAGATATGGGATAGTTTACAGAGTGTCTCGGATTGAAGTTTTTTTTTTTTTTTTTAACAAGTTGTTACTACCTAGGCAACTGCCTAAACTTGTGCAAAACTACAATTGCAGTAAAGAAATAGCAATAGTGGCCAATCTGGGGGAAACAAGCAAACACAAAATCAGTATAAATATACACTATCAAAACCAAACACAAATGAAACACAGCCACATTATCAACACCAAGCAAATCAAATTATATTGTATCAAGAAACCACAAGCAGCATGCAACAAACATATTCCTTAATCTAATTCATAGCACACAGTTTTAAAAAGATTTAAAACCTTTTCAAACAGTTAAAGCATCCTTCCAAACAAAGCTGCCCCAATGCCACAGGTGTTCTCAGTTTATACAAATAAAATCCAGGGTGCGTCCACCAGAGGTAACTCTAACTTAACCCATTTCCTGCCAAACTGGCCACATGAGTTTGAACTTTTAGTTTCCTTTTTGGATTCTTGGCTCACCTCTTATTCTCATTTGTTTCATTTCATTTTTTATAATGATCAAAAAGATGACATACCAAAATGTTAGTGTCTTATGAACACCTCCCATGTCTGCTGGCTTTCATTCCTGCCTAACTCCCAGCTAACTAGGCCCTTCATTTCACGGATCATTTTTAATAGCCAGTTAATACTTGTTTTCACCTTTAAAGTTGGAGATTTCAAGTTAGCTATAACATTTTATCAGTCCACTAACTTTAACTCTGCAACTGTTTAGAGCTGAAAAACAATTAAAAGGATCTAATTAAGTCAATTATCAGTTCAATTGTTAATATTAAAGCTTTTCTGACCGTCGGGGATCGCTTTTGTGGCGGGATTTTAACTTTCCGACTTGTTCCGAGCAAAAATCCCTGATTCAGACAGTATGAAGGATGTTATGCAAATTAAGCGGGTATTTAATTAACATTCGCTCTCAAACGTAATTATTTACGGTTTATCTTCTCTATTTGATTTTGCTGTTACTACTAACTATATTGTAATTTTAACTGCTTTTATATGTAATGTGATATTTTGTAACAACTGTAAGCCACCCTGGCTAAGGGCATCTAAGAAATACATTTAAAAAAAAAAAAAAGGCTACAGTAAAATAGGAGCTCTTCCTCTTTGTCCTGATGTACTTGCTTTATTATTGTGTTCTATTAAATGTCTCCTCTCTGCATCTCCTGAAACACGTGTCTTATTTTTTCCCGCCTTTATTATTATTATTATTCTGATTTATTTCTTAGCAGACGCCCTTAAGGCACCGACTAGAGGGGAGGCATGCCTGCATTTAGTCTTTTCAAATAACGAAGACAGAATAACTGAAACAGAGGTCAGAGAGCCATTGGGAAACTCAGACCACAACATGGTCTCATTTGAAATGTTTTCTAAAACCCCAAAAGTAATGACTAAAGCTAAGGTTTACAATTTTAGAAAAGCAAACTATGAAGGTATGAAACAGAGACTAACAAAACTAGATTGGAGTAAAATAGAGAAAACAAACATCCACAGAAAAAGGATGCCTGTTTTTTAAAAATCTGCTACTAGAGGCACAAAACAATTCAATCCCAAAAGTAGACAAATCTAAACCTAAAACAAAATGGCCAAAATGGTTTAATAGATCAATTAAAAAAAATATTCAGCGAAAAAAGGCACTTTACAGAGCGTTTACAGGGACCAAAAACAAAGTACACAGAAAGAGTACTTGGAACTGCAAACACAAGTCAAAAAGGAAGTTAGAAAGGCCAAGGGAGAGAAAGAAATCAATATTGCTCAGGGGGCTAAAACCAATTCCAAAATGTTTTTCCAATATTATAACAGCAAGAGAACATTCAAAGAGGAGGTTAAATGTCTAAGAGACACAAATGGCAAAATCATAGACGAAAAAAAACCCAAATATATTAAAGGATTACTTTTCACTGGTTTTTACAAAAGAGGACACGGACAACATGCCCCACATTTTGACCTGTTCCTATCCAGTTTTAAATAACTTTAGCATAACAGAGGCAGAAGTGTTAAAGGGACTAGGAGCTCTTAAAATAAACAAATCCCCTGGGCCGGATGAGATCCTCCCAATAGTACTCAAAGAAATGAGAGAAGTTATTTAACAATTCGCTAACCAAGATCATGCAACAGTATCTTGACACAGAGGTTGTACCGACAGACTGGAAAATTGCAAATGTAATACCGATCCACAAAAAGGGAGACAAAACTGAGCCAGGTAACTACAGATCAATAAGCCTGACTTCTATTATATGTAAATATATGGAAACTATAATAAGATCTAAAATGGAAAATTACCTTTATGGTAACAATATCCTGGGAGACAGTCAGCATGGTTTTAGGAAAAGGAGATCATGTCTAACTAACCTGCTTGATTTTTTTGAGGATGCAACATCGACAATGGATAATTGCAAAGCATACGACATGGTTTATTTAGATTTCCAGAAAGCTTTTGACAAAGTCCCGCATAAAAGATTACTTCTCAAACTGAACGCAGTAGGGATTCAAGGAAATGCATGCACATGGATTAGGGAGTGGTAACAGGTAGAAAACAGAAAGTATTGATTAGAGGAGAAACCTCAAAATGGAGCGAGGTAACCAGTGGTGTACCACGGGGATCAGTATTAGGTCCTCTGCTATTCCTAATCTACATTAATGATTTCGATTCTGGTATAGCAAGCAAACTTGTTAAATTTGCAGATGACACAAAAATAGGAGGAGTGGCAAACAGTGTTGTGTAGCAAAGGTCATTCAAAATGATCTAGACAGCATTCAGAACTGGGCAGACACATGGCAAATGAAATTTAATAGAGAAAAGTGTAAAGTATTGCATGCAGGAAATAAAAAAATATGCATTATAAATATCAGATGGGAGATACTGAAATTGAAGAAGGGAACTATGAAAAAGACCTAGGAGTTTATGTTGACTCAGAAATGTCTTCATCTAGACAATGTGGGGAAGCTACAAAAAAGGCCAACAAGATGCTCGGATATATTGTGAGAAGTGTTGAATTTAAATCAAGGGATGTAATGTTAAAACTTTACAGTGCATTAGTAAGACCTCACCTAGAATATTGTGTTCAGTTCTGGTCACCTCGTTACAAAAAGGATATTGCTGCTCTAGAAAGAGTGCAAAGAAGAGCAACCAGAATTATTCTGGGTTTAAAAGGCATGTTGTATGCAGACAGGCTAAAATTATTTAAATCTATTCAATCTTGAATAAAGACGACTACGTGGTGATCTGATTCAAACATTCAGAATCCTAAAAGGTATAGACAATGTCGACCCTGGTGACTTTTTTGACTAGAAAAAAGAAACAAGGACCATGGGTCACAAATGGAGATTAGATAAAGGGGCATTCAGAATAGAAAATAGGAGGCACTTTTTTACACAGAGAATTGTGAGGGTCTGGAACCAACTCCCCAGTGATGTTGTTGACACTGAAACCCTGGGATCATTCAAGAAGCTGCTTGATGAGATTCTGGGATCAATAAGCTATTAACAACCGAACGAGCAAGATGGGCTGAATGGCCTCCTCTCGTTTGTAAACTTTATGTTCTTTTGTTCTAATACGTATCATTTTGATTGATGATCGCTTGTTGTCAAACTTTGTTATGCAATCATATTTAACTTAAATGCATTAGTTAGCATCTTCTGGAGGCAGTGGGAAAAGGGTAGGAAAGTAAATAAAATGACTTATAGCCTGATCCAGTTTTTTCTCGAAGAAATGGGAAATGTGTTACTAGCGATGCTAACAACTCCACATATTGCTAATGGTACGGGTACCCTTTAATAATCAACATGATTAATATACACAAAAATTTATGTTGTAATCTAGAAAATATTATAGCGGCCCAGGCAAAAGACAGAGACTTTGGATATTTATAATAGTAAACAGTTGCCTATGCGTTTGTGTAGAACAGTCTATGTCTGTGTGTTGGAACTTTGTTAGAGACTGGGTCTGGCTTTAGTCCAATCATCAGCGTGCATTGCAGGTTGAGGTTTGGGGCTTGCAGATGTGTGGCGATGGTTGGTCGCCTGGTGTGGGAAAAGTGTGTTCTGCAGGGATTGGAGTGCATTTGTCACTCTCACATGTTATTGTGGGGTGTTGGTTGGCTGTGTGGGAGGGCGAAAGAGGGTGGAGAAAAGTAACTGCAAAAGCTCTATTCTGTTGGATCCGGGATTTTAAAACTTACATTGTGAAGGAACTGAGATGGTCAAACAGCACTTGCAGCAAGGCTGTTTATTTTTGTCCTTTTTGCAGATTTAAGTTAGTCATGCTGATTTTGCAGGGCTGTCCTCATCATAGGTGGAAACATGGGCAAAGCTCCTACAACTCCAGGATTTTCATGTACCTCGTGTAGAGGTGCATGCAAGACTCTGAAAAAAGAATAAATAATGGAGTCACAAATTTTATAAATGTATAATAACTAAAGCATTTAAAATGTGTTAGAAATGTGATTGATTACATTGTTTCAACGTCACACTTAATGTGTACCACAACAAAATGCATAGGTCACAATAAATTGTATCGGTAAATTGTTAAAAAGGAGAGGAAAAAGTCGTCGAAAACCAAAAGCACCAATTAAAATGTATTTACAGGTCAATGTGTGACGCGTTTGGCTTTTAACTTATTTTAATTAGCGGTTCTCATAACGGGGGGCACGGAATGTAGGCTATGGGGGGACGTGAAAAGCTTTAGGAAAAAATAGTTACGTCAAACGTATTATGTACTGTAACTGTATATTTGAATGGTTGTGTTTGAATGAAATCCTTACAGTTCTTATTTAAGGAGTTTAACGTAGTTTTTGGTACTTGGGGGTGGGTGTTGTTACGTAATTACCCAGACACCATAAATTGAGTCCCGCCCAAATATCCTTCCCTCTTTGCAGTCACCCTCCTTTCAAAAGCACATTCTGTCGCTCTCCACTCCAGAGCTGCGGACTCCGTCCACTTGTCACCCGTTGGCGCCTCGATCACCATTATGTGGGTGACGTCACTCGCACACAGACACTCACGCAGGCAGGCAGGCAGGCAAGTGTGCCAGTGAAACAGAAATTCATTCACGCACGCAGCAGTACACGAAACAGGTACGCTTTATATGGTGTCAGACACGCGTAACTTACTGTTTCATTTTGTACAGTCAATATATATATCTATATATACATATCTCTCTCTCTCTCTATATATATATATATAAAATATTGTTTTTGCTCACATAATCAATTACTAAATCCTACAAACACTTGTATCTGCCTCATAGGCAGTCACCGGATGTTATCGAGTTTCGTATTAACTTGAAGGGAGGGAAGGCGGTCAGAATTCTCAATTTGAAAATCACAACATTCTTCTCAGGCGCTGCTTGATTTTCTTGGCCCGCTAAACTCCACCTATGATGTTTTTTCGATTTTTTCATCTGCGCTTTAGGGCTTTGGCAACTTTCGAATATACAATATTCAATTTTTGTTTTTATATAGCGGCTAAACATTAAAAGTTTCCTCAAAGCGCTGTACAGGAGAAAAATAAATACAAATAAAACAGTATCTTAATTCTTAAAAGTAACACAAGAAATATATACATTGGTATAAATACATTAATAAAGAGCGGTAAAAACTTAGGCTAACAATAGGTAACGTTATTATTTCTAGCAACAAATTAAAATATTGGCTATAAAGTGTAAAGGGATTTAATTACCAACCGCTTTCCTCCAAGTCTGGAACGCCTCTGACAATTATATTGAGATTTTCTCGAGGCAGAGACTCACGAGACATGTTGAACTGCCTATTTAAAATGGTTCTTTAAAAGAACCCTTTGACTTGAGAATGAAAACGGTTCTATATGAAACCATTGAATGCTGTAAAGAACCCTTAAAGGGTGCAAAGAACCATTTTCTCTAGGGTGTAGCTACGCCCCTGGACTGATGGTAAACCACACACACCACACCTGAACAGAAGCAGACTTAATTACAGTAATATAGTATTAGGGGATGGGGTAAAAGCCGGAACGAGACGGAACGGTACTTTAATGAATTCAATTGCTTAAAAAAACAGCATAAAACGTTAGACATATGAGGAGAATATTTTAACAAATCAGAACCAATTAATAACGCGCTGTCATTAATCCGTTCCGGGCCAGAACCCTTTTTATCACCAAAAAGCTCCCGTAACACTGGGTTCTGAAGGTGCAAAAGACGACGAAAATTACACACACACACAATACAACTAAGTGGGAACAACATAACACTATTGAAAAAACCCACCGAACCGACCTTTAACTGCTACCCATTCCGTGCAATAAACAGCTGTATAGACAAAACCGTCCGGAACACGGGGTTCCGAAGGAATACAGAGCATGAAAATGATACACACAATACAACTAGGACATCATAACACGATTGAAAAAAAAAAAAAAAGAACACATCTTTCATTTCCCATTGCGTGCAATAAACAGCTTGATTAATAAAGCTGCCCAGAAGACGAAAAATAAGATGCACATAATACAGTGAGTTACTTACAAAAACTGTCCGAAGTGTTAACCGACCTTTAATTGCTTATTCACTGCATGAAATAGGTTAATATGACTTGATCTACTGCAAATTCAAATAATGGGTATTCAGCAAAAAATGGCACTTTACAGAGTGTTTAAAAGGGACCAAAAACAAAGTACACAAAGAATACTTGGAAGTGCAAACACAAGTCAAAAAGAAAGTTAGAAAGGCCAAGAGAGAGATAGAAATCAATATTGCTAAGGGGGCTAAAACCAATTCCAAAATGTTTTTCCAATATTATAACAGCAAGAGAACATTCAAAGAGGAGGTTAAATGTCTAAGAGACACAAATGGCAAAATCATAGATGAAGATAGCAAAAAATAGCAAATATATTATGAGATCCTCCCAATAGTACTCAAAGAAATGAAAGAAGTTATTTACAAATCGCTAACCAAGATCATGCAACAGTATCTTGACACAGAGGTTGTACCGACAGACTGGAAAATTGTAAATGTAATACCGATCCACAAAAAGGGAGACAAAACTGAGCCAGGTAACTACAGACCAATAAGCCTGACTTCTATTATATGTAGAATTATGGAAACTATAATAAGATCTAAAATGGAAAATTACCTTTATGGTAAAAATATCCTGGGAGACAGTCAGCATGGTTTTAGGAAAAGGAGATCATGTCTAACTAACCTGCTTGATTTTTTTGAGGATGCAACATCGACAGTGGATAATTGCAAAGCATACAACATGGTTTATTTAGATTTTTAGAAAGCTTTTGACAAAGTCCCGCATAAAAGATTAATTCTCAAACTGAACGCAGTAGGGATTCAAGGAAATGCATGCACATGGATTAGGGAGTGGTTAACATGTAGAAAACAGAAAGTACTGATTAGAGGAGAAACCTCAAAATGGAGCGAGGTAACCATTGGTGTACCACAGGGATCAGTATTAGGTCCCCTGCTATTCCTAATCTACATTAATGATTTAGATTCTGGTATAGTAAGCAAACTTGTTAAATTTGCAGATGACACAAAAATAGGAGGAGTGGCAAACACTGTTGCGCAGCAAAGGTCATTCAAAATGATCTAGACAGCATACACAACTGGGCAGACACATGGCAAATGAAATTTAATAGAGAAAAGTGTAAAGTATTGCATGCAGGAAATAAAAAAATGTGCATTATAAATATCATATGGGAGATACTGAAATTGAAGAAGGGAACTATGAAAAAGACCTAGGAGTTTATGTTGACTCAGAAATGTCTTCATCTAGACAATGTGGGGAAGCTACAAAAAAGGCCAACAAGATGCTCGGATATATTGTGAGAAGTGTTGAATTTAAATCAAGGGATGTAATGTTAAAACTTTACAGTGCATTTGTAAGACCTCACCTAGAATATTGTGTTCAGTTCTGGTCACCTCGTTACAAAAAGGATATTGCTGCTCTAGAAAGAGTGCAAAGAAGAGCAACCAGAATTATTCTGGGTTTAAAATTCTGGGTATGCAGACAGGCTAAAATTATTTAAATCTATTCAATCTTGAATAAAAGACAACTACGTGGTGATCTGATTCAAGCATTCAGAATCCTAAAAGGTATAGACAATGTCGACCCTGGTGACTTTTTTGACTAGAAAAAAGAAACAAGGACCATGGGTCACAAATGGAGATTAGATAAAGGGGCATTCAGAATAGAAAATAGGAGGCACTTTTTTACACAGAGAATTGTGAGGGTCTGGAACCAACTCCCCAGTGATGTTGTTGACACTGAAACCCTGGGATCATTCAAGAAGCTGCTTGATGAGATTCTGGGATCAATAAGCTATTAACAACCGAACGAGCAAGATGGGCTGAATGGCCTCCTCTCGTTTGTAAACTTTATGTTCTTTTGTTCTAATACGTATCATTTTGATTGATGATCGCTTGTTGTCAAACTTTGTTATGCAATCATATTTAACTTAAATGCATTAGTTAGCATCTTCTGGAGGCAGTGGGAAAAGGGTAGGAAAGTAAATAAAATGACTTATAGCCTGATCCAGTTTTTCTCGAAGAAATGGGAAATGTGTTACTAGCGATGCTAACAACTCCACATATTGCTAATGGTACGGGTACCCTTTAATAATCAACATGATTAATATACACAAAAATTTATGTTGTAATCTAGAAAATATTATAGCGGCCCAGGCAAAAGACAGAGACTTTGGATATTTATAATAGTAAACAGTTGCCTATGCGTTTGTGTAGAACAGTCTATGTCTGTGTGTTGGAACTTTGTTAGAGACTGGGTCTGGCTTTAGTCCAATCATCAGCGTGCATTGCAGGTTGAGGTTTGGGGCTTGCAGATGTGTGGCGATGGTTGGTCGCCTGGTGTGGGAAAAGTGTGTTCTGCAGGGATTGGAGTGCGTTTGTCACTCTCACATGTTATTGTGGGGTGTTGGTTGGCTGTGTGGGAGGGCGAAAGAGGGTGGAGAAAAGTAACTGCAAAAGCTCTATTCTGTTGGATCCGGGATTTTAAACTTACATTGTGAAGGAACTGAGATGGTCAAACAGCACTTGCAGCAAGGCTGTTTATCTTTGTCCTTTTTGCAGATTTAAGTTAGTCATGCTGATTTTGCAGGGCTGTCCTCATCATAGGTGGAAACATGGGCAAAGCTCCTACAACTCCAGGATTTTCATGTACCTCGTGTAGAGGTGCATGCAAGACTCTGAAAAAAGAATAAATAATGGAGTCACAAATTTTATAAATGTATAATAACTAAAGCATTTAAAATGTGTTAGAAATGTGATTGATTACATTGTTTCAACGTCACACTTAATGTGTACCACAACAAAATGCATAGGTCACAATAAATTGTATCGGTAAATTGTTAAAAAGGAGAGGAAAAAGTCGTCGAAAACCAAAAGCACCAATTAAAATGTATTTACAGGTCAATGTGTGACGCGTTTGGCTTTTAACTTATTTTAATTAGCGGTTCTCATAACGGGGGGGCACGGAATGTAGGCTTATGGGGGGACGTGAAAAGCTTTAGGAAAAAATAGTTACGTCAAACGTATTATGTACTGTAACTGTATATTTGAATGGCTGTGTTTGAATGAAATCCTTACAGTTCTTATTTAAGGAGTTTAACGTAGTTTTTGGTACTTGGGGGTGGGTGTTGTTACGTAATTACCCAGACACCATAAATTGAGTCCCGCCCAAATATCCTTCCCTCTTTGCAGTCACCCTCCTTTCAAAAGCACATTCTGTCGCTCTCCACTCCAGAGCTGCGGACTCCGTCCACTTGTCACCCGTTGGCGCCTCGATCACCATTATGTGGGTGACGTCACTCGCACACAGACACTCACGCAGGCAGGCAGGCAAGTGTGCCAGTGAAACAGAAATTCATTCACGCACGCAGCAGTACACGAAACAGGTACGCTTTATATGGTGTCAGACACGCGTAACTTACTGTTTCATTTTGTACAGTCAATATATATATATCTATATATACATATCTCTCTCTCTCTCTCTCTATATATATATATATATATATATATATATATATATATATATATATAAAATATTGTTTTTGCTCACATAATCAATTACTAAATCCTACAAACACTTGTATCTGCCTCATAGGCAGTAACCGGATGTTATCGAGTTTCGTATTAACTTGAAGGGAGGGAAGGCGGTCAGAATTCTCAATTTGAAAATCACAACATTCTTCTCAGGCGCTGCTTGATTTTCTTGGCCCGCTAAACTCCACCTATGACGTTTTTTCGATTTTTTCATCTGCGCTTTAGGGCTTTGGCAACTTTCGAATATACAATATTCAATTTTTGTTTTTATATAGCGGCTAAACATTAAAAGTTTCCTCAAAGCGCTGTACAGGAGAAAAATAAATACAAATAAAACAGTATCTTAATTCTTAAAAGTAACACAAGAAATATATACATTGGTATAAATACATTAATAAAGAGCGGTAAAAACTTAGGCTAACAATAGGTAACGTTATTATTTCTAGCAACAAATTAAAATATTGGCTATAAAGTGTAAAGGGATTTAATTACCAACCGCTTTCCTCCAAGTCTGGAACGCCTCTGACAATTATATTGAGATTTTCTCGAGGCAGAGACTCACGAGACATGTTGAACTGCTTATTTTAAAATGGTTCTTTAAAAGAACCCTTTGACTTGAGAATGAAAACGGTTCTATATGAAACCATTGAATGCTGTAAAGAACCCTTAAAGGGTGCAAAGAACCATTTTCTCTAGGGTGTAGCTACGCCCCTGGACTGATGGTATTCTACCGACGCAAATAAAAAAAAAACCACACACACCACACCTGAACAGAAGCAGACTTAATTACAGTAATACAGTATTAGGGGATGGGGTAAAAGCCGGAACGGTACTTTAATGAATTCAATTGCTTAAAAAAACAGCATAAAACGTTAGACATATGAGGAGAATATTTTCGTCGTCTTTAATATTTTAAAGACGACGAAAATTACACACACACACAATACAACTAAGTGGGAACAACATAACACTATTGAAAAAACCCACCGAACCGACCTTTAACTGCTGCCGATTCCGTGCAATAAACAGCTGTATAGACAAAACCGTCCGGAACACGGGGTTCCGAAGGAATACAGAGCATGAAAATGATACACACAATACAACTAGGACATCATAACAACAGACTGGAAAATAGCAAATGTAATACCAATCCACAAAAAGGGAGACAAAACCGAACCAGGTAACTACAGACCAATAAGCCTGACTTCTATTATATGTAAACTTATGGAAACTATAATAAGATCCAAAATGGAAAATTACCTATATGGTAACAATATCCTGGGAGACAGCCAGCATGGTTTTAGGAAAGGGAGATCATGTCTAACTAACCTACTTGACTTTTTTGAGGATGCAACATTGAAAATGGATAACTGCAAAGCATACGACATGGTTTATTTAGATTTCCAGAAAGCTTTTGACAAAGTCCCCATAAAGATTAATTCTCAAACTGAGAATGATAGTAGGGATTCAAGGAAATGCATGCACATGGATTAGGGAGTGGTTAACATGTAGAAAACAGAAAGTACTGATTAGAGGAGAAACCTCAAAATGGGTGAGGTAACCAGTGGTGTACCACAGGGATCAGTATTAGGTCCTCTGCTATTCTAATCTACATTAATGATTTAGACTCTGATATAGTAAAGCAAACTCGTTAAATTTGCAGGCGACACAAAAATAGGAGGAGTGGCAGACACTGTTGAAGCAGCAAGGTCATTCAAAATGATCTAGACAGCATTCAAAATTGGGCAGACACATGGCAAATGAAATTTAATAGAGAAAAGTGTAAAGTATTGCATGCGGGCAATAAAAATGTGCATTATAAATATCATATGGGAGATAGTGAAATTGAAGAAGGGAACTATGAAAAAGACCTAGGAGTTTATGTTCACAATATATCCGAGCATCTTGTTGGCCTTTTTTGTAGCTTCCCCACATTGTCTAGATGAAGACATTTCTGAGTCAACATAAACTCCTAGGTCTTTTTCATAGTTCCCTTCTTCAATTTCAATATATCCCATATGATGTTTATAATGCACATTTTTATTGCCTGCATGCAATACTTTTCACTTTTCTCTATTAAATTTCATTTGCCATGTGTCTGCCCAGTTCTGAATGCTGTCTAGATCATTTTGAATGACCTTTGCTGCTGCAGCAGTCTTTGCCACTCCTCCTATTTTTGTGTCATCTGCAAATTTAACGAGTTTGCTTATACCAGAATCTAAATCATTGATGTAGATTAGGAATAGCAGAGGACCGAATACTGATCCCTATGGTACACCACTGGTTACCTCGCTCCATTTTGAGGTTTCTCCTAATCAGTACTTTGTTTTCTACATGTTAACCACTCCCTAATCCATGTGCATGCATTTCCTTGAATCCCTCATCATGCTCAGTTTGAGAATTAATCTTATGCGAAACTTTGTCAAAAGCTTTTTGGAAATCTAAATAAACCATGTCATATGCTTTGCAATGATCCATTGTTGATGTTGCATCCTCAATTTGTTGTGCTTTCCAATGCTTTGCCTGACCTCTCTGTGCTTTAAAATGCTTCCCGGTGCTTTACCATATCTATCTGTGCTTTACAATGTATCCCTGTGCTTTACCATAACTCTGTTTTACAATTCTTCCCTGTGCTTTACTAGACCTCTCTATGCTTCACCATAATTTGCTTGATTTGTCGTCCATTTCTGGTATTTTATGTCTAATGCTGAAAACTAGATTTTAGCAACCCAAAACAATGCAGCACTGACTTTGTCCCATCTGCTACGCTCAGTACAGCAGGTCACAGAAAAGCCAGTACAGACGCACCGATAGGCTGATTAAAACCGTTTTAGAGTATGTATTATTTATTTTTTTAATTATATTTCACTGAGTTTTTTTTTGCCTAAGTGCTTAAAAATACAAAAAAACGCCCATCTACAAAAGAAAGATGCGTAGTTTGTGTCGCTTGCGTTGTGCAGTAGTTCACAAGGTTTCTTTCCTCCCCTCACCAACTGAAAAAGTGTCCCGATTTTTCACTCTTGCTATCTGGTCACCCTAGGTCAGCATGGCTAAATAAATATGCACACAGGTTTAAGAGTTTAGTTTAGTAGAAAGGCTCGAATGAATTAAGACAGCTAGCCGAATGCTGACAAATAGCTTAAAATCGCTGTGGTTTGAAGAGATATGTGCGAGTTTCTGGAGTGTCATGACTATATAACTGCAAGCCCCGACGCTTTATCCTGTGTAAGGTGAAGAGGAGACGAGAGGAGAGGATACTAACTAGGCCATGGTAAGTAACTGACGTATTTCATTGTATTTAAATACTTAAAATGTAAGATTGTGTTGTCGCTGGTTCGGTGACGCTGCCTATTTGACTTTTTAAAGTGCATTCACTGCGAATATATGCAAGTACATTTATTTTCTGTATACTTAAAACATTTAAACGGTTTACATGCGAGGTATATAGTGGTTGGGAGTGTTCCGTTGACAGTTTTCCATTTTAAATATTTTGAATGTGTACTGTAGCAATGGCGGGCATTGGCGAATTAAAATTGCTTTCAGCCTCTTGCAATTTACCGTGAAAAACATAGGCATTTTATTTCTTACAGTATTTCACACTATGAATTCTACTTTTATCAGCGCTGTGCATTTGGTTACTATGGCAACGCGGTCAACCATATTACGACTATCATGATTGGTGTTCGAGTCATGCTACATGACCTAGCAAAAGGGACTTTTGACCTGCAAAAAGAAACAAGGACCAGCGGTCACAAATGTAGATTAGATAAAAGGGGCATTCAGAGCAGAAAATAGGAGGCACTTTTTTTACACAGAGAATTGAGGGTCTGGAACCAACTCCCCAATAATGTTGTTGAAGCTGACACCCTGGGATCCTGCAAGAAGCTGCTTGATGAGATTCTGGGATCAATAAGCTACTAACAGCCAAACGAGCAAGATGGGCTGAATGGCCTCCTCTCGTTTGTAAACTTTATGTTTTTAAGTCAGTGGCATGTATCATGTTACAATGTATTAATAATTTGAAGGTAAGGTTTGCTGTTAACTTCTCCCGTATGCAAGAGTTAATTTTAAAGGGCAGCAAATATGGAAATTGCAAGTTCCTTTTTGTTAGCGTGTCAACAATTTAAAAAGGTTTATAAAACTTGAAAAATATTGATGAATGTGTCAATTAAGGCGGTTTTAAAAAAAAAAATCTATTTTTGTCTTCTTGTTATCGTGTTGGCTGCAAAAAAATGTCTGTTTAGCTGTACCTGAGAATGCAGTGAAAACAAAAGCAGCCATATTTAGCTGGAAACAAGGTATTCTCAGCACAGCTAAGATTTTAGTTTTGGTTGGAAGGCAGCAGGATTTTAACATTATTTTTAATTTTTTCTTGACAGACGCCCTTATGCAGGGCAACTTAAGTAACAAGTTATCACAATATAGGAAAGTGATTGCAATACAGCAAAAAAAGCAATACAGTTTTGTTTGGGGATTTTTTTGTTTCTGTTTGCACTTTGTCAAATGAAACGGTTTTTGCAGTTATTGTGCACAGTGTTTGTTTTTGTAGGTTGTATGCATGTGTGCTTTGTATTTGTAGTGTATATGTGCAACTACTGTTAAACTGCAAAAGACATTCGCCTTGCTTCACTCGGCACCATACATTTTCAGTCTTGGCTACTTTGCTCTGTTTTAATAGTTTTAATTGATTTAAATCATGTTTGTAATGTAAACTATTTCCTGTGACGTCAGACCTTAGGTACCTCTTGACTGTAATAAACAAATACATTCTCAACTTCACAATGTGTCCACAAGTGTTCAACCGTCCAGACCTACAGTTTCCAGTCGCAAGCAAGCAAAGAAAATAAGTGACAATACATAAACGTATCCAGTGTTTAAACGTTCTGCACGTCCATGGCATTCTAATGTACAGTTAATAAACCTTAAATATTTGTGTAGTATAATATACTTACAGCTGTCCTGCAAGTTCTCGTCAGAGTTGCTGGTTCTTGGATTGGCAATTGCCGCTTTCACCCTGATCCTGACGCAATCTTTCTTTCATTCTTTGGACTTCAGGGACTCATGCAGTGCATCCTACAAGGAAGGAACAAATACAAAATGAAAGAAGTTATTTACAAACCGCTAACCAAGATCATGCAACAGTCTCTTGACACAGGGGTTGTACCGACAGACTGGAAAATAGCAAACGTAATACCAATCCACAAAAAGGGAGACAAATCCGAACCAGGTAACTACGGACCAATAAGCCTGAATTCTATATGTAAATATATGGAAACTATAATAAGATCCAAAATGGAAAATTACCTATATGGTAACAATATCCTGGGAGACAGTCAGCATGGTTATAGGAAAGGGAGATCGTGTCTAACTAACCTGCTTGACTTTTTTGAGGTTGCAACATTGAAAATGGATAAATTGCAAAGCATACGACATGGTTTATTTAGATTTCCAGAAAGCTTTTGACAAAGTCCCACATAAAAGATTAATTCTCAAACTGAACGCAGTAGGGATTCAAGGAAATGCATGCACATGGATTAGGGCGTGGTTAACATGTAGAAAACAGAAAGTACTGATTAGAGGAGAAACCTCAAAATGGAGCGAGGTAACCAGTGGTGTACCACAGGGATCAATATTAGGTCCTCTGCTATTCCTAATCTACATTAATGATTTAGATTCTGGTATAGTAAGCAAACTCGTTGAATTTGCAGACGACACAAAAATAGGAGAAGTGGCAAACACTGTTGCAGCATCAAAGGTCATTCAGAACTGGGAAGACACATGTAAAGTATTGCATGCAGGCAATAAAAATGTGCATTATAAATATCATATACTGAAATTGAAGAAGGGAACTATGAAAAAGACCTAGGAGTTTATGTTGACTCAGAAATGTCTTCATCTAGACAATGTGGGGAAGCTATAAAAAAGGCCAACAAGATGCTCGACACCCTGGGATCATTCAAGAAGTTGCTTGATGAGATTCTGGGATCAATAAGCTACTAACCAAACGAGCAAGATGGGCTGAATGGCCTCCTCTCGTTTGTAAACTTTCTTATGTTCTAAGGTTTCTGTATTTGAAGTCACCCTGCATAATATTAAAATCTAAACTGCTTTTCTTTGTTTGCTCGTTTTCTTACATGTTGTAAACTACATAATTGTGTGTTTGCTTGCCTTTGCACTGAAATTGCATTGTATCCATTTTGTATGAAATATATGTATATATGAATGTTAAATACATTTAAACTATCATTGTAAGCAAGAACAAAAAAGTTGTGCAAAAGAAGTTGTGAAACTGGTGCAGCTATATATACGTGTTATTTTTTAAATCACATATATACTAACTGTTACAGTTAAGGGCTACCAGCAATTCTAGACCTTTGCAATGGTTCTACTTGTGCAAATACTGTTACTTTATCATCTCCTTCCCTGCAAAGTAGAAAGAAGGCCTCACTATATTCCACTATAAAGAAAAAGAGAAAAACTATGTTAATATGGTTCTGCTAAAATAATATTAAATAGATAGATAATATAAAAACAAAATAAATAGTTTTATTACCCGGAATGGGCAGTTAAAGGTGGGTTCTTTCAATAGTGTTATGTTGTCCTCACTTAGTTGTATTGTGTGAATCATTTTCATTCTCTTTGCAGCTTCGGAACCCTGTGCTCAGGACGGTTTTGTCTATACAGCTGTTTATTGCACGGAATGAACAGTTTGGTGGGGTTTTTCAACAGTGTTATGTTGTTCCCACTTAGTTGTATTGTGTGTATAATTTTTGTTGTCTTTACACCTTCGGAACCCAGTGTTCCAGGAGCTTTTTGGTGATAAAAAGGGTTCTTGCCCAGAACGGGCCAATGACAGCGCGTTATTAATTGGTTCTGATTGTTGAAATATTCTCCCCATATGTAACTTTTTATGCTGTTTTTTAAAACAATTGAATTCATTAAAGTACCTTTTTGGCTTTTACCCCATCCCAGTATTAGACTTGAGTTGAAAACAAAATAAATCGGTTATAAATGACAGTTAATAGTACTATCATTTTCCACGAACGACCAGCTTACATTTTCGTCCTCACTGTCAGACTGAAGATCTTGTAAAATATTAACAAAGGTGTTTTCAATCATTGTGTTTCTCACTGACGACTTCCATTTTCAAACCATTTTAGGTCGTTCAAAAACTAAAAGAAAAAAATAAAGAATTTGAATCAAAGGATTCTTTTCCTTTTTGTGAAAATAATTCTGTATATGTGCCTGAGAAGTAACTAGGCTATTTGTAACTAGCTGTATCAATTTACTGTAAAGAATTACAATTGACATATAAAAACTGCTTCATTGACACTTCGATACAAAAAGCGGGCATTCCAGGTTTCCCAGGATGCTTGGAACACATCAATATGATCTGGCAACAAATTCAAATCGGCTAAAAAGGAGAGGAAGGAGCTCCACGAGACATTCCTGGATTTGGCTAATGCATATGGTTCAGTGCCACATGAACTTCTTTGGGCAGCATTTGATTTTT
Organism: Huso huso; assembly: GCA_036884735.1. Classification (NCBI taxonomy): domain Eukaryota; kingdom Metazoa; phylum Chordata; class Actinopteri; order Acipenseriformes; family Acipenseridae; genus Huso; species Huso huso. The sequence goes on from CM072681.1 coordinate 26,990,276, forward strand.
TCAGTGTACCGATGACAATAACAAATTTAGTGAAAGCCTACTTTGGAGATTTACAATTTAGTTTTTCAACTTCAGAATTCAGCACTACATGGCAATGCCTAGAAGTTGGAATAATGGCAGGATGCACCATTTCTCCATTGGCTTTTACCCTGGCAATGGAAGTAATCATTAGGGCATCAAATTGGGTAAAGGTGAGGCAATACCAAGAATGTCTGAGAAGCCAGTGAAGAGTCTTGGGAGATGGTACCGACACCAAGTAACGGCGATCTAAAGGACACAGTTTGTGTGGGAGAAGTTAGACAACAAGCAGTGGAAGGGTTGAAGAGCATAGACAGCATTATATTAACCAGACAAACTAAAACTCTGGTGCTTTCAGTTTGGTCTACTGCCGAGGTTGCTGTGGCCACTGACTGTGTTAAAAAACATTGAGGTTTCTTTGACAACAGTAGAGAAGCTGGAAGCTTTAATTAGTTCATACATCAGGAAATGGTTGGGAGTTCCACGCTGCCTCAGCAGAGTGGGACTTTGATAAAAGAATACTGCAGCTACCAGTCTCCGCTCTAACCGAGGAGTTTAAGTGTGCCAAGGTCAGCCTGGAAATGACATTAGTAGAGTCACACGACAAATGCGTAAGGGAGGCAGCACCTGTGTTGAAAACTGGAAGAAAGTGGACAACAAAGAAAGCTGTGGAGGATGTAAAGGCTGCCCTTCGAATTGGTGATATCATGGAGCAAGTTCAGCATGGAAGAGGGGGTCTTGGTCTCAGTTCAGCTCCTTGGCCAAGAGGTGGTCACCTCGTTACAAAAAGGATATTGCTGCCCTAGAAAGAGTGCAAAGAAGAGCAACCAGAATTATCCCAGGTTTAAAAGGCATGTCGTATGCAGACAGGCTAAAAGAATTGAATCTATTCAGTCTTGAAGAAAGAAGACTACGCGGCGATCTGATTCAAACATTCAAAATCCTAAAAGGTATAGACAATGTCAACCCGGGGACTTCTTTGACTTGAAAAAAGAAAAAAGGACCAGGGGTCATAAATGGAGATTAGATAAAGGGGCATTCAGAACAGAAAATAGGAGGCACTTTTTTACACAGAGAATTGTGAGGGTCTGGAACCAACTCCCCAGTAATGTTGTTGAAGCTGACACCCTGGGATCCTTCAAGAAGCTGCTTGATGAGATTCTGGGATCAATAAGCTACTAAAACCAAACGAGCAAGATGGGCTGAATGGCCTCCTCTCGTTTGTAAACTTTCTTATGTTCTTATGTTCTTATGAATGAGGCAGAGCATTTAGGATTTTTTTTTTTTTTTTACAACACAACACAAGCCATTGTTTATAAGAAAAAGGTAACGGGAACTCGGAGCAAATAAAAGACTGAAGTTATTTGTAAACCCCGGCGGCCACGACAAAGCCCAATAATAAACCCCCCCAGATAACTCCACAATCACACTCCACACCCTTGCTCACAATATCCAGCCATTCAGTAATTGCTCACTCCCTTCCTGGCCGAACAACCAACAATAGCCCCCAACACAACCCTGCCCAAAACACCTCCTCCTCCTGTTACATTAGTAAATGTGCTCCCTCTGTGCACAGAATATTATAGGCTACAGTGTAATTATTGGACTAACTGTCATGCACTTGGCTAAGAATGACATAAGAAAAGAGCGAGAGTCGAGAGTTAAAAATGTGAATTAGCTAGGTATTCGATGAAGCTTGGGTAAGGTCCCAGTGGTTAAAGACAAAGGCTTCATACCCAGGACCGCCGAGAGCCGTCATGGGCCACGGGGAAGGATTGGTATGTCCCGCTGCCTCCATGGTACTACATTCATCCGACTTTGTAGTATACTGTAGTCTAAACCAAGCTTCTAAACAAAGCAATGATACTTGCAATCTTAGCAGTGTCTGAGGAAGATCATTTCAACCGATACATTATTTTGATAATGGGTTTGAAGGAAACTGTCAGCGATGCCTAGAAGTTTCAATATCTCAATTAAAATCTGCAGCAGGATAGTTTACTTTTTCTCAAAGTAATTGTTTAAGTTATTTACAGTATTAAAAATTTTTTTTAGGTAAATGAATAAATATTTTTGTACAAACTCCATGTGTAATAGTCACTAATCGGAAGCTTACTTAACATCAAATAACATACGTTTTTAGCATAAACTACATTTTAATGGTGTTGCTATACACTATTTTATTTATCCCGTGCAAAAATAAACCACTCATCTCTGCTCTTAACCAATAGCCTGTATTGGTAAATTTGTATTTTAAGCAATACCAATCATTCTCTAACTGTGTTTACCACCAGCTGAAGAAAGTACTTTAGTTTACACAATACAATTTTTCTAACAAACTGCTGCATCACGTTGTTTTGAGCAAATTATAGATCTTAATAGAATAATTCATACTGTGGTAAATTTTGTGCAACTTTAGGGTTCTTTTAAAGTTTTTAAAAGTCTTAAAAAAAAAAAACAACACAATATTGCTATGCCTTTTTTCAGCTTTTTGGTGTAGTAAAATATGAAATGCGAAAGTTCAAATCATTGTGTGAAAGGAAGTGTTTGACAGTGCCTGGATACACAATCATTACACAACAGAAGCACATTGGCTCGGTGTGCAGTACGGCAGTTTTTCTTTTTAATGAGGTGGTGGGAAGAAAGAGTCTTGTGCAGGGCTAGTTTTAAAATATTTTATAGGAATATATACAGTGCCTTGCGAAAGTATTCGGCCCCCTTGAACTTTGCGACCTTTTGCCACATTTCAGGCGTCAAACATAAAGATATGAAACTGTAATTTTTTGTGAAGAATCAACAACAAGTGGGACACAATCATGAAGTGGAACGAAATTTATTGGATATTTCAAACTTTTTTAACAAATAAAAAACTGAAAAATTGGGCGTGCAAAATTATTCAGCCCCTTTACTTTCAGTGCAGCAAACACTCTCCAGAAGTTCAGTGAGGATCTCTGAATGATCCAATGTTGACCTAAATGACTAATGATGATAAATAGAATCCACCTGTGTGTAATCAAGTCTCCGTATAAATGCACCTGCACTGTGATAGTCTCAGAGGTCCGTTTAAAGCGCAGAGAGCATCATGAAGAACAAGGAACACACCAGGCAGGTCCGAGATACTGTTGTGGAGAAGTTTAAAGCCGGATTTGGATACAAAAAGATTTCCCAAGCTTTAAACATCCCAAGGAGCACTGTGCAAGCGATAATATTGAAATGGAAGGAGTATCAGACCACTGCAAATCTACCAAGACCTGGCCGTCCCTCTAAACTTTCAGCTCATACAAGGAGAAGACTGATCAGAGATGCAGCCAAGAGGCCCATGATCACTCTGGATGAACTGCAGAGATCTACAGCTGAGGTGGGAGACTCTGTCCATAGGACAACAATCAGTCGTATACTGCACAAATCTGGCCTTTATGGAAGAGTGGCAAGAAGAAAGCCATTTCTTAAAGATATCCATAAAAAGTGTCGTTTACAGTTTGCCACAAGCCACCTGGGAGACACACCAAACATGTGGAAGAAGGTGCTCTGGTCAGATGAAACCAAAATCGAACTTTTTTTGGCAACAATGCAAAACGTTATGTTTGGCGTAAAAGCAACACAGCTCATCACCCTGAACACACCATCCCCACTGTCAAACATGGTGGTGGCAGCATCATGGTTTGGGCCTGCTTTTCTTCAGCAGGGACAGGGAAGATGGTTAAAATTGATGGGAAGATGGATGGAGCCAAATACAGGACCATTCTGGAAGAAAACCTGATGGAGTCTGCAAAAAAGACCTGAGACTGGGACGGAGATTTGTCTTCCAACAAGACAATGATCCAAAACATAAAGCAAAATCTACAATGGAATGGTTCACAAATAAACATATCCAGGTGTTAGAATGGCCAAGTCAAAGTCCAGACCTGAATCCAATCGAGAATCTGTGGAAAGAACTGAAAACTGCTGTTCACAAATGCTCTCCATCCAACCTCACTGAGCTCGAGCTGTTTTGCAAGGAGGAATGGGCAAAAATTTCAGTCTCTCGATGTGCAAAACTGATAGAGACATACCCCAAGCGACTTACAGCTGTAATCGCAGCAAAAGGTGGCGCTACAAAGTATTAACTTAAGGGGGCTGAATAATTTTGCACGCCCAATTTTTCAGTTTTTTATTTGTTAAAAAAGTTTGAAATATCCAATAAATTTCGTTCCACTTCATGATTGTGTCCCACTTGTTGTTGATTCTTCACAAAAAATTACAGTTTCATATCTTTATGTTTGAAGCCTGAAATGTGGCAAAAGGTCGCAAAGTTCAAGGGGGCCGAATACTTTCGCAAGGCACTGTATATATATTTAAAAAAAAATCCCCCTTCATGAGGGACCCGCTTCGAGGTGTTGGGCCCTGGGGAAATTCCCCTATCCTCTCGGTGGGCCTGTTCATACCAGGTGGTTCCCGGTTCAAATCCCAACTCGCACTGTGTGTGACCCAGAGCAAATCACTTTGTCTCCTTGTGATCCGTCCTTGAGACGTAAAACCGAGGTCCTATTGGAGGTGACTGTGATGCATAGTTTACCCCTAGTCTCTGGAAGTCTCTTTGGATAGAAGCGTCTGCTAAAATGACTAATTAATAATAATAATAATGAATTATTAAGAGGCAAAACTGCTTGATGCAGAAACTCCAGACCGCACCCAAATTCCCATTGAGAACGGGTAATAATCATTTGTTTTGACTGCTATGGCTTAATATTGTTTGGTACTGTACTGGAAGTTAAATAAAGGTTTTGTTGATTGATGGGCTACACTTGCATCAAGTGTCTGATTTATTACTAACAGGAATATTCTAAAACATTCGTGAGGTTTAAAAATCTTACACTCTTGAAAAAGTATTCCAAGAAACCGTATTTCAGGGGTTCCAAATAGTACACAGCTCGCCAAATGGTCCCTGTCACCTCCTCAGCACGCGTACTGGACCAGCGACCCTACGCGGAGTCCCAGCTGCACGCCAAATGTCCCTGGCACCTCCCCAGCACGCGAACGGGGCCCAGGGACCCCGGGAGGGGCCCCAGCGGCTTCCCAAAGGGTCCCTTGCACCTCCCCAGCACGCGCAGGGGTCCCAGCGGCTTGCCAAATAGTGTGTGGCCCCTCCCCAGCATGCGCACAGGCCCCTGATACCCTGCACGGGGTCCAAGCGGTTCACCAAATGGTCCCTGGCACCTACACAGCGCGCTCACGGGAGGGGCCCAGCAACCCCGCTCGGGGTCCCAGCTGCTCGCCAAAGATGCCCTGGCACCTCACCAGCAGGCGCACGGGCCCCAACGACCCCGTGTAGGGTCCCAGCGGCTCGCCAAATGATACCTGGGACCTCCCCAGGACGGGCAGAGGCCCCAGGCACCCCGCGCGGGGTCCCAGCGGCTTGCCAAACGGTCCCTGGCACCTCCCAAGCACGCAAATGGACCAGAGCGACCCCATGCTGGGTCCAAGCTGCTCGCCAAATGGTCCCTGGCACCTCCCCAGCACAGGTACAGGCCCGGGCCCCAGCAACCCTGCGCCGGGTCCCAGCAGCTCGCCAAATGGTCCCTGGCACCTCCCCAGCATGCGCACTGGGACCCGCGACCCTGCGCGGGGTCCCAACTGCATGCCAAACGGTCCCTGGCACCTCCCCAGCACGCGAACGGGGCCAAAGGACCCCGGGGAGGGGCCCCAGCGGCTTCCCAAAGGGTCCCTGGCAACTCCCCAGTACGCGCAGGGGTCCCAGCGGCTTGCCAAATAGTTCGTTGCCCCTCCCCAGCACGCGCACCCAGACCCCTGAGACACTGCGCGGGGTCCAAGCGGTTCGCCAAATGGTCCCTGGCACCTACACAGCGCGCTCACGGGGCCCAGCAACCCCGCTCGGGGTCCCAGCTGCTCGGCAAAGAGTCCCTGGCACCTCACCAGCATGCGCACGGGCCCCAACGACCCCGCGTAGGATCCCAGCGGCTCGCCAAATGCTTCCTGACACCTCCCCAGCACGCTCATGGGGCCCAGCGACCTCGCGCGGCGCCCCAGCGGCTCGCCAAATGGTCCCTGGCACTTCCCACAGACATGTACCAGCTACCCCCACGCGGGTCCCAACGGCTCGCCTAACCGCCCCTGGCGCCCTCCCCAGCACGCCAAGACAGGCCCCAGTGACACCCGACGGGTCCCAGCTGCTCGCCAAATGGTCCCTGGCACCTCACCAGCACGCGCACGGGCACCAGCGAGCCCGCGCGGTGTCCCAGCTGCACGCCAAATGGTCCCTGGCACCTCCCCAGCACGCGAACGGGGCCCAAGGACCCCGGGAGGGGCCCCAGAGGCTTCCCAAAGGGTCCCTTGCACCTCCCCAGCACGCGCATGGGTCCCGGCGACTTCGCACAGGGTCCCAGCGGCTTGCCAAATAGTCCGTGGCCCCTCCCCAGTGCGCACACAGGCCCCTGAGACCCTGTGCGGGGCTCGTACGGCTCACCAAACGATCCCTGGCACCTCCCAAGCACACGCACGGGCCCTAGCGACTTGGTGTGGGGTCCCAGCTGCACGCCTAACGGTCTTTGGCACCTCCCAAGCACGCCAATGGGCCCGAGCGACCCCACGTGGGGTCCCAACGGCTCGCTAAAATGTCCCTGGCACCTCCCCAGCGGGCGCACTAGGCCCAGCGACCGTACGCGAGGTCCCAGCAGCTCGCCAAATGTTCCCTGGCACCTACCCAGCGCACGTCCTCGGCCCAACGACCGCATGCGAGGTCTTAGCAGCTCGCCAAATGTTCCATGGCACCTCCCCAGTGTGGGCACGGGGCCCAACGCCGCTGCGCGGGGTCCCAGTGGCTTGCCAAATGGTAACTGGCACCTCCCCAGCACACGTGCGGGCCCCAGCGACCCCGTGCGCAGTCCTAGCAGCTCGCCAAATGATCCCTGGCACCTACCCAGTGCACACGCAGGGCCCAGCAGCTCGCAAATGGTCCCTGGCACATCCCCAGCATGTACACGGGCCCCAGCGATCCCGCGCCGGGTCCCACCCGCTCGCCAAATGTTCCCTGGCACCTCCGCAGCGCGCACACGGACCCTAACAACTTCGCTCGGGGTCCCAGCAGCTCACCAAATAGTCCCTGGACCCTCCACAGCGCGCACACGGGGCCCAGCGAACGTGGGCGTCGTCCCAGCGGCTCGTCAAATGGTTCCTGGCACCTCCCCAGCGCGTGCACAGGCCCCCGCAACCCAGCGTGGGGTCCCAGCGGCAGAGCAAACTGTCCCTGGCACCTCCGCAGCGCACGCACTGGGCCCAGCGACCGCATGCGGGGTCCCAGCAGCTCGCAAAATGGTCCCTGGCACATCCCCAGTGAGCGCACGGGACCCTGCGACTTCGCGCGGGGTACCAGCGGCTAGCCAAATCGTCCCTGGCCCCTCCCCAGCGAGCGTATGGGGCCCAGCGACCCCGCACGGGGTCCAAGCAGCTCGCCAAACAGTCCTTGGCACCTCCCCAGCACGCGCACGGGCCCCAACAACTTCGCTCGGGGTGCCAGCGGCTCGCCAAATGGTCCCTGGCACCTCCCCAGCACGCACACCGGGCCCAGCGACACCGTGCGGGTTCCCAGCGGCTCTCCAAATCGTCCCTGGCACCTCCCAAGCGGGCACGGGGCCCAGCGACCTTGTGCAGGTTCCCAGCGGCTCTCCAAATGTTCCCTGGCACCTCCCCAGCGCGTGCACAGGGCCCAGCGACCCAGCTTGGGGTCCCAGCGGCTCGCCAAACGGTCCCTGGCACCTCCCCAGCACGCGCACGGGCCCTAGCGACCCCGTGCGTAGTTCCTGCGGCTCATCAAATGATCCCTGGCACTTCCCCAATGCGCGCACGGGCCCCAGCGACTTCGCTCGGGGTACCAGCGGCTTGCCAAATGGTCCCTGGCACCTCCCCAGCGCGCACACAGGCCCCAGCAACCCCGCATGGGGTCCCAGCGGCTCGCCAAACTGTCCCTGGCACCTCCGCAGCACACGCACTGGGCCCAGCGACCGCATGCGGGGTCCCAGCGGCTCGCCAAATGGTCCCTGGCACATCTCCAGCCCGCGCACAGACCCCAGCAACCCAGCGTGTTCCCAGCGGCACGCCAAACGGTTCCTGGCACCTCCCCAGCACGTGCATGGGCCCCAGCGACCCCGCGGGGTGTCCTAGTGGCTCGCCAAATGGTCCCTGGTACCACCCCGGCACGCACCCTGTGCCCAGCGACCCCTCGTGGTGTCCAAGCGGCTCGCCAAACGGTCCCTGGCACCTTCCCAGCACGCGCACTGGGCCCAGCGACACTGTTCGGTGTCCCAGCGGCACGCCAAACATTCCCTGGCACCTCCCCACCAAACGCATGGGGCCCACCGACCCCACTCGGGGTCCCAGGGGCTCACCAAATGGTCCCTGGCACCTGCCCAGCACACGCACGAGACTCAGTGAGCCTGAGTGGAGCCCCAGCGGCTTGCCAAAAGGTCCCTGGACCCTCCCCAGCATGCGCACTGGGACCAGCGACCCCGTGCGGGGTCCCTGCGGCTCGTCAAATGGCCCCTGGCCCCTCCCCAGCGCGAGCACGGGGCCCAGTGACCCCGCGCTTGGTCCAACCAGCTCACAAGCTTTCCCTGGCATCTCCCCAGTGCGCGCACGGGACCCATCGACCCCGAGCGGGGTCCAGCAGCTCGCCACACGGTCCCTGGCACCTCCCCAGCGCGCGCATGGACCCCAGCGACTTCGCGCAGGGTCCCAGCAGCTTGCCAAATGGTCCCTGGCACCTCCCAAGTGCGTGCATGGGAAACACCGACCCCACGCGGGGTCCCAGCGGCTCGCAAAACGGTCCCTTGCACCTCCCCATCCCGCGCACAGGCCCCAGCGACCCCGCTTGGGGTCCCAGCGGCTAGCAAAAAATATCCCTGGCACCTCCCCATCACAAGCACGTGCCCCAGCGCCCCCATGCGGGGTCCCAGCGGCTCGCCACATGGTCCCTGGCACCTCCCCAGCACGCGCACTGGGCCCAGCGACACCGCTTGGGTCCCAGCGGCTCGCCAAAATATCCCTAGCACCACCCCAGCGAGAGCACGGGCCCCAGCTACTTCGCGTGGGGTCCCAGCAGTTCGTCAAATGGTCCCTGGCCTCTCCCAGTGCGCGCACGGGGAACAGTGACCCCCCGAGGAGTCCCACCGACTCGACAAATGCTCCCGGGCACCTACTCAAAGTGCTCTCGGTCCCGGAGACCCCGCGCGGGGTCCAAGCGGCTTGCCAAAGGGTCCCTGGCACCTCCCCAGAGCACGCACAGTCCCCAGCGAATCAGCGTGGGGTCCCAGTTGCTTGCCAAAATGACCCTGGCACCATCCCAGCGTGCGCACTGGGCCCAACGACCCCGCGCGGAGTCACAGCGGCTCGCCAAACGGTGCCTGGCACCTCCCAAGCGCGCGCACGGGCACCAGCGACCGTGTGCAGTGTCTGAGCGGCTCGCCAAATGGTCCCTGGCACCTCCCCAGCATGAGCACAGGCCCCAGCGACATAGCGTGCAGTCCCAGTGGCTTTCCAAAGGGTCCCTGGCACCTCCCCTGAGCATGCACAGTCCCCAGCGAATCAGTGTGGGGTCCTAGTTGCTCGCCAAAATGACCCTGGCACCTCCCCAGCGTGCGCACAGGGCCCAGTGTCCCTGCGCGGGGTACAAGCGACTCGCCAAATAGTCCCTGGCCCCTGCCCAGCGCACGCACAGGGCCCTGCGACCCCGCACGGGGTCCCAGCGGCTCGCCAAACAGTCCCTGGCACCTACCCAGCGAGTGCTGTGGCCACAGCGACCTCGCGCAGGGTCACAGCAGCTCGCCAAACTCTCCCAGGCAGTTCCCCAGCGCACGCATGGACACTAGTGACCCCACGCTGGGTCCAAGCTGCTCGGCAAATGGTCCCTGGTACCTCCCCATTGCGCGCACGGGGCCCAGCGACTGCGTGCGGGGTCCGAGCGTCTCTCCAAATAGTACCTGGAACCTCCCCAGCACAAGCACGGGCCCCAGCGCCCCCACGCGGGGTCCCAGCGGTTCGCCACACGGTCCCTGGCACCTCCCCAGCACGCGCACTGGGCCCAGCGACACCGCTTGGGTCCCAGCGGCTCGCCAAAATATCCCTAGCACCACCCCAGCGAGAGCACGGGCCTCAGCTACTTCGCGTGAGGTCCCAGCAGCTCATCAAATGGTCCCTGGCCTCTCCCAGCACGCGCACGGGGAATAGCGACCCCCCGAGGAGTCCCACCGACTCGCCAAATGCTCCCGGGCACCTACTCAATGCGAGCACGGTCCCGGAGACCCCGCGCGGGGTCTGAGCGGCTCTCCAAAGGGTCCCAGGCACCTCCCCAGCGCATGCACACTGCCCAGCGACCCAGCTTGGGGTCCCAGCGGCTCGCCAAACTGTCCCTGGCACCTCCCCAGCACGCGCACGGAGACTAGCGACCCCACGTGGGTTCCCAGCGGCACACCAAACGGTCCCTGGCACCTCCCCAGCACGCGCACATAGAACAGCGACCCCACGCAGTGTCCCAGTGGCACGGCAAACGGTCCCTGGCATCTCCCCAGCCCACAAGACAAGCCCCAGCGACCCCACGTGGGATCCCAGCTGCTCGCCAAATAATCCCTGGCACCTCCCCAGCATGCACACAGGCCTCAGTGAGCATGCGCGGTGCACCAGCAGTTTGCCAAATGGTCCCTAGCACCACCCCAGCACACGCACGAGACCCAGCGACTTTGCGCAGGGTCCCGGCAGCTCGCCAAATTGTCCCTGGCCCTTCCCAACAGGGGTCCCAGGGTCCCGGCTGGGGTCCCAGTGGCTTGCCAAACAGTCCCTGGTACCTCCACGGCACGCGCCCTGGGCCCAGCGATACTGTTCGGTGTCTCAGCGGCACGCCAAACGTTCCATGGCACCTCCACACCAAACTCACGGGGCCCACCGACCCCACTCGGGGTCCCAGGGGCTCACCAAATGGTCCCTGGCAGCTCCCAGCACACGCATGGGCCCCAGTGTCGCCGCCGGGGGTCCCAGCGGCTTGCCAAATGATCCCTGGTACCTCCCCAACACGCGCACTTGGCCCAGCGACCCCACTCGGTTTCCCAGCGGCTCACCAGATGGTCCCTGGCCGCTACCTAGCGCGTGCACGTGACCCAGTGACCCCGCGTGGGGTCCCAGCGGCTCGCCAAATGGTCCCTGGTACTTGCCCAGCACGCACGGGCCACAGCAACTTTGCGGCGGATCCCAGCAGCTCGCCAAACGATCCCTGGGACCTCACCAGCACGCGCACGGGGCGTAGCAACCACATTCGGGGCCCCAGCGGCACAAAAAAACGGTCCCTGGCACATACCCAGCGAGCGCCCTGGACCCAGCGACCCTACGCGGGGACCCAGTGGCTCGCCAAACGGTCCCTGGCACCTCCCCAGCGAACGAACTGGGCCCTTTTATATTTGGTGACGTTTTGCGCATATGAATGGTAAAATGCAGTTTTGAACGGCGAACGCACACACATGCGCAGCTGTGTAGTTTTAGCCGAGTTCCTGCGCATGCGCAGCTGCGCAGTTTTAGCCGAGTGGTGGCGTTTGCGCATGCGCCCTGGTTTTGCGTTCAGGACTGCGCAGACCTTTCATATTTGGTGGCGTTTTGCGATATGAAAGGTAAAAAAATGCAGTTTTGAACATATGTAACCAAACGCATGCGCAGCTGGGTAGTTTTAGCCGAGTTTTTGGCGCATGCGCAGCTGTGTAGTTTTAGCCGAGTTACCGCGCGCGCAGCTGGCGTTCAGGACCGCGCAGGCCTTTCATTTTGGTGTTGTTTTGCGCATATGAATGGTAAAATGCAGTTCTGAACGGCGAATGCATACATGCGCAGCCGCGTAGTTTTAGCCGGTTACTGCGCATGCGTACTGTGTAGTTTTAGCCAAGGTACCGCGTATGTGCAGCTGTGTAGTTTTAGCCGAATTGCTGCGCATGAGCAGCTGCGTTCAGGACCGCGCAGGCCTTTCATTTTGGTGTCATTTTGCGCATATGACCCGGTAAAATTCAGTTCTGAATGGCTTAACGACATGCGCAGCTGCGTATTTTAGCTGAGGTGCTGCGCATGCGCATCTGCGCAGTTTTAGCCGAGTTACTGTGCATGCGCATCTGCGTTCAGGACTGCGCCAGGCTATTCACTTTGGCGTCGTTTTGCGCATATAAATGGTAAAATGCAGTTTTGAACATAAGAACATAAGAACATAAGAAAGTTTACAAACGAGAGGAGGCCATTCAGCCCATCTTGCTCGTTTGGTTGTTAGTAACTTATTGATCCCAGAATCTCATCAAGCAGCTTCTTGAAGGATCCCAGGGTGTCAGTTTCAACAACATTACTGGGGAGTTGGTTCCAGACCCTCACAATTCTCTGTGTAAAAAGTGCCTCCTATTTTCTGTTCTGAAAGCCCCTTTATCTAATCTCCATTTGTGACCCCTGGTCCTTGTTTTTCTTTCAGGTCAAAAAGTCCCCTGAGTTGACATTGTCTGTACCCCGGCAGCGCACTGGGGCCCGGGCGCGTGCTGGGGAGGTGCCAGGGACAGTTTGGCGAGCCGCTGGGACTCAGCGGGGTTTTCGGGGTCGCTGGTCCCAGGGTGTGTGCCGCGGTGGTACCAGGGACCTTTGGGAGCCGTTGGGACCCAGCAGCGGGTCGCTGGGGCCCGTCTTGGCGTGCATGGGGATGAGCCAGGGACCATTTGGCAAGCCGCTTTGACCCCGTGCTGAAGTCGCTGGGGCCGTGTGTGTGCTGGGGATGTGCCAGGGACCATTTGGTGACCTCTGGGACCCTGCGTGAAGTTGCTGGGGCTCGTTCGATCGCTGGGAAGGTGTCAGGGACCGTTTGGGGCGCTGGAACCCCACGCTAAGTCGCTGGGGCCCGTGCGGCGTGCTAGGGGAGTTGCCAGAGACCATTTGCGAGCAGTTGGGACCCCGCGTGATGTCGCTGGGGTGGGTGTGCGTGCTGGGGAGGTGCCAGAGACCATTTTGAGCCGCTCGGACCCTGCGCGCGGGTTGCTGGGCCCCCCATGCGCGTTGGGGAGTTGCCAAGGACCATTTGGTGAGCGCTTTGACACTGTGCGAGGTCACTGGGGCTCTTGCGATCGCTGGGGAGTTGTCAGGGACCGTTTGGCAAGCCGCTGGAACCCCACGCGAAGTCGCTGGGGCCCGTGCGGGTGCTGGGGTGATGCCAGGGACCATTTGGCAAGCCGCTTTGACCCTGCGTGATGTCGCTGGGGCCCATGCGTGCGCTGCGGATGTGCCAGGGACCATTTGCAATCTGTTGGGACACCGCGCGATGTCGCTGGGGACCGTGTGCGTGCTGGGATGTGCCAGGTATCATTTGGCGAACCTCTGGGACTGCGAGGTTGCTGGGGCTCGTGCGATCGCTGGTGGGTGTCTGGGACCGTTTGGCTGGCCGCTGGAACCCTGCGTGAAGTTACTGGGACCCATGTGCGTGCTGGGGAGGTGTCGGGTACTGTTCGGCGGGCGCTGGAACCCGCATGCTGGGGATGTGCCAGGGACCATTTGGTGAGCCTCTGGGACCCTGCGTGAAGTTGCTGGGGGCTGGATTCGATCGCTGGGAAGGTGTCAGGGACCGTTTGGCAGGCCGCTGGAACCCCACCGAAGTCGCTGGGGCCCGTCGCGCGTGCTGGGGAGTTGCCAGGAACATTTGGCGAGCCACTCGGACCCAGAGCAGGTCAGCTAGGCCCCGTCGCGCTGGGGAGGGTGCATTGGGACCATTTGGCAAGCTGGGCTTTGACCCTGGGGGCGCGAAGTCGTTGGGGCCCACGTCGTGCGCTGGGGATGTGCCAGAGACCATTTATAGGCAGTTGGGACCCCGTGCGAAGTCTCTGGGGTCCGTGTGCGTGTTGCTGAGGTGCCAGGGACCATTTGATGAGCCGCTCGGACGCGCTGGGTCGCGGGCCCGAGTGCATGTGCTCAGGGTGTCACAGACCATTTGCGAAACAGTGGGACTGGGCGTGATGTCGCTGGGGTGGTGTGCGTGCTGGGGAGGTGCCAAAGACCATTTTGGAAGCTGCTTCGGACCCTGTCTTGAGTTGCTGGGCCCCATGCGCGTTGGGGAGTTGCCAAGGACCATTTGGTGGGCCGCACGACACTGTGCGAGGTCACTGGGGCTCTTCGCGATCGTGGGGAGGTGCCAGGGACGTTTGGTGAGCCGCTGGGACCCCATGCGAAGTCGCGGTGGCCCGTGCAGATGGTGAGGAGGTGCAAGGGACAGTTTGGCGACGCTGGAACCATGAAGTCGCTGGGGATGCGTGCTAAGGGGAGTGCCAGGAGACATTTGGCGTCTTTAAGGACACCGTCGCGATGTCGCTGAAGCCGTGGACAATGGTTTTGAAAGGATGCCGGGGCTCTGTCTTTAACATAATTTCTACACAAAGTCACGTTGGGGCTCGATACGTCGAGCAATACATGGCGGCA